>JAKTQZ010000003.1:0-291658 GCA_030579435.1 Ogataea nitratoaversa
ACAACAACAACAACAACAACAACAACAACAACAACAACAACAACAACAACAACAACAACAACAACAACAACAACAACAACAACAACAACAACAACAACAACAACAACAACATCAACAATAACAACAACAACAACAACAACAACAACAACAACAACAACAACAACATCAACAATAACAACAACAATTCTCATAATAGGTTCAACTCGCAATTATATAACTTGAATCTAGCCAACAGTCCAACAGTGGCCAATTTCAACTCATATCTATCACAGACCGGAGATCCTTTATTATTGGACTCATCAACTCCGTTACCATCTCAGCAAGACGAAGAACTTGAAGAACGTCGTCAACAACAAGAGTTAGAACGAGAAAATCAAGATTCTCAGGCTCTTTCTTATAATCTAGGTTTCAGACAAGGTACAGAAACCAATCCTATATTATTAGATTGTGAGAGTGATGACACCAGTGAACAAAATGAAGCATTTGATACGATTAGTGATGATCCAATGCATGGAAGTTTACACGAAAACGACCATTTGAATACAGCTTCATCAAG
Source organism: Ogataea nitratoaversa (assembly GCA_030579435.1). Taxonomy (NCBI): domain Eukaryota; kingdom Fungi; phylum Ascomycota; class Pichiomycetes; order Pichiales; family Pichiaceae; genus Ogataea; species Ogataea nitratoaversa. The sequence continues at coordinate 557 of JAKTQZ010000003.1, forward strand.
ATCATCTACATCATCAGCGCAAGCGCAAGCACAAGCACAAGCACAAGCACCAGCACCAGCACCGGGGGCGATTGTATCAGCATCTTTATCATCACATAATCCTCAAGTTACAGCAACGATTAATAGTGTTTATCGTGATGGATTAGTAACTTCTTCGCTGGGCTCTTCTGATAGCCAGCCTACTCCAGAGCCAAATACTTTACAATCTGAACTTCAAGAACGGAAACAAGGAGAAGTAATCAAATGTGATGCGGATGGTTTTTACGCTATACGGATTACTCCTTTTATTGATCATTCATCATCTAATCCATTTATGTATTTTGGACCACTGATAAGAAAAATCAAACCAGGTATGAAGATTCCAATAGGAAGATATACCGAGAAATGTAAAAGTGCAGCAACTGCACCACAAGGTTCAAGTGCAGCTGTTGTTTTCAAAAGTAAAGTTGTTTCTAGACAACATGCAGAATTGACAGTTGATGAAAGTGGTAATTGGTACCTTAAAGATATTAAATCATCATCTGGAACATTTTTAAATCATTTACGTTTATCACCAGCTAATGTTGAAAGTACATCATATGTTTTATCGGATTCTGATATACTTCAATTAGGTATGGATTACAGAGGAGGATCAGAAGATATTTATCGTTGCGTTAAAGTTAAAGTTGAATTGAATTCTTCATGGAGTAGAAAGACTGCTAAATTCAGTAAAGAAGTTCATGAAAGATTAAAAGCATTGACATTATCCGAAGGTAATGCTGATGTTTCACCTTGTGCTATTTGTTTAGGAAGTATTAGACCATGTCAAGCCGTTTTTGTCTCTAGTTGTTCTCATTCTTGGCATTATAAATGTATCCGACCAATTGTTGTTAAAACTTATCCTCAATTTTTATGTCCTAATTGTAAAGCTGTTTGTGACATGGAAGCTGATTTTGATGAAGATGAAGAAGAAGAAAATGAAGATGAAGAAGAAAAGGAAAAAGAAGTGGAAGAGGATACGGAAGTCAATGGAACCAATATTTATAATACTGATCCTGTGATATAAAATGATTATTTTTTTTGTTTTGTTTTTTTGCGAAATATGTCAGTCAATTTTTTTTTTTTTTTCTAATGTTTGGGTATATTAATTGGGACTGCATTTGTTGTCATTAGTGCTTATTTTCACTGCTTTATAATCATATCAAAGTTAATAATATGTTATTATTATTATACTAATTATCACTAATCTTGTTTTCCTTCAATAATACCAAGTTATCAATTGCTTAAGAATTCTAGCTAGGCTAGTTTTTTGTCTCCTCTTTTATCAGCATAGTTTTAAGTTTTTTTACTATTAAATACTTATTATTTACCATTTACATTCATTTTATTTTCTCATAACTTGTGTTTTTTTTTTTTTGTGAAATTTTCTTCCTTGTTTGTAGTTAAGTAAATACTAAATAGTAAATACTAAATTAGTAAATACTAAGTAGTAAATAGTTTGTCAATTATGTACTGTATATATATAGGCAGTGCACAATGCATATATTATGTCAGACATTCACATGGTACGTAGAAAAAAAAAAATTTTAAGCATACACAGCCAATAAATTTTGTTTTATTGTTTTATTGTTTGTTATATACTTCAATTAACAGTTTGAAATTATCAGATCAATCAATCATTTCAGGGTCTAACTAATTCTGGTGTTTTAAGTTTATTTAATCTGGTGTTTTAATTTTGTTTAATTGTTTATTTTTGTGTTTACTTTACTCACTTGTAAATAAATCAATTTGACAATCAATATACATAAAAAAAAGAAAATATGACATGTTGAAAAGATTATATACATATAATGAATTGACTGGCTCAAAAAATTTAAGAACTATATAATTTTTTTTTTTTCAACAGCCTCAAGTTAATATTGATCGATGAATGGTTGGAAATAATGGATGAATGAATCAAAAAGGAGAAGAGAAATTTGCAAAAAAAAAAACACAAAAAAAACATACTGTCACACACACAAAAACTGATATGAAAAATTTAAATATTTAAATATTTAGTATGGTCCGATATTGTGCGGCTTACCGAGGGAAATTTGTCGTACGGGAGGAACATACTATATGTAGGAACGTTATATATATCTGACTTGGCTATTGTCTTGGCTTTATTGGCTATCTTTAGTGCATAAATATCGTAAGACAGAGATGGATAGATTAATGAATGAATGAATGAATGAATGAATGAATGAATGAATTTTCTAACTTGACTTATAAAGACAATCTTTAACAAATAATTAACTAAAATTTTACAGCCATGCTAACGAATACGCTTCCGTAATAAATAATTACAAAATAAATTTTAATTTAGCCAATAATAAGCCGATGTTTTTTTACTTTTCAACAATACTTTCTTACCTATCCTACTACTTACTATACTTAACATTTACTCTTATAATTACTCATAATCAATCATTTATTGTAACTTTATGCTGCACATAAACGTGTTAGTGGGCACTGTGACTGTCGTAAATTGAGATGCACATTGCACATTACACAAAGAATACTCATTACTCATTACTCATTACTCAATATATAATAATATATATACCCAGGGCCCAATGGCCAGGGCCCAATGCCCCCAGGCTATTCATTCATTCTTCACGCTTTTAGCCTCGGGTATTCGCTAGTCCACCACCACGTCGCCACGGCTCTCACGAATTCCCCCGTCTGCGAGAGCTTGTCTGGCCTGCAGTGCACAGTGCACACACCCGGGAAGACATGGTAAATATTCTATATTCTATATATCAAATTTCCCGCTCACCTTATAATTTTTTATTTTTGGAAGGCTTTTTAAAAAGAAAGCTACATATATACTTATATACTATTTAATAGTTAAAACTTGATACAATTTCTATAATTTGAGCGAAAAGTCCGAGTGGATTTAAATTGTTACTACCCAGTCTAATCAAATGATTTTTAAGATAAATACTTGTTTAAAGATGTGATAATAGACATATTCTGGGGTATATATATATATACATATATATACATATATATAAATAAGCTCATCTCATGTACAGTCAGATCTAAGATAGTTTTCAAAACACACAAAATTCCTTATCATAATTAGCTCGTTCTATATTCTCCAAGAGATCTCCAAGACAAATTTTTTACTTTCAAAAAAAATTATTCAAATTTTTTTACTTTCTTCTCAAAAACAAAAAAGGGTAGTGTAATAATTAACAACTGCAATATAAAAAATTAAAATGCACACTTTAAATTTAAAGCCGCACACAATTTCATTTTAACTAACTAAAAAAGCCGCATTTTCTTATTTATAAGCATCCCAGCATCAGATAGATCCTCAGAGATAAAAAAAACACACATAAAACAATAATTTCACTATTTCACTTATTATTGTTGTATTGTTATTAAAATTACCTGTTATTTTACCGCAAACTTTTTATTACAACCAACCACCAACAACAACAATTTCCCCCTTCTCCCCTCAACTTGTTTCTATCTTTTTTATATATAAAGACTTAATATAATCCTAAAACTTCTTTATATTTGTTCAATTGTAATCTTTACTATACTTTTACCTTTTACTCTTACTCTTTTTTTTTTGATTTCTTACTCAATTACTTAGTCTCTTTGAACAAAAGCAATCAATCAGGTTTTTTTTTTTTCAAGCAATTCTCTATCTCTCCTCCCTCATCATCCTCTCCTTCTACCTCAATTAATTAGATTTGAATATATTTTATTATTTATTATATTAATATCAATTATTATATAATTTAGAAGTTTTCACTAATATATATACCAATTAAAATCAATTTTCCAAATCAAAACACAAAAGAAAGAAAGAACCCCAAATTTCACAAAAAATTAAAAGAAAAAGATTATTCTCCTTCAATTTACATTAAAAGAATATTTATATTAAAATAAAAAAAAACTATTCAAAATGGCTAACAACGTTTTTAATGTCCAAATTTTCTTTATTGTTTTCAGAGAAACTTTAGAAGCAGTCATTGTTGTGTCTGTCTTATTAGCTTTCTTGAAACAAAGTATCGGTACCAGTAACAAAGCTGTTTATAAAAGATTAGTTAAACAAGTTTGGTGGGGTGCTATAATTGGTGTTTTATTATGTTTGATCTTAGGTTGTGCTTTCATTGGTGCTTACTATTCTTTAGGTAATGATATCTGGAGTAAATCTGAAGATTTATGGGAAGGTATCTTTTGTATTATTGCTACTGTTGTTATTTCCATCATGGGTATTGCCATGTTAAGAGTTAATAAGATGCAAGCTAAATGGAGAGTTAAAATTGCTAGAGCTTTAGTGGCTACTCCAACTACTAAATTTGGTAGATTCAAATTTGGTTATTTGATTAGAAAATATGCAATGTTCTTCTTACCTTTTATTACTTGTTTAAGAGAAGGTTTAGAAGCTGTTGTTTTCGTTGGTGGTGTTGGTATCGGTTCTCCTGCTAAATCTTTCCCATTACCTGTCGTTTGTGGTTTAATTGCTGGTATCACAGTTGGTGCTTTATTATTCTACTCTGGTTCCACTGTTTCATTACAAATCTTTTTATGTATTTCAACTGCAATCTTATACTTGATTTCTGCTGGTTTATTCTCAAGAGCTGTTTGGTATTTCGAAACTTATCAATTCAACAAACAAACTGGTGGTGATGCTTCCGAAAATGGTTCAGGTCCAGGTACTTATAACATCCATAAAGTTGTTTGGCACGTTAATTGTTGTAACCCAGAACTTGATAACGGTTGGGATATCTTCAATGCTTTATTAGGATGGCAAAATACTGCTACTTATGGTTCTGTTTTGTCTTACAATCTTTATTGGTTAGCTATCATTGTTATTTTATTATTGATGAGATACGAAGAAAAGAAAGGTCATTTACCTTTCTTGAAATCATTAACTCTAGCTAAATTAAACCCAATGTACCACATCAAGGGTAAGAAGAAGAATGATTTGAGTGAAGAAGAACAAGAAAAGTTATTCGCTTTAGCCAATGAAAGATTAAATGAAAGAGCTAATGAAGATTTCGTCGACTCCAGTGTTGCAAAGAAGGCCGTTAGTGTTCCTGAAGAATCTTCTTCTGCTGAAGGTACTTCTGCCGAAGCCAAATAGACAATCTTTCTACTTTAATTTCTTGATCCGTTTATGGTTTTGAACTAATAATGCAAGTTGAGAATTTGTTATGAGAGTCAAATTTATTATTGAAAGGCAAAAAAGAATTGAACATTCATATAAGCGTTTTACACACACACACACACACACACACACACACACAGTGTCTTACGCTTATATAAAGTTTCAACTATTTCGCTTCAATTTTATCTTCTGTCTTTTCCTACTTACACTTATTCCCAACATTGTCATTTAATACTTCAACACTTTTTTTTTTCTAATCTGCTGTTTTTATCAGTTTTTTTTCTGTTACTAATTTTTTTTTCATCACTTTATCTTTCTTTTTTATTCTACTTTTTATTCAGCTACGATCATATTCACACACACACACACAACACCTTGATCATGCTAAAAAAAAAGGAAGAAGTTTCAAAAAGGAAGATTCACACACACACACACACACACACACATAGATGAAATCTTGCACTGCACATGCTGATTTCAATGAGGGGAGCACTTAATTTGGGCTTTTCGAAAAATATACACTTGTTGAGGTTAATCTATTACAAGAGGAAAAAAAAAAGAAGGGAGGAGAGGGTCCTTTTTTTTTGCTATGAGAATCGTTACCTGATAATATTTTATCTTAATTTTTGAACTTGTTATATTATTACACACACACAATATACAGTTTGATTTTTTCTTTTTTGACTTTACTTTTTCCAATTCACCTTGATTATGGATATAATTACATATTTTGGTCGAGTTTGATACTCATGTGAACTGGTTCATAAATTTTACTATACTTTTGATATATACGTTTTTTTTAAAAATAATGGGAACTTTTTTTCGAACTCTTTTTTTGTTTATTCATAGGGTCAGTAACAGTAAAATAAATGTAGCTAGTGACTGATTTCCAAAATTAAAGGGTCTAGGGCCTATATTATTATTTGATAATCTAAAGCGAACTAGCGAACTAACGAACTATACATAATAGCTACTACAAGTTGGACAAATGAGTCAAAGTCGTATACTTAAAAGTGAGCAAGATCTGAACGGTTAGTATTTCTCAATTCTTTAAGCTTCTTGTTTGAACTTAGTGGTTCAACGTTAACGGATAATTTTCTTTTGAATCCACCAGTACCACCACTTTTAAGAATAGTGTCATCGCTATATTTATCAGCAACAATGTTCTCGTCATTATATTTACTACTAACCAATTCCCAAACGTCCTTCAATTCTAATATTTTACTATTTTCGGATTGTAATTGAGAAATGAAAAGTCCAACCTTATAAGAAAGCATGTTGAAAACCGAGAAATTGGAAACCAAAATATCGAAATAATGAGCAATAATCATTTTCAATAATTCAAATTTAACATCTGTTAATTGTGTGGTAACTTCAGATCGATCACTATCCACATCAATATCAAATTCAGTATCCGAGTACGAATTATTCAATTGATATGGGTACCAATGAGGGAAACAATCAACAAAATCTCCAAGTGAAATAGTACATAACATCCAAAAAATGCAACTAATACCAGTAGAATAATCCGATTTGGTGGTCATCTTCTTCACTGATCGGAACATAGATTCAACCAATTCAATAAATGCCGATGATTCAAGAACATGATCGGATTCGTAAAGAACTAGATTTTTAACAAATTTGAATAACAATATGGTGAACTTTGGATCACTTGAGGTATCAATCAACTTACAGATGAATTTCCAATTTTGGAAAATAGCTCGATATATAGACTCCTCCGCCCATTCTAGTGATATATAATGTCTCAAATTATCCAAGTCTTTATATCTCTTGTCTTTGTAGTTCAAATCATCTTCTCTCTTCAAATGATACTCTTCAGTCAAAACTGCTAGATCTATATTTATATTGGTGATATCAAGCTCTTGTTGTGACGATCCAGTACTAGAATGATTTTCATAATTATCATCTACATCACCAAATTTCTCAAAATCATTATAGCATACTTCCCTATATTTGTCCAAAAGAACTGGCTCATGAAGTAAATAGGACCTAGTGTAAAATGAGGTGTCTAATGTGAAAGCTTTTGGAGAAAATCCAAACTTAAACAGGTTGTTACTTTCCGATTCCACATCAACTATAACCCTTATATCTTGATCATCTTCAGAAGTAGGGCTGAATTCGGGAACAAATGAACTCTCAAAAATAATTTCATCATCCTGTGTAGATGCTGTAATCTGCTTCAACTCATAAGGTTCTACTTCTGTATAATGTTTCACCAAGTTACCGGTGACTTCATCGGTATAGTAATTTAAATCATATTCACTGTTTTCATCCACATAGTACTGATCGATCAAAGATTCGTTATAGTATTCAGAATCTTCCTGAAGTCCTCCAGGCTGCTCTTCCTTTTCTTGGACCACAATCAAATCAATCAAGCACTGATTCGTATTCTTTAAAATTTGCCCAAGTCTTTTTAGTATTCTTGAATCATCTGACCTATAATTTGGGCTAGGCGCTTCTAAAAGTTCTTGTTTGGTGGTGATAACACCTCCAAACTGGATATATCCATAAGATTTTGCTAGGAAAAAAGCACATACTACCATCGATAGCGACAAACCGGCCGAAATCAAAACCCAAAACTTGAAACTCTCAAGATTTTCAGTAAACTCAATAATTTTCTTCTCGCAAACAATTTCAAAAAGATCGCTGTAGTAAAGGAACATATGATGACCATCATATACGTTTGAAATTGGCTGGGTAAAAGAAGGAGAAAGCACAACCCATCCTGTTGACTTAGTCGCTTGAGTACACGTATCCTGAGAAGCCGTAGTTTCTAACCCTTCGAGAGCTGTTCTTTAGATGATGCCGATATGTAGTTAGTATATTTGGCAACATTAAAAAGATGCTGTTTTTTGATAAACATGCAAAAGGGGCTCAAATCATTGTAAAATTTATGATGATCAAAGAAGGTATCAGTTACCCTTTGTCTCTGGTGTGAACCAGCTTAAAACCATATCTATAAACGACGACATAATTGTTCAAACATATGCTTTTGATAACTTGCAATGATGCTGATTCTGAAAAAAGAATTACTTATAAGAAAGGAAAGCATCAAATAAGTGAATCAGATCCACTTTTTGGAAGTACTCGCAGTCTTTGTAAACGATTACAATTTACAAATAATTTTCTTAGTACTTACTACTTAGTATCTCATTATGGCACGCTGATACTGTACTGTTTGTTGTTCATAAATTAGAGATCTTACATCTCATATTCTATATATAATCAAAAACATCAGAAAAACAAAGAACGTATACCAGGTAACGGTATATAGATCAACTATAGGTATGACGTTAATAAAGCATTATCAGTGAGTAGGAGAGGAAATAAATAGTGTACGTAGCGTGATGTGACAGAGTTATTGCAAAGTAATTTATTATGGTCGAAGTCACTCAGAAATCTTGAACCAATCTATGCAGTTCACGATCATTTATCAATGCATGGGTTTCATGTTAGACCAGGTTGTTGCAATCAAATGGTGTTCTTGAAGTTCGCAGGGCCTGGAGCGTATCTTGGAGGAGCATTTCTATCGTATTTAGTACCACCTGGTCTTCCGGGTGGTATAATTGGATCTGGATGCTTGAATCTATCTAGCATTTCCTCCGTTCTGCGTAACACCAACTATATTAAGAAAAACACGGATAATAGTTGTTAGTATTAAAACCTTAATGAAGAGCTTTAATTGAAAAATAGTGGATATGGAAAAGTTGTGGGCCACGAAGATGTCATACTTACCTTTAGCTCTGCAGGATCCGCTATATGTTTATTTAGTTCAAATCTGTGTCTAATTTCAGCAGCTTTTATTCTATAAAAATCCTTTCTATTGATCCAATCAGATGCTGTTCTTAGCGATCTTCTATATAGAGAAGCAACATCTTTAAGATTTTGTGGAGAAAATGGGACTGGTGCTTTGACTGCCATTGTGCAAACGTGGGATGAATATCCAATTGAGTGTATGTAGGGGAGTCAGTGTAATTTAAGAAAAGAAATAGGTAAAGTTACCAATGAAAAATCTATGTTGTGAAATATATAACTATTGGACCTTGATTACTAGACGAAGAGGGAGAGTAAGAATTACAAAGAATCAAAGTACCATTGGCTGTAGAAATGAGGGGTAAAATCTGGTCCAAAACGCGGGAAAGATAAACGCCGATCGACAGAACTAGCCATAATCGACCCCTGATTATAATTTACAACTCTGCACCATATTCGTACAGCAAACTTCACAGCAAACTTCATTTCATCTCATCTCGGATTGTTATAAGTTGGTCCTAATTTGCTGTTGTTATCTTACGGTTGTTGTATCTCTTCTACTTGTTATACAACACTTTTTCTCAATGGCCCTCAAGTACACTTGAAAACTCAGAGGCAGAAGTTATTTTTTTTTTGCCAAAGGACCGTTAATTCTATTTTGAATGGCTTCTAACATCAGACACCGTGCTAATCACACCCCAGACACCTCTACTCCGGAGAGAAGTGAGCCAAGCTCCAATAGCTCTACTTCAATTGACCTCTTGGGCTTGGATTCAGATTTTGTCTTGAAAGTTCAGTATGTGATTGATTCCAAGACACTAACCCCATCACCAGAATCAAACATTGACCTTTCAAGATTGATAAAAACTTTGGATCTGAACAAATTCTTTGTCACGATAAGACCGGGCAGTGATTCTAATCATATCCTTGTATTCATCAAGTTAAGCCCGATTGAACTTGACAAACTAATCAAAAAGGCATCAATTGTTGATTCAATTTATGGTGTTAAATCCCTTTCTAAAATTTCCTCGGCAGACAAATTGAGAATCATTTATTCAAAGCTTACCGACTCCAAGGAGGATGGAGGTGCCGGGATCACAATTGCATCAGGGAACTGGAAATTTGTTAAAGGTGCTATCCCCGTTTCGAATTTCAAGAACATTGATATTGAGTTTAATTCAGCAAAATCATCCGCTATCAAGATTTTTAGCCCTGGATTTGATCAAAAGCAATCTTTATTTTTATTAGAGAATTACGGCTCTAAAGTTGCTTTTTATTTTGAATTCGTTTCCACATACTTAAATTGGTTACTTGGTTTATCATTAATTGGTGTTGTTTCAAACTCTTTCTTGGGTAAATTTTCAAAACTTTTCACGGTTATTAACTTAATCTTCGGTGTTGGCTTCTACTTGAACTGGTACGCTACCGAGAAGAAACTATCTAAAAAATGGGGGTTGACTAACGTCTCCAAGGTTGATACATTGAGATCCACGAACAAAGATCCATCTTATAAGGTTTTGCTCAGAAAGGTCATGTTCATTCCGGTCGCCATTGGTTTTGCATCACTGTTGATATTAGGGCAATTGGGTTGCTTTATAATTGAGATCTTCATCACTGAACTGTATCAAGGACCTTTGAAGAAATATCTATCATTATTACCTACCATATTACTTGTTGTGCTTGTTCCAATTGCCACTGCTATATATACTGTGGCAGTTAACAAGTATTTAACTTTCGAAAACAACCCAACCAAGGCCACACACACGAAGTCGTACCTTATAAAAATCTTTGTTTTCAACTTCCTAGCCACATATATGGCTTTATTCATCACTTCATTTCTTTACTTGCCATTAGGTTTCAAATTGAACCCATATTTACCGCATATAACCTCATATGCTAATGATTTCTCAATAAAGAGATCTTATTTCCCAAAGATTCCAATCAAGTCCGATGCTTACACAATTAACAATTTGAGGCTGAATACCCAATTCCAGTACTTTATTGTAACCAATCAAATTGTCGGACTACTAGTTGAATTTGTTGCTCCTCAAATAGTGGGCAAAGTCTTATCCCATCCTAAAATTCAAAAACTATTAGGCCAACCCGAAAGTTTTGAAGTTCAGTTGAACGATGCTCCAGCTGAAAAGGAATTTTTGCAGAGAGTTAGAGCCAACTTCGACTTTCCTGATCAGGATATTAATAGCGAATTCAGACAACCTGTCTTACAATTTGGTTTCTTGATTTTATTTGGTCCTGCATGGTCGTTAGGCGCTTTGGTCTCTCTCATCATAGAATTGATTCAATTTAAAGGTGACTACCTTAAGTTCTTGAATTACTCTAAACGTTCTGTGCCAGATAGGGCCGAATCAGCATACCCATGGACTTTATTCTTGAAATTCTTGCTTTCACTTGGTTCGTTCACTTCGGTCGCCTTATCATTTATGTACAATGGTGGGGACATCACTTCATCCACTTCTAGATCAGCTGTCAAACATGACTGGTTTGTTTTTTTGCCAGCTGCCTTGATTAGTTTAATTACGGTTCAATCAATCCTATATTTTGGTGAATTGATCATTGATGACTATTACTCTTATTCATCTGAAGAAATAGTCAAGAGGGAAAGAGCAATTTCGGAGGAATTGAAAGAAATAGAACATTTGCAAGCTTCTGGTGTGATCAATAACGTGGATGATTTAATTAAGTTCGCTACAGTGTTACCAAAACAAATTGCCGCTCATAATAAGCAGGATTCAATTGTGAAGGAAAAGCTCGATGCTGTTATTGAACAGGGTAAGGTAGCCATTGATGGGAATCTGAAGCAGGGTCTCTCGGAGGAGTTGCAAAAATCATAATGTGATTTTTAAGCTGTTCAGATAATCTTTCTTCTCTTTGTTGCGTTGCAAAGTTTTTGTTTTATTTAGTATGGTGTTCTTCAGTTTTGCTCGATTTTTAGCATTTTAACTTTCAAGGAAAATGCGTTAGGCGAATGTCTCTACTTTAGTAGAGGTAATGTTTGTAAAATTCTAGTTGTGTTCTTGACTAATAAGTTAACATACATTATATAATAAATAAAAAGGCGAACGACAAATTACACAACAGTAGAAGATACGTTCATGCTCTAACTATATCAACTCTAGCCCTTTTCCAAACGTTATGCAAATACAAATCTCCATTAGCTAACTCTAGATCCTCAACAACTGGCGGAGTGATATTAATCAAGGCATACGATCCCTGGGAATTCATTTTGATGAAACTTCCAGGGTTGATTATTAGCACATTTCTCACGATCTTACTGAATGATTTCAACTCGGAAGGCAAAATCAAAACATCAGGTAATGATTCATTAAATTCTGACAATCCCATATATGGGACATGCAAATCTGCCCCTGATACATGATCAAATATTTGATCTTCAGTGGATCCACCGTCATTGAAATGCGTCTTACGTTGCTTCAATCCCCCTGGAAAAACGGGATAATAACGTCTTTGTTCCAAAACATGTTTAGAAATTCTATCAAATCTAGATTCTTTCAAAGAGTTACCAGAATTAACATCTTTCAAATCTTTGAAGATATCGTTGACTGAACAACCAATCAAAACTTCGTTCAATTGGAATGAAGCTGGATTAGGAAAACATTTGAAATTCTTGGGTAGGCCTAGTGATTTTCTATCGAAAGAATCTTGTGGATATGCTGCGTGTCTGGCTGTTGCATCTTTTGTAGATGGCAGAAGTATCACTTGACATGAAAGTCTCTTCAAGATTGGAGTTATCACAAATTTGAACACTTCATCTAATGTTTTTGGTTGTTTCTCGAGATGCGTAAAGTGCAAAGAACCATCTTGAACTTGTGGATGAGTGACGTCTAAGAATGGGCCAAACATGACAATCGTGTTTGGTCTCACCTGCTTATTCATTCTGTCAACAAATTCAGCTAAGTGTTCATAATCAAAACTTTTCTGAGCCGTATAAGGTCCGGCAGTAACAACTACTTTCATATTTTCTCCATTCAAAGACTCTTTATATGACTCCAGGTCAGATAAAGAAGAGACAGGGGAGCCCAGGTAAGGAATGTTATATGCTTTGGTAACTTTGAAAAATTCACCTGTTGTATTAGAACCTCTGAAACAAACTATCTGGCCTGGAAAAAACGAATAGTCTATAATACTAGATAAGTTCAATCTAATTCTTTGTCCAATACCACCCGATCTCGAAGTCTCCAAAAACAACGAGTTTGAATTCAAATCGGCGTCATATGGAGTCAATGGAGAATCCGGAACAATTCTACCCACCACCAAAATTTCCGTTTGTGATTGAATATTTGGATTACCAAACTGATTAGCATCGAATTTATGATAATCTAGTATAACTTTGGCTACGGAATCTATTTGCTCATCTAAATAATCAGCCACTTCTAGTAGTTTTTGATTCATGGTTCTGAATTTGTATTTCTGAGGATTGAAGTTGGCAAACAGTTTCACTTTTGTTTGTTCTGTTGAATCTGATGACTTGATATGAGGATTTAAAGTCTCAAGAATCTTGCCTGATTCAGTAACAGTCTTACTTGGGGTGGCTTGATCCAAAAATGGACGCGTAAGCGGAGAAGATTCAGATGCTGTAACATAGCTTGAGTCGACAACCTTGGAGTTTGAGTCAGAGCTAGGAGGTTCCAATTTTCTCTTTTTATGAGAAGGTAATGGAGTAGATGGTAAAACATTCAAGTTTGGAGTTGTTCTCATGACAGGTCTTTTAACATTGGACATTGGAGTCTTTTGATTATTTTGAATTAATTTCTTTTGCAAATACTCCTGTAACCTAGTAAGACTTTGAACAGATAGTTGTAATTCATCATCAATTCCTGAAGTGGTGATAACATAGGATTCCCATTTCAAAAATAAGTCTTCTGCTGATAATCCAAAGATGTTAATCAATTCTTCACATTTTTTCAATATTTCTGGCTCATCTGCTTTGGGACCAAATCTGGCCACAATTTGGGTATCGATGGACATTGCCATTTTCCTAACAGACAATGAGATTGTGTATTCTAAAAACGGTCTATATTGGTTCAAATGGGTTGACATAAAGCCAACTGATGATATATTATCGTAGAGGCAGCAGAAGGTAAACAAAACTTGCCAAAAGTCTTTAATTTAGATACAACGCGAAACCTATGTTATGGAAACGCGTAGTTAAATGCTTATGTAATATCAATCAAGGCGCTTAAAATTTATTTAAGACCCAAAATTCACCTCTGATTCTATGTAGTTCATGACTGAAACATATATATACAGAAAGATATTGGGCTACAGTGTACACTATCATGATCCACCAAAATTAAGTAACTCAAAAAAATACAAGACTTTGTTTTAGGTATACGCATATGTATAATATACTATGGACACACCAGCTTTAAATGAAATATATCATCACGGGGAATGGAACACAATTAATTATATTATTCTTCCTTACTTTCAACATCTTCTTGCTTCTTTTCTTCCTTTGGAGCATCATCTCTGACTTCCTTGTCTTCTTTCGAAGCGTCATCTCTCTTTGGGGACTGTTCCCTCTTTCTGTCTCCGTCCTTTCTGTAACTTCCTTTTCTGTTGTTTGGCTTTCTACCTCTACCACCTCTTCTTTCACCAAACTTTTGTGCCTTGGTTTCGTCGTAACTAATCTTGCTTATTGATGTTAATTCTTTCTCGCCGTATTTTGGTTTTGGGTCTAATTCCAAGAATTTTTGAGCATCTTCTTCTTTTTTAAATTCAACAATAGCTGATCCGATAAAATCAGTACCCTTCTTCTTCATTCTAACTTGGTTGGTTGGTGCATGCTTACTAAAAAACTGGATCAAGTCGTCTAATGTAGCGTCGATTGGTAAGTGTTCAACAAAGATACTTCTTTTACTTATAGCAACTTGAATTTCATTTTGGTTTGATGGGAGTGCGGTTTTTCTTCTAACTAGTTCGCCGTCTTCAGAAACTTCTAGTAATTCTTCTGATTTTCTCAAGGCATCGACAATGGTTTCAATTGGTCTGTATTTCTTCATTCTTTCGAACTGAGAGATGACTGAAATGGGAACCCATCCTTCATTTGCTTGTTGTGTAGTGAATAAGAACTTATCGTTCAAAAGGTTTGAGTCTGAAAAGTAAAATTCAACTTGACTCAAAATCTTGTTTTGATCTTCCTCGGTTGTCATATTTATTGTATAGCTGAGGTATATAATACCAGGTAGATGATGTCCAAACCCACAACAAACTGCTAGATCTGTTGATCTGTAGAGATTGATATATCTAATCTCCCTAACAGTAAAAGCTCTATATTAGTTTCTCTGCCTAAAAAATTTTCACAGTTAAACACAGTAGAGGTCCTAGGTGTTATCAAGACCCTTTTAGTTCCTTCCTTACACCAAAATTTTATATTCACAGCCTTGATATATTTACCCTTGTTTGCTCGTTTGGGTGATGGTGTCCCGATATCTTATCCGTTATTGACGTTTAATTGATTGATTTAGTCGAACACACTCCGTGACGAAATAACAGGACAACCACATACATTCGATAAAGTCTTACAATTCTTATGGAACCTGTTTAGTATTTCAAATTTCCCCGAATCCCGCAGGTCCCAGTAAAAAATTGAAATGTTCGATACAACGATACAGCTGATAGAATAATCATAACACGTTTCTGGAATATACTCTAATAAGTTCTCCAAAACATTGTTTACTTCTTCGAGTGTATCATATCCACTGAGTACTAAAATTTGATCAAGTATGCTATCAGCAGTGTTTGGATCTCTAGCCATTTGCTCATTATATATCCCATTCAAGGCACTATTTAGTATGGTCTTCCCACCAAATTGATACACACAGTCAATTATGACCACCAAGCCTTTGTTACACTGTGAGTCGTGTGTGACCATAAGGGCATTATTTACGCATAATTCTGAGATAAATGTGATCCATTGGTGAGTGTTCTCAACGTTCATTTGAATATATAGGTCATTGGGTTGGTTTTCATTGTTGATTCTCTTAACATGCGAGTGTTTGTCAAGAGAAGGAAGCTCCAATCTGGGATCAGGAAAACATATAATCTTTACAAAGGATAGAAAAAAGCACTTGGTTAGTATCTGGGAAATATCTTGGTTCAATGGAGATTAACAGCCTTCAAGTTACTTACTTCTGATAGTTCCTCAGCGACAATGCCCTTTATAGATTCCATCGATCAAACAGTATAATGGTTTAGGAGGATATATTTGAATATAAGTCACGTCTATATTCACCCTCAAGCTTTACTAACTTCGGTCACTTGGAAGCCAAACAATTACTATTAGTGGGGTGATATTTATGAGTTTCTTGAAGCCAGCCTAAGATTAGAACCGTACATTGACTTAGAGAGGTTGTTCATAAAATCAAAACGATATATAGTACACAGCCTGGACTGTACGTGTTCCAAAAGTTTTTGGCGATTAAATGGATTTTGCTAGTAAGTAATATACGTTATAAGAGAAACTGTAACTTTATAAATATATATTATATATTATATACATACATGCATACATGCATATTACATCGGGTCATACATATGCTGCTGTGCTGACCCAAGTCAACTAAAACTTTTTCAAAATTCCCAATGTTATGGTGATAAAAGAAGGAATGACAACGTTATCATTTAAGTCTGTGGTGCCTTCCAATATAGCACCCACAATACTACTGATTAGAATTGTCGAGTTGTTAAACTCGTTTTGGCCAAAATGGCGGAATGTTACCAAGGCCAATGCTGTAGAAATAACAAACGCCAATGAACCTTCGAGAGTCTTTTTAGAATGAGGCCAGTGTGTTTTACCGATTCGCTGGCCTACTAAAGCGGCTAATGAATCGCCTAACCCAACGGTAACCAACCCAGCAACAGATTCATCCTTACCCGTAGATCCATTGAGCCAAACTGGCAGACCAACTCCCAAAACCAAATAAATATATGAAAGGACCAATGGTCCCTGTAAGTCTTTTTCATCTTGGAAAGGTTTGAATGTGTTATACAAGAAATCACCAAATGGCTTTATCTTTGTAGCTCTTTGAATTTCCAGGATCACAAACAAGCCGAGTAATCCAACCAGGGCCAAAGAGACAAGTTCTGGTTCGACCAATATTGGGTATGCCAGAGCTCCAAATAAGGCAAAATGCCAGATCTTTCTACGCACATCCAGAGGGAACGAACCAGATATTTTGAAACCAATTGGGACACCAATCAAGAAAGCACCTAGCCAAGCAAGAAATATTGTCTTTCTCTGTGAAGTGGCGGAAACGTATTCAATTAACCATTGAAATGGGTCAATACCAAAAAATGGATGTAACAGTTTAGCAGTCATGAAGGATCCAACTGCATAAAATAATGTGTGAATTGCAACTAGTAGTATATATTTAACACCTTTTGAAGAGTCAGCATTGATTATTGTAAACACAGGTGTCACTGCAGTTATAGCGACTGCAAAAGCAATAAACAATTGTTGCAAGATATATAGAACAATGGTCGACTCTTTATTAATGAAATACGTTAATACAATGAACAAAGTAGCGAACAAGTTCTTTTCTGTCTTACTCAATGAATTTTTGCCAAATCTATCCAATAAATAGAAGGCACCATAGTGAAAAGCTGGTGTATAAAGTAATTGAAGAGCAGTATCTCTATCAGCTTCACCTAAAACTAATTGGTACTCAACCACTAGAGCCACAACAATTTTAACTATCGGCTGTAAGTCAGCTGTTAACGTGACACACCCCGCAATAATAGAAATAGATTCAGGCCTCCATAGCAAGACTAAAAACAATGGAATTACAACTGCATATGAAATGTTGAATTCTGGAAATGTTGGTTTTGAGATATCCAATCTGTCTTCTTCATCTAATGCTCTATCAGTTTTGTATCTTTTCCATTGACTATGGAAATTGATTACCATCACACCTAAAACACTCATCATAACGAAGAGTATGCTATAAAATGACTGTAATTCTTTATCTTTCACTTCTGCATCACTTTGAAATAGCAAGTATAATAGATTGAAAATGAATAAAAAGATAAGCGTTTGAATGAACGAGCTCAATTGGAATGTCTTCTCAGCCAAATCCAGAGCATATTGAAATGTTGAAAGTTCAAGCTCACTTTTGGCTAAATCTTTTTGGTTATCCAATACAACCTCTTCTTCGAGGTCAGAGCTACTTTCTTCATTTTGATTCTGCTGGTGTTGTTGTTGTTGCGCTTGAGCTCTTGTAAGTCTCCTAGACACCCCCGAGTTCTGCTTCGACTTTCTTGGTGGCATTGTATCTATGTATCTCCTGGGTAGACAATTACCGTATTTTTGATATTAATCTGAACTCAGAAATAGTTGGTAAAGAGACGTACACATGAATATTAAATATTAAAGAACAAATATTAAATATTAAATATTAAATATAAAATAGTAAATACATAAACAAACAGCCAAAATTCATACTGGAAAAAATACTCCAAGGGAATGGGCGTGGACAACACAAATATTCTAATTTCTTATCATACCTTTTGAGTAATTGCAACGAGCGCTTAGTTAGTTAGTACTCAGAAATTAGGAGCTACAAACTAGAAACATAAAAATTGAAGAGGAAACTCATGAGAGATTATAGTGGCTGGCAAATAATATTCACTTTTTGACATATGGACGGTGTTCAGTAGTAATAAATCATGCCGACATATATGTTATACCTTAGTGACCATTGTTGGCAGGCCTAGATCCGAAAATATCAGAACCAACTCTTACAGAAGTGGATCCTTGTCTAATAGCTTCTTCATAGTCACTACTCATCCCCATACTTAGCTCTAATTTCAAGCCATATTTCTCATTAAGTGCTGATGCCACTTGAACCAACTTCTTGAAGTCTTGGTTTTCTTCGGTGAATTTGGATTGGAAAACGGAACCAATAGTCATCAATCCTTCCAAATGCAACTTAGGGCACTCTTCGATAATGAGTTTGGCTAATGTTTCAACCTCGTCTGGCAAAGTACCCGACTTCTGTTCTTCTCCAGATGTATTGACTTGAATGTAAACGTTCACTATATGTTTGTCTTCCTGAGCTCTCACGTCATTCAATTTTTTTGCTTTCTTTAAAGTATCTATTGTCTCAACAGCGTATAAGTTATCAATATTTTTGGCCAAATCTTTGGCCTTGTTTGTTTGTAGACCACCTATAAAATGCCATTGTATGTCCTTAGGTAAGGTTTTGGCCTTCTCAATAAGTTCCTGAACATAGTTTTCGCCAAAATGTCTGTACCCAACATCATATAAAGCTTGAATATCACTGGCTGGTTTTAACTTTGAAACACACACAAGCCTTGTTTTTCCTCCACTTAATTCTTCCACTCTTGCTCTGATTGAGTCGGCATTTGAAATTAGTTCATTTGCTCTCTCAGTAGTGTATTCAAGGCTCATATTTGGGATGAATTGCTTATATCTTTTAAAATGTAGAATTGCTCGTGTGAACTGAGGTGCAACTTGTTTGATAATCGATTGATGTATCATAAATATGTAGAACACACAAAGGTATTTGTGTAAGTACTATCAGAAATCATAAATTTCATCCGAAAAAGTAATTTCATGGAGCCTCCAATGCCTATTGAAAACTACAACAGAATCAGATTAGGTTTGAAGTTTCACTCTTCTCACGAAAGAAAACTCTGGATCTCACGCCAGATGAAAATGAATTTATTTTATCTCTCAGTAACCATCCTGCGGCGTTCGCATTTAAACTTCAACTATACCCGACACCGTTAAATAATTAAGGAGCAAAGACCTGCTTCGGAATATCTACGATTCTACTGTATACGTTGAGAGGAGCATTTGAAATTTGAAAAAGTGTACACTGTATATTAATTAGTAGATACATACCGATAAAAAGAACACATATGCAACTCAATGCACATTATATAAACATGACAGTCAAACCACTTACAATCCATTAGCTAACAAATCGCTGATAGTTTCAACCAGGTACCTAGGTAGATCAGGCTGGGTACATCTCATCGTAATTCTAACCATCATGTTGTCTTTTGGATTGATCTCCAATCTCATCAGCGAACCAAAATTACCGCTGGTTGTACTTAAGATAGAAGCACATATAAGGTTATTGGGGTTTGGATCAATGCTATCTAGGATGTTGAATCCCACTAACGATAATACCCTAGAAATAACTGCTGCATCTCTCAACTTATTGAGCTTAAAATACTTTTGATACTCTCCAGGAGCACCAAGATTAGCCACAATTTGATTCCATCTTCCAAAGAAAAGTTCCTTGGCTAGTGGTGCACCTGAATTCAATGCTTTTAACAATGTTATAGGAAGTCTTAACTTCAAAGTTGTTAGGCCACCAGCAATGAAGGAGATGTTGATTTGAGGAGTTTCGACTTCTGTGTATTTGGAACGGATTGTGATATCAAACACTTGTACTCCTCTTGCATTTTCAGCAATTGTACTATCTGGGTGTTGCAGTACACGTAATATATATGGAGGGTCTGCCCTGTCAAAATACCCTGGGACTAATTCACTTGTAAATCCAGTCAAGGACGAAGGACATTTGTTGATATAAGTCAATTGAACATACACAAGGCTTTTATTTCTTGTAATTCTATAGACTATTTTCAACAGCGAGTTATCAAAAAAAATTCCTTGGTCGAAATGGATCATTCTATAATATCCTTCTTTCCAATCTGCAGGCAAAGCGGCGGTGGTAAGACTTGCAGCTGACAATGAATTCTTACTCAATTGGGCTCTTGGATCTAACTGACCATCAGTTGAGCTGACCGACACCCTCGAACCATTATTCAATAAGCCATTAGTATTAGTATTAGTATATAATCTAGAGTGGCGTGAAGGAGGGGGGACGGGCGCAACATTATATTTTTTGGTTGGAGAAACTGATCTCGTTAATGTTGATTCGGCAAAGTTCAATGACGGCCGACTACCGTTTGCACCTGGATGATTTAATATATCTGACGTAGGAGTCACTTCTCTTGGAGTCGGAAGTTTGAAGCTTTGCTGAAGTTCTTCGACGTTACCAAGTCTAGAAATCAAAGGAGAAATCTTAGATTTGAAAGGTGGGACGTCAACAGCTATCACCTTTAGTAAGGTCAAACCATCATCCCTTGTGACAATATTCAAATATTCCAAGGCTCTTTGTTGTAATTCAGAACTGAATGAATTGGTTTCTTGTTCATATAAATCTAGAATTTGAGGTCTCAAGTCTTCATATCTGCAATAAAACTTCAAAAGGCAGGACAAAATCATTGATCGTGATCTAACTGAGCATTGGAAATACCTGTCATATAACAAAATAAACTGTTCTGTTGGAGAGATAACATTGACTATCTGAGCTCCAAACTCTCCTAATAAAAATGTAGAGGCTTTCAATAATGACTCTGGATAATTTCCTGATTTCAAGTAATTGATCACTAACTTACATGTCACACCTTGTATGGAATCATTGTTGACAACAATTTGAATCAGTCTCTGCCAAACTTCATCCTCAACGTAATTACCAGCCAAAGAGAGTAATTTCAACGTTATCGTAACGTACCAAGTTGCATCCGATGCATATTTTTCTGCTAATACTGCAATTTTAACAGCAACCTCAGACTTCATACTGAAATCAGCAATGGATAAGTAATATAGAAGCTCATTACATATGTTAGTCACTGTATCAGCATCACAGATGACATAAATTAGCTCTAACGATCTTCTTCTGATTGACACATCTCTATCTCTTAGCAATCTAAAAATGCTTTCCGAACTATCACTTATTGTAGCTAGTGTTGATGCTTCACCTCTAACAGCAATCTTGGCTAACGCACCTAAGGACAAATATCTAGTGTTTGTTTCAGGGGAATTTAACAACGAGCAAAGAGCATCTGCTGCTCTTTGTGATTGATCCGGAGATGGGTCTATGTGTGCCGCCAATGATATTGCACCAAACAATATAAAACTGCTGGTATTCTTAGCTTGTAACGAGGCTGTAGTCCTTTTGGATATTGCGGAGGTTATTGCTGTTTGCAAGACAGCTTGAATCTTTGCCCTATTTCCTATATCTAAATCGACTGACGTGGAATCAGGTACCAGAATCTCCAGTAAACTGAATAATTTAACAGTAAGCCACGGGGCAGGAATACCATAATAGTAGTATGTGGCGGGACAGTCATTTTCGACAACAATCTTGTAAAGCCTTTCGATAACTAATGTGATGTATGGTTTACATGAGTCGTATTCTAATTTGGCAATATGTCCAAATAATGAAGAGACAGACAAGCTTAAACCTAAATCTTCATCGTTGATCAAAGACGCAATTCTCGTTATCCAGATTGGGTTTCTAACAATCAGGCTTGAATCATGCTTCAATAATTTCAATATTGTTAATGCTGCTTTCTTCTTAACTAATGATGAGCTAGTTGGAGATCTTAAAAAATTGAAGACATCTTCTTCAAATAGCGAAGAATAAGATTCATCATCTGCAATTTTCGATAAAAAGTGTAATGCTAAACAGTTGAAGTTCTCGTTGGATGAGTTGATATCTGATTTTATGGAATTTATAACCAAAGAGCTCAATTCAGGATTGATTTGAATATATAAAGACATAGCCAGATAGCCAATATACTTCTCACTGAATACTTTAGAACTCAAAAGAGTTATTGATTCTTGAAATCCAAACGTTAAATCATATCCCATGAGGTATGTGTACAATAACTTGCAGATGTACTTCTTTCTATGGTAACCTGATAATCGCTGCTTTTGCTGAAACTGCTTTTGAATATGTACAAGCTCTGAGTTGATTCTCCTCTCTTCATCTTCTCGTTCTTTGGCATTACGGATGTCAGTAATGAACTGCACTAAACCTTTCATTTGAGGCGGCATCTTTGGTGTGTGTTTCTATGATGCAGGCTTTTCAGTTCAAGCAACTACTCTGTTGGTTTCAATGTATCACTGGTACCGAAGTGTCAATTGGTGCTGTTAAACAAGTTACTGTAATAAAATTGATTAGTTGGAATGAACTGATCATGTGAAATCTATATAGCTGTGTACCTCGCTCCCTGTATATGTTACAATGTACATTCGATTTGATTTTATGCGGCCTGAAGTTGAAAGTCCATTCTCAGCTGCATTGAAATTTCATGCGCAGGTCAACCCGTGAAGCACTAGGTCTCGACTCTCCTGGCTAGTCATGGTTTCAACTAAGTGCGCACTGTGGAAATCAGTGTACATTGTATTCTTGCCGAAACTAAAGTTTATGTTTTGGAAATCAATACACATGGGGAAGGCACAAACCTAAAATCTAATGATATAAAATCTGAATATCAAGGAAGTACATAGTGAGATGCTTGAAAATAGGTACAATATATAACGATAAAACATAAGGCAAATAAGGGCAATAAAGAACCGTCTGCAAGAAATAGAACATATAGATGCGAAGTCCATGATAAGTTTAAACAGCAGCACAATATATGGAAACACAGAATCAGAAATAAAATATTAAAAAAAAAGCACAGTTAAAAAAAGGTATAAAGTTTACACTTAGAAAACGTATATCATTGGAAAGAACAGAAGTAAAACGGTAAAAGCACAAGTTACGAAATAATAAATAAGTTCAGAATGTTCGATCTTTAGTCGAATAACTGCGGAGTAGTAGAAAAGGGTCCAACAAAAATGAATTAAAAGTTGGCATTACCCATATGTCTTCTCAAATCAGCTTGAGAACCAGATCTTGGGACCAAATTCTCAGCACCATGAGCCCTTTCATAGAATCCTTCATTGAACGTCATATTAGGACTCACAGGTGAGGTAATGTTTGTATTTGGATTTGAATTTGAAACTTTTCTAACTTGCTCAGCTAGTGAGCCCTTTGGCTTATATGTCTTATTGTAATTGATATCAACTGGATTGTACATCACAATCGAGTCTCTGATTTGATGGGGAGATGGTCTAGAGTAATTTGTCTGACTAGCACCCCATTGAGTGTCATTTAAAGGATTGAATTGTTGCTGTTGATGGATAGTTGGTGACATTGGTTTTCCACCAGTTATCTCGGAGTACTTACGTTGTCTATCAAAATCAGTGAAGGTCTCCAACACAGAGTTTCTGTTATGGAACTCATGCGGTGATGGTAAACTTTCAAGACGTCTCAAGTCTGCTGGTTTACGCTGCACTGGTCTTGGTGGTGGTGGTACCTGATTGTATTGTTGTTGCGGATATGGATATGCAAGCTGATGCTGCTGCTGTTGCTGATTCATCATGTTTTGGATGTGTTGGTGGGGGTAGAATGCTTGTGAAGATTGTTCGGCAGCAGGATTTGGATTTCCAACGTATATTGATGATGCATAACTAGCTCTTGGATCATGGTTCTCTGGCTGCTCATAATCAGTATGAATAGTTAGCTGTGGATGTTGTTTTTGCTGAGTAGCGTTTGGGGGGTAAAGATGATCTTCATTGTCTCTGGTTGGAATTTGTTGTGGCATTGATGGTAATGGAGGTAATTCAGACTCGTTAAAGTCCTGTTGCAACTGGTCAACGGATTTCTTTGATTTTATTGAGTTACTTCTCGAGAAATAAACCTTATAAACTGACTTCATTCTGTTGATTTGCTCCTCCTCTTCTACAGATATTGGTATATGATCATCTCCTAACACTTTATTAAGATCAGGAATATGCTCATCATCAGACTCGTAGTTATCATTTATAACATTAGCCTTGTCGTTTTCTTTTTCTCCAGTGAACACAACCGAATCCACAGAATGGTCCGGTTCTTGAACAACTTCAGTATCAGACAAATCATTGTTGACGGCGGAGACCACTTCTGGTTCTCCATTCAATTTGCTTTCAATAACATGCTGTTTGTTGTATTCTTTGTGGTCTGGTGGAGAGGCAGATCCGACTACAGATTCTTCTGGGGTTTCATATTGCTGAGAATCCTCAAGTCTTGAGTCATCAACTTCACTACTTGTATGTGAATAATGTGTTGTACGCTCTTGTTGCAGATGTTGATCGTCGACAACTTCTTTGGAATGATCACGTTTATCTGCAAAGACGTTCTTGGTAACCGGTTCAATGGATCTTTCATACGCATTCAATGGTCTGGATAAGTTAGTGTGGGATGACATCCTTGAATTGGATAGGGAATCAACTTTATTTTTAGTATATGGAGCGTCATAACCTGGATAACCACCTAATTGTCTTGAAATACCATCCAACGAAGCCTTAGATCCAATGTCCTCTACATATGGTAGAACAAATGACTCCACACGTCTGTTTGGAGTAGTACCTAAACTAGCTTGAGATGCACTGAAGTATGGGTTCATACCCATTCTAGTTGAAGAATGATCATTGGCAGTTGATTCGATCACCCTCTGAGGGTATCTCAAAGCACTGGCACTATCAAAAGGGTTTTCACTTCCACCAGGGTATTCATCATTCGAAAAGTACTCTTCTTTGGATGGGTAGTCTGGCAGAACAGTATTATCACCATTGAAGTCTGGATCGTCGTCGTCTAAAGCTTCTTTCTTGTTTTTTCTCCAAGCTCTGAGGATAAAATATCCCAAGGCCACACCAACAACAAAAACTGGAATAACAACTGCAACAACAATGGAGACTGTTGATATCGAGTCTCCAGTCTCACAGTATTGCGACCCATTACTACACTTACCTCTCTTTAAAAGACGTAGTATTTGTTCGTATGGTGTTTCTGACATTTTTGTTTTTGATTTTGCAGCTGTTGTGAATGAGTATTTGTACGTGAAGTTGGAAGTTTATTGCAAGTAGAATCTAATCCAGTTAAATGAGCGGATTTGCCAAAGTATCTTGGTCAAAGATCGCGTTGTATACTGGAATATGGAAAAGGAATGGACGAATTTAAAACTAAATTCAGTATGTATTATGGATTATAATGGTGTATCAGTGAAAATAATGATCTGTAAATTGGTATCAATATAATAAATCTAAGATATTCAAGTGAAGATCAGTAAAAGCAAAAGAAATCTAAGAATCCAAGCTAAACTGAAAACTCAAAATTAATGCTTGAACATTGAGCAGATCTGTACAAATATTTCCCAAACAACACAAAAAAAATTGATCATTTTCTCTTCTGTATGTTTACTTTTGGCGAATTGGCTGGCTTTGTTTATTGTTTACTTCTGAGTCGACTCAGTCTTCAGTTCGCGCGTCAGGAAAACTGTAAAATTTAAACTGGGCAAGGTGTTTTTATTTTCAATGTTTGAACCTTCTCAGGGTGCAGTGCATGGACACTGGGCAGTGGGCAGCTTGGATGCTAGCAGGTAGATCTGTTTGGGACCCTGGGGCAAAGGACTTCAATTATTATGTATACACCTGGAAGAAACCTAATGACCTGTGCCCGGGCCCAGTTGAAATTTGGATCGACTACGAGTACGCGGGGCCACCGCCATGCCATAGCTATACTGGATCAATTTTTGAAGATTGAAGAGACGCGTTTTCTTTCAAAAGGAGCATTCTTGCTCCCCTTAAACTGTGGTTGTACATACTACATAATATATATGTATTATGTAATAAGTAGTATGTAACGTATGTAACGTATGTACTATGTACTGGCACAAACAAGACATGCTGTTTGCGATGATATACTTGGCGAGTGACCACTAGAAATCTGAATTTGTGCTCATTCGGGGTAATACTGAACCAAGTTTTGGTTTCGTACGGTGGTAGAGGATGATAAGAGAGCACTCGACCTGTATGCAATTTACAAGTGGCCGTACGATCTTACTAGTTCCAAGAGAAACAAGGCCGAGGACACAAGAAAATATAACTAGATGTAGTTTGGATT
Source organism: Ogataea nitratoaversa (assembly GCA_030579435.1). Taxonomy (NCBI): domain Eukaryota; kingdom Fungi; phylum Ascomycota; class Pichiomycetes; order Pichiales; family Pichiaceae; genus Ogataea; species Ogataea nitratoaversa. The sequence continues at coordinate 27,335 of JAKTQZ010000003.1, forward strand.
TTTCTGCTATGAAGAACAATGAATGTTCAATATACTGAAAGGGGACAGTCTGGCAAATAAGACTTCTCACTGTCTCCTAAATCTAATATTTCAAAAAATATCCATCGGTGACAGAATGTTTCGTTTCTTGATGAAAATTACTAGCCTCATAAAAAGAATACTAATAGCTTTCTGAAAAGAAGCAAAAACCAAATGAACTCTTACTAAGCACCTCATAATCTCATAGATCGATGGCATGCTAAATACTCGGCTAATGGGGTACTAGGTCTAGTATAATCTCTGAAGCTGAATCGTATCAGTTCTCATCAATGATGACAAACTGATAAATGTAGAATGTTCCAAAAAATAAATTATATTACTGCCATTTAAAGTAAAGACAAATCCCGGATGGCTCTGGTAAAAGGCAAGAACCATGTACGTAAAGAATTTGATCCTCTGGCGTTGTTGGGTTCTTGAAAAGAAACAATAACCCAAAAAAAAAATTTTAAAAATGGAAAAAATTGGATCTTGTTTTCTATTTATACTTCTAAAAGTTGTAAATTTGAGCACTGCGGGCAAGAGGGTAACCAGAATTGGGTCAAGCTATCAATATATGCTTATGTCATACTTATATATTAATACGTCGATCGCCATACCGGGTCGACACGCGTACTAGAGAGAGCGACCCATGAACGTTATACACGTACGTATATAAAATATATACAGAGATTCATGTAATCTTCGCCCAGTGAAACGTAACGTGGAATAAATTTCAATAATAGAGCTTTCGAGGGAGGGTCCTTGTAACTTGGTACCTGTGCCTGTGCGATTTGATTTATCGTTAAATTTTGAATCTAAGTTTAAGTGAACTTTAGATCGTATATCTGTCAGGGAATATCTATAGGTAAACCTTTCTTGAACTTGTTCAAAGTACAAGATACTAGGCTAAGAATTTATCCTGCCACTACCTAGCCATCGGTGTCAGCTATTTACTTTCTACGGAGCAAATTCCGTTGTCTTGCTCAAATAACTATCTTACAGATCTGAAACTCACACTTATGATCTAGCATTCGACCTACAATCTTACAACCGCCTTTTCACATTCATTCAGTCACATACATCACGATATATAATTTAGAATTTCCTTGATATACTTCTCCTTTTACACTTATCCCATATAAACATAATCATCATTTAAATATGAGTAGGGGCGCTAGTCCCAGAAATAGCTCGTCTCTTTCTAATCCCAATGAGTTCCATCTTAGTGAGTTCAACACTGTGCGGCGATTAGGAAGTGGAAAGTTTGGTAAAGTGGTTTTGGTTTCCACAACCAATGATCATAGTTTATCAAGACTGAAAAATGAGAAAACAAAGGAGTTTTACTACGCTGTTAAGATAATAGATAGTCGAAAAATAAATAGGCCTATCTTGAATTTATCAAATGTTGTCGACTTGAACAAAATCAAAAATGAGATCAAAATAATCAACTTGATTAACAAGTTTCAACACCCTAACTTATTACAACTATATTCAATAATAAATCATGAATCAAATGATCGAATATACTTTGTAATGGAATACTGTGTGATTGGCGAACTCAATCAGCACAACTTGGTCCACGTTCCTACTGATAGACCTAAATTACAGAACGTACAAATTAAAATTCAAAATATTATTAGTGGTCTGGAATTTTTGCATTTACATGGTATGGTCCACAGAGATATTAAGCCATCCAACTTATTAGTTGACTATGCAGGTACAGTTAAAATTTCTGACTTTGGTACTTGCTATAAGCTGACTGGTCAAGCAGAACATGATAGTTTCGAAATTCTTAAAAAACTAGTGGGTACTCCACTATTTATATCCCCTGAAATCTGCTGTAATGGAAGTTATATAGGTCAAGAGTCATTCAACCTTAAGTCCTTTAAATTTCTCAAACTCCGAAGAAATAAGGTTGAGAACGATACCAGTTTCAAAATTGATGTTTGGTCTCTTGGAATCTCACTATATTATTTGTTCTTTGAAAGTTTTCCATTTTATAATGACAATGAGTTCAAATTATTCAACGATATTGTTAAAAAAGAGATCGTATTTCCTGATAACATGAACGATTCTCCTATCTTAAAACGAATCAAAGATGGCAAGAATTTCAAAATTGAATACAATTCCAAGATAGTTGAATATTTCAAATTGTTAATTGATTTATTGAAAAAAATGTTAACTAAGAATCCTGAACAAAGAATAAGTTTGAAAAAACTTAAACAGCATAAATTCATGAAGTCTTTCATTGATTCAAGTCAATATCAATCTTTTCTTAAATTTAATGAAACTTTCAACAAACAGATGAAAAAGAATGGTTTCAAAGAAGAAGATCAGCCACCGGATATAGATGGCCAAGGTGAGAATGATGACCAAGACTACACAAACGTAGCATCCAATCCTACCAGGGATCATGGATTTCAAATTATAAGAAATTCCAAGTCCACAGATATATTAAACGACAGCAACACATCCACCATCTACATTAATAATTCTACATCAACATCCGACAATCCCCTCGTGGAGGAATCAACAAGACTGCAAGGATCATTTGGGAAAATATTCAATATCCACCAATTACCATCAGCTCAATCATGGAGTTCTGGCTCGTCGTCAACTATGTCTCCATCAATCACGTCCAACTCGGTCTACCTGTCTAATAAACAGACCTATGCATCAGCGCTTGATTCAACGATTGATGAGCCCTACGCTTCACCGTTTATAACGAATTCTGCTATGTCATTGCCTATCAATATCACTCATCATCAATTGTCCAGCGCAAATAAACATAAGCAACAACGTCACCAGCATGACTTACCATCAAATTCTCTCTCAATGGAAGATAGTCTAAAGCATTCCATTTCCTCTGACTCACTTCATCCGCAAATTCCTGAGCCATGTTACACGAAGCGCTCAGCATATCCTAATCCACCTAATGCACATATCCCTGATAACAATTCTTCCACCACATCACCCACTAAAAGAGACATAGATAGCTCTGTAAACCCCAGCTGCGTACCAATTCAATCCTTACCTGCACGACAATATACAGTAGACTCGTCTCGACACCATGAACTAGCAAGTAAAGCCGGTTCGGTGTACACTGTCAGCACATTACCTCCTAAATTGAACGACATGATTGCACCAGATTTCAAGAATCATCCGATGGAGCAACCATCATTTTTGTACCCCGATAATAACCCAAATGTTAGAAACTCCACTTTATCAGGCAGAAGTGGGAGCAGGGGCAGTCGTGTCAGTTCATTAGGCTCGCCTATTGAGACATATCTCTATAACAAGCCTGACGCCGCTAGTTTTGGAAAGGAAGATGAGTTATCAATGAAACTTACAAATGGATCTAATGTATCTTTGAGTAAATTGAAACAGAGTAAAAGAATAAATTTCAAGAATTTTATAGGGGTTCCGCCTGGCAAAGTTGAGGATTCAAGTCATGCACCAAATATGCTGGACTCAAAAAAGGGGGTAAATAACGGTGCAAGTGCAACAGCAAAGGGGATGTATTCAATGGATCAGTATTTATCGGGGTTGGAATAAAAAAATTTATACCATTATGTCATTTCTACATTTACATGATCAAACATATCAACTTTTTTGATAGTAATATTAAGATAAAAAAAGTTATGATGTAAGTAAAGGAAACAAAGACATGTGTAAATCTAAACAAAAAATTCCTCAAAATGGTGTGATGTAAAAAAAATGGAGTGTAATTTATTACTAATTGGTTATAATAGCAACATCAGCCTGCTATCCCGATATAATTATGCATTTTCTAGTGTAGATTCTAACTTTAGGATATCACGATAACGGTTTTGAAACAAAGAAAAGTCAAGCTATGGTTTTAAGAACAAACAATAACTAAAATGAGCGGAAAATTTTCAATTTTTACCACAATCGTAATGCTCAAACGATTAAGAATGAGCCACGATACTTGAAATCACTACCATAAGTAGATTTCTTAGAAGCCAAAGTATTAACGCTGTCAGCATTCTCTCTGAGTGGGAAACCATCAAAAGATTTTGCATAAGTGGCAACTGAATGAGCAATCAATTTGGTGTTGATGACAAAAGCATCATATGCCAAATTATTCAAATCATCACATAAACTGTGATAACATGGATCTAGAACTTTTCCATTCCAAACATTGTTCTTTTCAGCACCAGTAGCAATACCACCAGCTGGGATACCATTTTCAATAAAACCGACGTAATCAGATCTACCGTCAAATGGAATAAAGACATATGGTAAGCCCTTAGAAGTATAATAGTCAACGTACAAATCTCTTAGTTCTTCGGAACCTGGTGGACTAGAATCATTTGTAGCATTGTAAACCTCATATTCATAATTTGGACTTGCCATCATATCGTAGTCCATAAACAATCTAATCTTAGCATTTTCCTTAGGAGTTAAAGAGTTTGCGTAATAGTTTGAACCCAATAAACCTTCTTCTTCACCAGCCCACCATGCAAATTTAACCTTGTTGTTCACCTTAAAGTTAGTCAATTGCTTAGCAACTTCCAATAAAGAGATGGTACCAGAGCCATCATCATTAATACCTGGACCAGCAGCAACACTGTCCGAATGAGCTCCCAAGAAAACAATGTTATTTGGATCACCTTCTTTAGTTTCAGCTATAACATTAAGGGTAGTAATCTTTTCAATAATCGAATCGACTAAGACGGACGCAATAAGAACGTCGTGCTTCTTTAGTAGCTCAATATAATGTTCACCATCTTCTAGTGAAATACCAACAGATGGAGCGACATGAGAATCAGGAGGCGGAATACCTAATGTACCTCTGATAACGCCAGGTTCGTTATTGTAAATAATTGCAGCTTGAGCGCCAAGCTTACCAGCTAGCAAAGACTTTTGCCCAAATGGACATATACCCCTCTTAATCAAAGCTATGGAGCCATTAACTGACTTTGGATAGTCAGATTCATCACAACCACTGTTGTCAACTAAGACAATAGGTGCTGTAACATAATCTTTGTTTGGAGTTGGAGGACTCATGTCTAATTCAATTAATGATTGAGGAGAGGTTCCATTGACAGTGACACTGATGGTATAGATTTCGCTTGAGTATGCATCAAAAGGCTGAACTTCTATGTCATAATAGTGACCTAACTTTCCAATTTGATGCTTGATGTAACCAATTGTGTTCCAGTGACCTGCTGAACCAATAACTCTTGTAGGGTGGCCAAATTGGTCGAAAGAAGAATTTGCGATGGCATATAAGGTCTCTGCCTTCTTTCTCAAGGCGTCTTCAAAAATTAAATCCTGTAATGCTTCGGTCTCAACCTCAGGTAGTGGTGATGGGGATGATTCTAGCTCTAGAGCCATGATTGGTTGTTGGGCGTCATATGGGACTGGGTAGGGAGCTGCTGTGGCCAAGGATGCAAGTAAGCCAGTGGCGGCTAGCAATGATAATCTCATCTTTCAAAAAAGTATAGTGTTGTTCCAAAGCAAAGCTTGTCGATGGTAAAGTATTACTAAGTGGTTCAAGACTAACCATTAAAGAAGAAGAACAAAGACTTTTAAAACATACAAGCAGAAACAAGATTACAGTTTACAGACCGCAAATGGAGATTGGAGTCTCAAGCTTCAGTTGCATTTCAAACTCTCAACAAATCTGGGGCCACACATTCCTTAAACGAGCCAAATTGCGTGCGGATTGGGTAATTACACTCAGCACTGCCCATATTAAATAGATCACAATTTGACAAGGCGCGCAGTGTCGTAATATGTTATCAGAGGTGGTTAAATTGGGGGGATTTTTGCCCAAATTCCAAAAGAAGCAAATTTGGGCTGTGTAATTTGTACGTACTTCTTAGGTAATATTTAGTACATTGATTGTTAAGCTTACATAATAACAAAATGGTCGTTGTCAGTTGTTTACACTTCGTTTGTTTACCAACAACAAAATGGTTGTCGTGATCACAGTAGTAAAAAAGCTCTTTTACGGCATCTCCTCTTCTTTTGACAAGTTGAAAAATCAACTTGACTTTAATCAACTTGTCTTAAATTATCATAATGTTTCAATTGGTAATAAATGGGTAAAATAAAGTGTAACAGAAAATGTAATTCAAAACCATTGATTCTACCAAAAGCCATCTATAGTTCTTAGAAAGTTCCAAACAATTAATTTGTCCATATTTTAAGTAACAAAAATCTGCTAGGGTTCCCAAACTTACATAACGTACAGGTGTATGGTATTCAAGACTTGAAGCACCCTGTAAGATAACTTCATAACAACATCATATAGAGTTTTACGTTTGTACAGTGCTTTCACTGAAGGGTAGACTTACAACTCAATACACTGAAAGTGGTTTAGGTGGTGACTTTGTAGGATGAGTTAGTTGTAACTGGCAATCATATTTTGTTCTAAACAAGTCCAAACTTATTTATAAACATTTAAAGTGTAATAGAGCCTATTCAAGCATCCACAATAATTCAAGCCTTTTCAACGGTCTCCCAGGTTTTCATCTTCTATTTCATTTGCCGCTTTCCCTTCTGTTTCATCATCTGAATCATCTTCTGAAATATCTCCTGGGTCATTTTCTAAGTCCTCTTCTGAGTCCTCTTCTGAACCCGCAACTAAACTGATTTTCTGCCCATACCTTTGTATAGCAGTAGACTTTCTGCTCAAAGGAAGCACATGATAGTCGTCCTCCGAGCTAGCGAAGTAGGACCGGACTAAAATTTCCTTTTCCACAGTTTTACCTGAGAGTGAATGTCTTCTTAGACCTAGTAAGTTCCTAGCCACATTAAAGGAACTCTCTAGTGCTGCATTGAAAACCGAAACTTTCTTCTCTATAATCCCACGTAGTTTGAGAAGTGAGGGATAATTACAAAGGGAGTAACTGCCGTCAGAGTCCATGTTTGCATTCTATTCAACCAATTCTTTAGCAACAAGACTTTTGAAGTCACTAGAAGGGGCCTTGGGAGACTCAACAACTTTGTCAAATATATCCCTACTATCTGCCTTCTTGATAGGAAACTCTGCAAGTAAAGCGCATGATTGTAGTAAATTGTTTTGCATCATGGCCACCATTCTCCTGAATTCTTCAGGACCTTTGATTTGAGGGTACAATTTATAAAAGACTTCAGTAGTAATAATATAAAAGAAAACAAATGAATCATTTAGTAACAGCTCGAAGTACTTTTGAAAGGTGTCAAATGATGTAAGACACGCCCTCAACATGTCCGGAGATGACTTTTCAACCGAAAGTATAGCTTTGCGGGAGACACCATTCATATCGTAAGCAAAAGTTGCAAGAATAGTGGTAGCATACTGTCTATACATGGAAGTTTCTTCATTGATGTCCTTTTCTAGATATTTTGTAGCAATAACAAAGAATATTTGAGTAAGGACAAAGTATGTGGAAGTCGCATAGGCTATACTGTTGTGTCCTTCTTTTTGAAGACCAAGAGTTATGGATTCAAAGACCTTCAACAAACTTTTGTTGGCTTTCAGCAGTGTGATTTGTTCTTCCGAGAACTGTAGTAATGATAAAAGTGGTTCGTATTTGTGTTTTTGATCTGGGTCTAACTCTAGATCTAACTCTAGATCTAACTCTAGATCTAACTCTAGATCTTCCATGGTTTGTTGAATCTTCCGAATATTGGCACCATAGTAGTTGATCATCGACAAGCGGCCCAACCAGCTTGTTGGTTTTGGATCCGGTGGCATATAAAAGTTGATCGACTATAATGCAGTCACGTATTGGACAAATATTTGCCCAAAATTACAGGCATATATATTATATAATAATATATATGATCTATTTGATATTATATAACTTACTGATTCAGAGATACCCCCAGTAATTTAGTAGACAATTGCGGAATGACAAATTATCGTATGGTAGATTAAGACACCCTCTTGAATGTGAATACATTACAAGTACAATGACTGAAAAAGTGATAAGAATAAAAAAGTAACTAATAGTGAGACGGAGAAAAAAAGGCAAGAGAACATCGAAGATTATAACATAACATATACTATAATAAATAACAAAAAACCCAACTGTATGCCAAACAGACCTTTACATGAAAATACAATAATTTAAACTAATAACACTGCGTTAACAACACCATCTCTATCTGGTTCATTGGTGATTTGAGCGTATTTACCCCAAACAACTTTACCACCAGCTGTAACCAAGCCCATTTCAGAAACATTGACTTCAATAATGGTTCCTTTAGTTAAAACACCTAAGGTTGTGTACATTGGAGACTGTGGATTTTTCTTAACAGCCAATATTGGTAATAACACTGTAACCTGTAACTCGGGATGTGTCACGTTGGCCTTCTTCTGTCTTAAAGCGGATGGTCTAATAATTCTTTCCATCTTAACTGGTCTTCTTGTGAAACCTTCACCGACAAATGTGTGCTTGGTGATCATTCTCTTCCAAGACTTCGTCTTTGATTTACCGGTCTTGATAACTTTGAACATTTCTTCTTCACTTATACCTCTCACTTTAGGTAATGGAACTGAAAATTTATCAGCCTTTTCCATTCTTTTCTGTTTCAAAGAAGATGAAATTGCCTTCGCTGTATTCTGCTGCTGTCTGTCCAATAAATAAGTAGGTAATGCTTCTCCATCTTCTTCGTTCGGTTTGGATGGTCCCTTGATTTTGCTTTCTTCATGAGCCTTGATCTTCTTCTTCATGGCAACCTTTTCGGAGTAACGTTTCTTTGCGAATTGTTTACCTCTCCATCCCTTCAAGTTTTGAGCATCCTTCGCCACTTTATGCACTTCTCTTGCTTCTCTCTTACGTTTTCTCTCATCATGATCTAATCTTTTACCATGTTGCTTGATATGTTGTTCAATATATTCGTTTTGAGGCTAAATTTGAAATTTTTGTAAAATGATTATGTTAGTATTCAATGCTCTCTCTGTCTTGCTATTCTGTTGAGCTCTGTGCCGTTATAAACTCACTTACCATATTGTCTTTCCATATACTGTATCTTATTGAGTTGGTAACCTGATTCCAAAAGAAGACCAACTGTTTGTAATAAAATCGTATCTAATATTTCAGAGATTTCTTCTCTTTTTCATTATATACAAAAAAGGTTCCGCAAAAAATAAAAATATAAAATTTTTTTGTTTTAAGCTGTGTGTAAGGATGCCATACGATAATACACCTGTGGAAATGAGATGCATTCTGAAATTTTTTTGATATCTTTTTTTTCCTGCTAGATATATAGATTTCTCCGTTGGTACCAGACTTGAGACAAGAGTAGAATGTTGAAGAAGATTGTGTAAAGATACTATTCCAGACAAACAGAAGTTAAGTAAGTGTCATAAAAAATGTCGTCAGTACCATCTTTAGACGAGCTGTTGATCGCCATAATAGATTCAATAAAGTCCACATCGACCTCATTAGATGCTATATCCACATATATAGATGAATCAAAAGAATATCCAGAAGTAGTGAGATCTCTGCTGGATGGTTCCAACACAAAAAATGAGAACTTGGATGGTGTTTCCTTGCTCTCGTTGAAAAATTCATCAATGCTATCATATGTCAATAACTTGATATTAATATTAGGAAGCAGATTAGATGTTTTGGATCCAACTATAAAGAGTAAGAACTCGGAATCAACAAAAAGAAAAGCTATAGAAGGCACGATTGTTCAAAGAATCACTCTTGAAAGAGGTGTTAAGTCATTGGAAAAGAAAATCAGTTACCAACTAGAAAAAATGATCAATTCTTATCAAAGACGAGAAAAGGAACAGGATGATGTGGTTGAAAAAGCTGGCCAAGCGCAATTTGATGGCCTAGAAGAGGACGATGATGATTCAGGAGACGAAGACAACGGATTGGCTTACAGACCGGATCCTCTCGCTCTTCTTAATAGTTCCAACACCACTCCAGGCCTTGTTTCTAGTAAAAATAATTCCAGTGCTGGACATAAAGAAGCCGATGATGATAATAATGATGATGAAGAGGAAGCACAATCAGCTAAATATAGACCCCCTAAGATTTCCGCTGTGTTACCGCCATCTTCATACAACCCAGATGCTGAAACCAGTCATGAAAAGAAGCAAAGGACTTTACAATCTATGGATGAATACTTACAGGATATATCTGAAGCACCCGTGTTAGAAACTTCAATTGGTTCTACAATCATCAATACCGGTAGAGATGTCAAGTCTCAAAAAGATTTACAAAGGGAGGAGGAGATTAAGAAATATGAGGAAGAGAATTTCACAAGATTACCCAATGCCCAAGTCAAGATCAGTGCAAAAGATAAGAAAAAGAAGGCCAGAAATGAATTTTTCGGTGAAGATTGGAGTATGTTCGACAATAATAGAGATTTTAGCACTAGTGGGGATCCAAATGCAAAGAAAAGAAAGAGAGTGAGTGCTTGGGAAAGAGCTAAGAAAAGAAGTAACTGATTCGGTCTTAGGGGTGGCATCTTTCCTGTGTTTGTGATACATATAGCGTTTTTGTATATAATTTCAAGCAATCAAAATTAATAATTAAATGAGACCCAATAACGGAATTGGGGAACGAGAAAAAAAAATGCACTTTGTATGTATATGAGTGAAAAAATTCAATGCCCTTATTATATACGATTGATTAATTATATAAATACTATGTTATAAAATCATGGAAGCGGGAGAAATTATAAATTTGTCTCTCGTTTCTTAGCGTCTTTCTTAGCTTGCTTCCGTTCTTTCATTTTGGTTTCAATTACTTGAGAAATATAGTAATGCGACTCCATCAAGTCTCTAACTAATTTAACTGAGAATGCCTTGTTGAAAAGAGCTTGATCGTTTAACCTACTAGAGGAATCATCATCTAAATCGATATGAAGAATAGCGTCAATGAAATAATCAGCTATAACTTTAACTATAATAGAGTCGTCATTTTCTGTCTTATAAGTATTGACTAATGTACGCCAGAGGAAAACCAAACATTGGAGGGTATCTAGAGCATCTCCAAGTTTGGATAAACACTTTTTGACAAGTATGTGGCTGGTACCGTCTGTAGAGTCACCTGTCTGTAAAGAATAAATAGAGTTCAGTGTAGTTATGTATTTGCCAGGAATCAATGACTCAGGAAGTTGCAAAAAGTAGACTCTCAGTAAAGTAATCAAAGTCATAAGATGGATTTGATTCACTTCCGGTGTTGATGATTGAGTTACCAAATTAGGATAGTTCTTTTCAATTAATGATACAACGCGGTTATCATCTAAAACTTCTTTTATTTTTAGTTCAAACTTGGCACGATCTTCCTTATTTATCACACGATCAGTAGGATTATAAAACCTTTCATCTGACCTAATCACACCATTCAATTCTGATCTCAGTTGATAAAGAGTCCTATAATCAACAGAGTAGTTTAACCACCACTGAACATTACTCAAAGACGAAGTTGCTAAATCATCGATCTTGTAAGCTAATAAAGAGACTAATGTGGGTATCGATTTCTTTTCGAGTTTTCCTATACTTAAGAGTTTTGTGCCAAAAAGCTGAACAACTCTCTTACCCTGTAACAACTCAAAAGTATCTAGCTTTGATAAATATGAGCCTGTTCTGTTAATCTCAATCATATGTTTTAAATCAACTTTGGGGTTCATCAACGCTAATGATCTTTTGAGGTTGACTAGATTTCCATGCATTTGGTTAGCTTCTTCGTTGTTTTTACCAAATATTGCCCCATTGTAATCAATATATAGGTTCTTATTGTCTTTTGTCTTTTTGAAAGTTAAATCGACATACAGATTTAGAAAGTGTTGAACAGTGGAGTATCTTTCAAGTTCGAATAAATTCAAAACTTGAAAAGATTCAAACAAACGTTCTTCTAAGCTTGCTTGAATTTCATCCAGAGCAACAAATGAGTTCAGGTATTCCGCTTGAGAGTGGTCAACTGCCAATTTGAGATTTTTGGTCGAAATAACCTCATCAAAGGTGTCTATCACAGCAGCAGTTCCCCCAATTGACGAGCTAAGTGATGCCGACGTTAATCTTCTGAAAATAGGAGCAGCAGTGATTGGACTAGGAGTTGAGGAACTATCGAACGAAACAGTTGAAGAAGTTGAGATTGATCTAGTGGGAGCCTTAATCTCAAATTCCGTATCGGATGTTAGCTTGATCTCAAAAGGTGGAGTCAGGTTAGTAAGATCAAATGCCTTCAACTGCCATTCAAAATTCCACTCATTTATATTGGCAAATTTTGCTTCTTTGACAGTTACGTTTTTCAAAAACCCAGAATCGGTCAGAAATTGACCAAATTGTTCTGCTTTTTCGACTGAATCAATACCTTTGATCAAATCTGACTCGATTAAGTAGTTTGATATCTCAGTTCCATTTGAAATTTTCTGTCTGGTTGATTTTCCAAAAAGCCGTTTTGTGCTTTGTTCTTTTGAATGGTGTAATATTAATTCTTTCAGTATTTTAATGAAATCAGCCCTGTTCAGTTTAAATTCCTTCGATACCTCATAATCTAAAGGCTCGCTATCTAACAACTTATTCTTTCTGGCCTCGTTTATCGAATCGTATATCTTCAATGACTCTTTGATTTTAGCAGGAGAATGCTTGTTTAACTCCTTGAATCTTTGTCTGTATGCCTGGTTAGCTGCATTGAACTTTTTCTTATAGATTTTATATTTTTCAATCATTCCTAAAACAGCATCTGATTCCGATTGTATTTTACTAGAATACAGCAATTTGAAATCATTTAATGGAAGTAGGATATCCTGTTTCAATGCATTGGCATATCGTTTTCTCACAAAAGCCTCGCTCTTGATCTCCTCATATAACGCGATTGACAGATCAAAGGCACCCAAACGTGTTTGGTTTTGAAGCAATTCCCCTTTCTGATCGTATGTAAGGAAATCATCTTTCTTGGAAAGGCACTTATCATTCAATGAGTGGGCGAAAGCATTATCTTCGTCGTATTTCAAAAGGAAAAATGCATAAAGATCATCCAAATTTTTCGCGCCCTCATTTACCAATACATCAATTAGCTTCTTGAACCCAGATTTGTAGTCAAGAGTCCAAAAATTATTTTCAAATGAGTCTGTTTTCATCTGGGATTTGAGAATTATTGATTTTTTTGATATAAAGCCAGCTAAAACTGGTGAATGGTGATTATCAGACATGAGTCATGAAATTTAACTGTAGACTGATGTTTCGGTTGAAATCTGAAACTTACTTGAGAGCGGTGTTTGTTCACCTTAAGCTCTAAATAAGTTTTAAATCCAAAGACGTTTACGTATATAATGTATATGGGTTACAAGAGTGAAAGGTATTGGTGATTAAATTCTAACATGTCAAACTTATAGGTTCAAGCGTGTTTTTGAAAACAATTTAAAAATGGCTGTGCAAGATACGCAGGTACGCTCTACAATATTGCATGGATTCAGTTCACTCTTCAGCTGACTTTGATATTAGAGGATATGCATTGTGGATGAGCTACGGCAAATGATCGCACTAAACACAGCAGAACAGTAACAAGGGTGGTAAGATTACATCACAATCAAAATTTCAAATAAAGAAACCAAAAGCCCATATATATATTTAAAACATAATAATAATAATAATAATAATAATAATAATAATAATGAAAACTCATAAAATATATAAGTACCAACCAACTAACCGTTCAAACCAGAAAAGAAAACAAAACAAAACAAAAAAAAACCCAGAACCCTTAAGTACAATATATGCATAATCTAATGTATATATGTTATATATAAGCAAAATCAGAAAAAAAAAAATCAAATCAAATCAAAAAGGTCAAAAAAAAACACAAAATATTCCAAACAGATGAAAACCACAAGGAGCCCTATAACACATAGGTAATACATATATATATATATGAAATGTATATGAAATGTATATGAATAAAAAATTTCTTCCATGAACAATATGGATCAAAGATGAGCCTTTAGGCAAGGGATATCAGATTGAAAAAACATTTTGTTAGCAATAATAATTTTTTAAAAGAAACAGAAGATCACAAAAGTCCAAATGGAGAAGGGATGGACTTTATAATAGAACACTGCTATCATAATGATTTTTCGGAGGCATTCAATAATTCAAAGTGTTGTTGTTGTTGTTGCTGATGTTGGTGGTGGTGAGATTGACATTTGCCAAATCAATAGGAGACAACAGCAGAGATGAACTATTATCTTCCTGCGACTGAACATGTTTGTCAAGCTCATTAGAAACAGACATAACTTTATTATGGATTCTCTTACCAAATGATGTAAATCTGACTAATGGCAGCAAAGGCTTGATAGAAGTAGCAAATCTAATCTTGTATTCATAGGGTGATAAATCCATGGCTGTTTGAATTACATAATTCCCGTATTGATCTTTAATTAAAATGCTCAACGTTGAAGGTTGTAGCAAGGCTTCAAATAAAGGGTTAAAATGTTCAATGCTCTTATTTTTGCTTTTACCATTCAACTGAATCTTTAAGCATTTCTCAACAACATTAGAAGAAAACTTTTGAACTGATAAATCACAGATATAAGGAATCATGATATTGACTAATTCACAGTTTAATTCATATATATCCATAGTGATCAAATATTGAACGACATAATTACCGAACTGATCTTGCATCAAAATAATTGAATTTAAAACAATATCATGACCTAATCTAAGAACTTGAGTAAGATTACATTTATTTAACAATTTTTGTAAAACACAACAACCATGTTTATGAGTTGAAATTCTCACCATGTTCCGGCAAATTGACTCAATGATGAACTGTAAATTTTTATTTTGAAATTTATGAATACATTTTTGAATGACATGGTTACCATTTAAATCTTGAATCAAATCAACTATGTATGGTGACAAGCAATCTTCTAATAATCTATGATGGGTTGGAGTACTTAAACAATCAATTAATTTTTGACAAGCTCTAGTACCATGCTGATTTTTGGAAATCGAACAAATGGAAGTTGCAATATTGATCAAAATCATATTAAGATCATCATTTCCAGCACTAGTCATTATCTTTTGAATTAAATAATTTCCAAATGGATCAGTCATTAACTCTGTTGAATGTTGGTATATTGATTGGAAAATCAATGGGAAATTTTTATCAAAATCCTCATCAATCTTGTTCTGTAAAAATCTACAGCCATATTGATCTTTGGAAAGACTCAAGATATCAGTTGATTCATCCAAAGATGTTAATAATGATACAGAAAAACTAGAATTTCTTCTTTGACCTTGACCTTGACCTTGACCTTGACCTTGAGATTGGGACTGAGAATGAGAATGAGAATGAGAATGAGTTTGAACTGGGGCGCTGGGCATCAAACTTGTAGAAATTGACGTCCCCGACGATGCATCCCCAAATGTATTAGAAACAGATAGTTTTTGAAATTGCTTCTCAAATGAAGACATCTTAACATTTGGAGCGTTTTGTAAAGAAACTAACCTTTGTCTTTGATTCTTTTGTTTCTGTTCATGTTGATCATCCAATGAAGAATTGGAAGAGTTTAAAATAGGATTTTGTTGATTTCTTGCTTGGATTTGTGGTGGTTGGATAACATTATTAGTACCGGAGATTGAAATGGTATCAGGAACTAATGTTGTTAATGAAACATCAATATCACTAATATCACCTGTGTTGAAAGAAGTATTGTTACGAGATCTTGAGTTAGAGTTAACACTAGCGCTGGAGTTGGAGTTGGAGTTGGAGTTGGCGCTAGCGCTAGCGCTGGCGCCAGTACTACCATTTTCACTACCGCCAATGCTTGCATCTAGGATATTGACATTATTTGTGTTGGCATTGATACTATTTGAAGTCGTTGGACCAATAGAGGAGATCGAGTTCCCGTTATGATGGAAACTAGGTGCATTTGATACATTTCCTGAGGTCCAAGGTGAATGGAAAGTGAAAGATGGTGATTGTGCATTCCAAATAGAACCACTTAATGAACTATTACGACTATGTGAATCGAATCCAGTATTTGTTGAAGCGCCGGTAAAATAATCTGGTGGAGTTAATGGTTCAATAATATATTGTCCATTTGTAGAGCTACTAACGGATGGATTATGTAGAAAATAATTATCCGAAATAGTAGTACTACTTCCAGCGCCATGACTTAAAGTACCTGTATTAAAGATTGATGAATTCAAAGATGAGATGGAATTCTGATGATTATGCTTACCACTTGAGTAATAACTAACTTGTTGTTGTTGTTGTTGTTGTTGATCCTGTTGCTGATTGTAAATATAATTATTATTACTATTGAAATGAGATTGACTATCCGATCTGGAAGGGGTAAAAAATTCATTTGAAGGTGTTTCTGAAGTAATATAATCTTGCTTTTGGACCGTTTTAGGAGTCATTAACAATGGATCTAAATAATTCTGGATAGGATCCAGTTGAATGGGTTGATAATTAGAATCCATTTTAGGAATAGATAACACTAAAGGTAGCGATAATTTTCCTTTAGATTTCCCGTTTCCGTTGAAATAAATGGAGTTGTTGTTGTTGTTGTCGTTACAATCAAACTGCTGGAGAAGAAAAAAATGGAAAGGGTAGGTATTGGTGTTAATAATGAAGTTTTGAGTTGAAACGGCAAAAAAAGAAAAAAAAGACTTACCATATTTATTAATTATTTTGTAAAAAGAGAAATCAAAAAGGATAATAATAGGAGTTTTAAAAAAAAAAAAAAGAAAAAAGAGATCTGATCTTGATCCGCTATAGTATTTCTTAGTTGAGAACTGTTGTATTTTACCTTGTTGTTTGTATGATCAAATGATATCAACAGAATTTTGAAAAGTAATAAAAATAAAAGTGAATCAGATCACAATTGGATCAAGTAGTAACACTGAATCTCTCTTGTTCTTGGACCCTAATAGTAAAGAGTACCCAAAAAAAACACAAAAAGGAAAAATTAATATAGAGAGAAGCTAGCTGTGGCACAAAACCTTTTTAAAAGTGAAAGTGCGCAATTGAATGATAACTTGTTCTTCTTTATCACTCTTTCTATTAAAATGTTGTATTCTTTTGTGATTATTGTTATTTTTTTTTTGTTCTCTCTATCAATTGGTAAAATTTCAGCAAGGTTGTAAAGTTGAGTTGTATATTTGGAATGAATCCCACAATGGTATAAGGTTAATTGATGTCAAATTAATAAATTGGGGTGAGATGAGATGAGATGAGATGAAGTGCGGCTAGTGAGAATGTAATCTTGAATTGTGAAATTGAAATGAGGTGAGGTGAGGTGAGGTGAGATAAGATAACTTGTAAAGCTGGGGAAACGAAACAGAGTGAATTGTGCGGAAAGAAAAGGATTTGGTTGATTTTTAGTAATACTACAATGGATCTCTTATGATGAATATAAGTATATATATATATATATAATGAAGAAATAAAATTCAAAAGATTAAAGATGGAAATTGGGGGAGGGATAAAGGCCTGTTTTTATTACAGAATTTGCGCTTTATAAAAAGATGGAAGCTAAGAGAATAATAAAAAAATGTAATTATGCAATTATGTGTTTTTACCAATTAGCAAAAAACAATAAACTCACAAAAAATATACGTTGTATATATATATATAGTATATACGTATCACTATTAATGATGATGTGTTTGTGTTTTTTTTTTAAGTTATTAGTATGTAACAATAAATAACTAGTGTTTGACATGTGGTTTGGTCCTATAATATTATATAATATATATATATAATTTTTTGAAGAACTAGACTTTGTATAATTTGAAGTTTTAAATTTTAGAAATTGGATTAACTAAATCATGTACGACATGTAATATGTAAGTAGGTAGGTACTTACTTATTTACTTACTTACCGTGGTAATTGATTGGTAGGATCGTGGTAAGTACTAAAGACCGAGATGTGTTAGTGTTAGCACAGCTAGTTGAATTACCAGGTGGTGACGTTGAAGTACCTGGTGGTAGAGTAGACCGTAGAGTAAGTAAGTGAATGTTTCAATCAAGGCTGAGAGGACAGGACAAGTACACCACCACCACCACCACCACCACCACGGGGTAAGTTGGGTGGTGAGTTAATAATGATCTTAAACCCCCTTCTCCGGGCTTCCCCCCTGATAGTGAAGTGGACACTGCAAATACAATACAATACGGTACGACATACATACATAAGTATATATTACATACGTATATATATATGACAAACTTTACTTTGCACGCGCCCCCCGTGTATGAGACAAATAAGAAATGATGTTTGAATGTTTTAAAAAGATATATATGTGATGATGATGATCTGATTACAATAAATGACTTGTAAGAGGGGGGTTTAAAAGATTAAATTGAATTATATAGTGTAATGTAATGTAACTAATTGATTCAAAATTTAGCATGTGTTTCATGTTAGAAATGGACCAAGAGACCAAGTGTTGTTAAAAGTAATTTACTATCTTCATATTATAAGTAAGTAAAATAAAATATAACAAATTTTATTTACCGGGAGGGGCTCAGGAACAATCAATCAATCGGTTAGAAAATTTAATTTAATTTATTTATAGATAGTTAATAGATGTAGAATAGATAAGTTAATTGTTTATGTCATCTTTTCAAGTCTAGAATTTTGAAATTTGGATTTCCGTTTAAATTAAATTTAAATTTAATTCCAATTCCAAATTCAATTAAATTCCAAATTAAATTAAATTCCAATTGCTAAATTATATAATACGGCTGAAACATTATAATTATAATTATATTATATATATATATCTTGGAATTGATTGATTAATTGAAAATTGCATCACACAGACACACACAATTTAGAACAAAGATAAAAAAAAAGCCGCTATTTATCTATTGCACAGTTACCTTATTTTAATATATATATTATATATTTATTGAGGATACTATAACTATTCGCATTACCTGTTTCAAAACATAATAATAATCAATTGTATCGTTCTTTCCTTTTGATCTTATTTTTAGAAAAATCACTCAAAGGGTCTGTCTTGTCATACTATATCCAACTCTTCTAACTTTCGTCTTGGTTACCTCATTTATTTTATTTTACAACTACTATATAAGGATATCAAATATATATCAATCAATTACTTAACTGCTGTTATACACAGCCTTTTTCATATATATACATATACATCCACATCCTTTGTTTGCTACAAATTTCTTTTCTATTATTATTGATTTAGTATTAGTGTATGAATAAAATTAGTGTATAATTGTTATTTATTATTTATTATTTTAAAAATTCAATATTTTTTGATGTTTTAGTTTGTTAACACTTCCAAGCATAAAGCATAAAGTATTTATATGCAGGTGAATCTATATACTATATATGTAAACGGTATTATTAATTATAATTTTTAAATAAATTGTTCCTCCTTTTTAAAAAAAGGTTTACGTGTACGTGTTACGTGTTACGTGTTACCTGTTACCTGTTTTCATCCCTTGATCATCCGAAACGTTCGATATAATTAATATTCCACAAATAATTATCAATAATTATAAGTATACTATTAACTTAATTAACATGGCAATGTTTTTTGTTTTTTTTATCCATGTTGCCGATTTCTCACCAATCAATTCAATTTGAAATATTTTTATATTGCAAGCCTAAAAAAGCTTAAACTTATACGCCCGCCATAATGTTATCTATTTATTTCCCTCTCCATGTTGTTCAATTAATCATGAAAGTCATATATGTTCATAGAAATAGGAGTTTAAATCTTTGTTTCATATTTCAATTTGAACGTTATAACTTGTAAGTCAATTATAAAAAGTAATGTTTTGTTTGGTACCGGCAATAAATATACAACTTTGTTTTTGGCGTTTGTTTGTCTGATTGTTTGGCCAATGAATTCGAACTATTAATCTTTTTTTACGTTTCATATCTCCTTATACATACATACTTGCTCTCATCAGTTCATATTTATATAAACTTATTCATCAAAACATCTTGACACAATAATAATTAAAAGTTTAAATCATTAAAAAGATTAATAATCAATTTATTCAATTTTAAGTGAATTATTGTATGTCGGAATTTCGGATCAGGAGGTTTCTTTCTATTCGATCTTTTAAGAAGTTAATATCTTTCTTTCTGTTTCGCGTCAATTGATATAACTCGTTGTAATCAGTTATATATATATATATATATATAACTGATTATATATATATCTAAATTAATTCTTTCAAAGTATAAGTAGTATAAAACTTCACTTTTCAAAGTTAATTTAAATTCTGGAAACAAATTGATCCTTCCCTTTCCCTTTCCCTTTCCTCATGACTACCCTTTTTCTAGTTTAAGTTTAAAAAAAAAACACAGACTTGAAAAAAGTTACGTAATGTATTACTAATAATAAATTTCTTCAACGGTATACCACATAATACTAACTAACCTGTTTACCTAAACCTATTATATAACAATTTTGATCACTTCGATGATTGATCACTGCGCTGCAGTGCAGAAAGTGGATTTTTTGGAGGGCAGATCCACGTTGAATAACTTCTCAAATTCATCTTATTCAATAAAAAGGAAGATTCTATTTAAGGGATCAAAATATTGTTTTGATTATTTAGTAATTCATAGATACTATTATTTAATTCGAATTATTCATCAAGACTTTGTCAATTTGAAACAATTGCTTTTAGATAACTTTTTTTGTTGTTGTTTTATTTAATAGCATTTGTTATTATTCACTTAGAGTTAAGCCGAAGTATTCCTTTATTACTTAGTGCTGAAGACTTAACAACTTGGATTTTTTGGAATTTGAGTATATATAGATCCTAGTTGCACACACACACACACACACATACACAATTATATTAAAAGAAAAGGGAAATTTTTATTCATACATACTTTGATTAGCATAAGTGGCTCGTATTATATTAACCCACATTTTATTCAACCTATCATTACTATTACACATATAAAACACAATTAGCATAAGATGAGTACATCCTTTTTGGGTATTTATGCTGCTGTTTATGACTATCAGGCACAGAATGAAGAAGAGTTATCATTACAAGAAAATGACCTATTGTATTTGTTAGAAAAATCAGAAGTTGATGACTGGTGGAAAGTTAAGAAGAGAGTAGTTGATGCAGATGTCGAAGAACCATCTGGTTTAGTCCCTAGCACTTATATTGAACCAGCAAAAGTCATAAGTCAAGTGGTTGCTGCTTATGATTATGATAAGCAAACAGAAGAAGAATTGACTTTCAGTGAAGGTGCTCAATTTGATGTTTATGATTCTTCAGATCCTAATTGGATTTTGGTTGGTTTGAATAATGAACAATTTGGTTTTGTTCCAGCAAATTATATTTCAGAAATTGCTCCTCCTCCTCCTCCTTCAGTTCAATCTAACACATATGGTAGTAGCTCAGCTTTAAATAACTTCCCACCTCCTCCTCAACGTAATGACAGACAATCATCTTTACAACCATCCCCTGAATTAGAAGCACCAGCACCACAAGCGCCAGTTAGGCCATCCACCATTGATTCCCCACCTCCAGTTGATGAAGATTATGATGATGATGATGATGAGCCTCCTCCACCTATGCCATCCAGGCCTAGAACAAATACAGGTACTTCAAGAAAAAGTTATGCTTCAAGCTATGATACTCGATCATCTCCTGAACCAAGAATTCAAGACGGACCTTTAAATAAAAATGGTGGTGATGGGGAATCATTCAAGGATTACTTCTTTACCTGGCCAGTCCATGAGATTGATGGTAGAAAGAAAAAGAAGACCACTTTGGCAATTGGTAATTCATTAATTTTCATTACACCGGAAGGATCAACAAGTTCTAAAGAATGGTCCATTCATGACTTGAAAACTTATAACAACGAGAAAAAACATGTCTTTTTAGATTTTGTGAATCCAACAACATCTTATGAATTTCATGCCGGTACCAAGGATTCTGCTGAAGCAATCATATCCATCTTAGGTGATTTGAAAGGAATGGCTTCAATGGGTGCATTGAAAGATGTGAGAGATGCATCTATTCCATCTGCAAGTAAGAAACAAGGAAAGATATTATACGATTTTGAAGCTGCTTCTCCGGATGAGTTGACTTGTTATGAAGGCGATACTGTGATTGTTATAAACGATAAAAAATCCAAAGAATGGTGGATGGTTCAAAATATTGATACTGGAGAACAAGGTGTCATTCCATCCAATTTTATAAAAGTTATTGCTGCAAATTCTGGTTCTTCTTCTACTACTTCTGGTTTGAAAGGTTTATTTAGTAGAAAGGGTTCTCAAAGTTCTTTAAGTCCAAAAAAGAAAGTTTCAAAGCGTAAAGAAAATAAAGAAAGAGACGCTAGAGAAGCTGAATTAGAAAGAGATAGAGAAAGAAAACAAAAACAACTTCAAAGAGAGAAAGAAGAACTTGATAATCAAAGACGTCGCCAGCAACGTAAAGAAAAGGAGTTGAGAGAAAGAGAGCAACGTAATAGAGAGCAAAGAGATAGAATCAGAAGAAATGATGATAGATTGAGAGAAAAAATGTTGGGTAAAAAGGGAACTTCAAAAACTCAAGAAAAGGATGTTCCAAATCCACATAGAGTTAGAACTTGGATTGATAGATCGGGCACTTTCAAAGTTGAAGCCGAATTCCTTGGTTGTTCAGATGGTAAGATTCATTTACATAAGGTGAATGGTGTTAAAATTGCAGTTGGAGCTCCAAAGTTATCTACTGAAGATTTAGAATATGTTGAAAGAATCACGGGTATGTCTCTTGATAGTTACAAGCAAAAGAAATCTACTTCTGCTGAATCGGCAACTCAAATTCCACCTCCAATTTCCAAGGATCCACCATCTTCAAGTACAAGTGGTGTGAAATCTAAGGCATCATCATCTGGTGCTCCAGTCTTCAATGATAAATTGAATGACTATTGGTTCAACTTTTTCATTAGTTGTGGGGTTGATGCTAACGTTTGTGATAGATATGCTAGAAGCTTTAGTAATGAACAAATGGATGAATCTATTTTGGAAGATATCACTACCCCATTGATGAGAACCTTGGGTCTAAGAGAAGGTGATATTCTTAGAGTTAACAAGCATCTTGATGCTAAATTTGGTAGAAATCCAGTTGATCAACAGACTCAAGCTCAGCAGTCTAATGGTGGGTTATTCAGTAGTGCCGATGGTGCACTCAAGGACAACAAGACGGGTACTCAAAGTACTGTTGCTGCTGTTAGTAGCGAAAAATTGATTAATCAACAATTTGAAGACGATGCTTGGGCTTTAAAACCAGCTGCTAAGACTGAAAGTAAGAGCGTGACTCCTCAATTGACAGGTTCCATTCAAGATTTGGTTAATATCAAACCTATGGAACCAACTAAGACTGGAAGTCAACAATTCCAACCAATTCAGCCCGTTACACCTGTTGCCACATCTTCTGGTAAATCTGTGATTCCAGCATTGCAACCACAAAAAACTAATGGTAATGTTTTCCCTCAAGCTACTGGTGCCTTGTTACCAATGCCAACAGGTTTCATGCCAATTACAATGATTCCAATGATTACTGGACAAGCTACTGGTATGTTAGGTTTACAACCAACAGGTTTTGCTATAAACAAGACTGGTCAATTATCAACCGGTGTACCATTCACTTCATTCAACGGTGCTCAGAAAACAGGTGGTTTGTTACCATTTGCTACGGGCTCTCTTCCATTGACCTCTTTTGGACAACTACCTTTGCAAAAGACTGGTAACGGCTTTGGCTCTATGCCATTAACATCATTTGGTGGAGCTGTTCCACAACCGACTGGTGGATTGGTTCCATTACAGCCAACAGGTTTGACTATCAATAAGACCGGTTTATTGCCTTCTACATCGTTTGGTCAACCACAAAGAACTGGAGGCCTTGTTATCCCATTACAGCAAACAGCAGGTGGTTCAAATGGATTCCCTATTATGCAACCAACAATGAAAACGGGTGGATTTATTCCGCAAAGTCAATTCGGTGTTTCGATGGTTACTGGAGGTGCTGGTATAGGCCAACCGACTGGTGGTTTCAACAATGGAAACTCTTTACCACAAACATCATTTGGAATTAATGGCTTGAACAACATGTTTGCGAACACTTCCATCTCTCAACCTCAATTCCAGCAACAAACTGGTTTTATCAACAATGCACAAACTGGATTCCAAAATAACAACTTCTCTAACAATAACAATGGGTTCCAAAATGGATACAATGTTAATCAACAGCAGCAAACAGGTTTCCAAAATGGATTCAACGCCAATCAACAGCAAAATGGCTATCAAACCGGTTTCCAAAACGGTTTCCAAAACGGTGCTTCATTCAACTCTCAACAAGGATTCCAGCAACCTAATTCATTTAACTCGCAACAAGGATTCCAACAAAATAATGGCGGTTTCAACTTTCAAGACCAACAACAACAGCCTCAGAATACATCGTTTAATGCATTTGATAGTCAACAACCACTGTACGCTCAACCAACTGGTTTAGGTTTTGGAAACGCGCCAAATACATCATTTGGTGCTGGTGCTGGTGGGTTGCAAAGTCAAGCTACTGGAAGAAGAGCCAATCTAGCGAACGCCAGTGCTGATAATCCATTTGGATTTTGAAAAATACAAATCCTGAAGTTTGAAAATGCTATCCTTCTGGTTGTGAGCTTTTGTTTTGTTCTTTGTTATCATTGTTTCTATTAGTTTTGATTTGGTTGTTTTGATTGTTTTCATTGTTTTTACGTTTTGTGTAGATTTCTTTATATTTTGTAACATTTTTTTCTTGTCTTGAGTCTGTGAGTTTTTGAGTTCTTTGCTTTTTCATTAAAAATTTCAATGGTTTAAGGACGTCTCTATATTTTGTTACTGATGCTATTACTATTATTATTCTCATTGTTATTATTATTATTAGTATATTTTTTTATTGACCTATTATTATTACTATCACTGTTTGTCTTTTTTGTCCATATTAATTTAGCCATAGCACAAATCGCTAGTTCGTATGTCTATAAGTCTTGTTTACTTTCACTAATATCCATTTAGTCACTCAACTGCTGAATCTATGTTCCATCAAAATTCATATTACTGAAAGTATAAAAATACAGTAACTTATTGGTTTGTTATATATAGGTACGTACGTATACAATTGGAAAAGATAAATGGAAAACAAAGAGAAAATATAGAAAAGAAACACACGTAACAGGCTACCCACGCACTGAAATACAACAACAAGTAATTCTCAACATAAACTCTAAAATTTTCTTGCTGATTTGTAATAGCAATAAATAAAGGGAGTAGGAGAAAAAAAAACCAAGGTGTTAAACGGGAAGAGAAAACGAGCTATCCCGATCTCAAGACAAACAATAAAAAGAGAAGCACACAAAGGGAAACCAAAGAGTAAGGGACTCGGCACAGAAAACAAGAATAAACATATAAATCAACAACAACAACAACAAAGAAACAATCCTAATAAACAAACAAAAGTTAATATATGGTCGGTAAACAAGAGGAGAAAAGCACAAGGTTATTTATCAATAATAAGAAAAAAAATCTGAGACAAGCAAATTAAGCAATAACACTAAGGTATTCTAATTTCCATTTGGTTTGGGTTTGATGCTATCATTTTTTGCAGCGGCAGCAGTAGCAGCAAGTGCAACAGCAATGTCGTTGCTGGCTGGAGTTTCATTGGAAGAAGTTAATTCATCGTCAATCGTTGTTAATTCATTCTTTTGTGGGTATTCTTCCCCATCAGGAAAAAATTCTTTTGGGGTACCGTCAGCTTCGAATAAATTTGTTGGTAAAGAACCATATAACCAAAAAAGCCCTTTATTTTTTTTCAATCTATAATTTTCAAGTAAGTCGACAATTTGATCAGATGTAACGCTTGGGTGTTTCTTTGCTTCACTTTCAATAAATTCAATGACCTTCTTTCTTCTTTGAGCACTCTTAGCAATGCGCCCTCTTCTCCATTTAGTGCCATGTTGAGCTTCTAAAGCTCGTAAAGATGGTTGATCTCTGTATCCATTATTCCATTCTATCCAAAGATGTTTGACAGTTTTGGCTCTTGGATTTAGATCGATATCACGAAGATCTGGCGATATATCAAAATTAGCAGATTTACCAGGTTCGGAAATTGGGACTGGAATTTGAATCGAAGCAGAGTCCTTTTTCAATTTTTTACCTCTTTGTGCGGCTGATTTAGATATGATTGCGGCTGATGAAGATTGAGCTGACTTTGTGTCATCTTGAGCCTGTTGAGCCAATATCATAAGACTGTTATCAATGTCATTAGCAGTAAGGGCAGCTTGAGGATCAGAGCTTTGTTTTCTACTTTCTAAAGTGGCATCTAAGTCCGAAGCCAGGAAGTGAATTCTATCCGCTTGGGCCTTTAAGCCACTTAATGAGCTTGAGATCGAGGTGAACGAGTTTGAAATAGACTGCGACAGGTCCTTCAATTGACTCAAAAACAAAGAATTGATTTGTTCATTGGTAGCAAGAGCATTGGTGGTGTCTTTGTCTGATGAAGTATGTGGTTCACTATTTGGCCCCGTAGAAGTGCTTGAGGTAGCCATTTTCTAAATAGACGACGAGCGTGATGGAAACTTTTTTATCTTGCTCGTATGATTTGTTCTTCAAATCTAGGTAAGGCAATAGCTGGTAGTGATTGATGAGTGTTCAGAAGAAAATCCAAGTATAAAGTGAGTCAATATCAAGGGTAATAATGGCACGATAATGAACAATACGAATTAGGGACTGTTCAATCTGAAAAGCAAAATATTTGACTCTAATGTTTTGATGGAAAAGACAGGACGATGGACGATTGCCTTTTGAAAACAAATGAAACACGTGTAAAGATAAGATCAACGATAGGTTATATCAATAAGATCAAATGAATATAAGATTGATATAACTAAAATGTTAAAACACTGAATATTATATGATTATATTGGTTTATAATAGAACCGTAGCAGGAAGCACAAATTGAAAAGAAAACAAACAAAACAAACCCATAAAAGTAGAAAAGATTTATAAGAAAAGTGATTCGTCCTCTAAAGACCTCAAAATTAAAAAATTAGACCTCGATCGATGGAATTTTTAAAAAGACTGCAGAAAATTGCGGGTTATTATGAGAATGAGAAGGGACGGTGGGTCTGAGCTATGATTGGCCGGTCGGTCGACGGTCGGATTGCAGTCGGTAGTCGGCTTTCCGGCCTGTATTGAATGGACGATTTTTATTGTCCGCGGACTGCGTGTGATCCATATCATGTGATATTACCTGGGCTTGTTTACGTTTCAAAATATGTATGGAACGCGTTTGACCATTTAAGATGCTTTAAAACTTTAAAAGAATATGAGATCTGGAGATACTAGACAACATATACAGAGGTCTGCACCACCACCAGACACAGGGCTCATATATCACTGTACCGTCGCCTAATTCTGAGCAGTAATTTTGAAGGAGCGATGTATCTGTTCAGGTCAGCGCCCAAAGACAGTAATCAGAAACACCCCAACAACGATGATGATTCCTTAGAGCTGAAGAAATCGCAAACGCTCAGGTCGAAAGAAACTTTGTCGGATTTATTACTCAACCAGGCGGGCAATAAATTTGACTACGAAAAGGCAGACAAGATCAGAGAGCTAAATGAACGAAAATCTAAAGAGTTCAGTGCTGAACTCAATAAGAAAGTTAAGGAAAAAGAAGCCAAACTTTTGAAAAACAGTACCAAGTTAAAGAAGACTGGGAGCGAATTTGGACCAATCAAACCACATGTTGGTCAACACATAAATAGGAACGCATCCAAGACCCGAATCCCAATAAGTGATATTACTGAAGAAATTTCGAACTCCAAGGACGCACCAAAGCCATCATATCTATCTCCACTACGCAAAACATTATTCGACTCTCAATCGATCAAAACAAAGATAAAATCCGATCAAAGTAAAGGAAACCCATCGCATGGTTATAATCTTGTACTCGAGGATGTTATCGAAAAGAAAAATCTAGAAAACGAAGTCGAAGCACTTAAGAAACAATTGAAAGAGGAGAACTTGAGAAGAAGCCTTTTAGAAAAGAAATTCTCAGAAGAGAAAAAATCTCTTGAGACTTTACTTGACAATAAAAGCACACAGTATCAAGAAGAGAAAATCAAGCGTATCGGTCTTCAGCAAGAACTGGAGCAATTCAAACTTGAACAACAGTTCTCTAACGATGATAAAAATAAAATCAAGGTTACGCAATTGAATACAGCTATTGACAAACTAACGATAAGTTTGAATGAAGCTAAACAGGAAGCTAAACACTTCTCAGATGCGGTGACTGCTTTATCCAATGAAAATGAAAGTTTGTCGCAAAAAGTTGCACAACTGGAATACAAGAATAATTCTTTGCAGTCAAGATTAGATAAATTATTGAATGTTGAGAATAATGAAATAGTTGGATTGAAAAATCAGCTCACTGAGAAAAATGTAGCCATCCACAAGTCAGAAACGTATCTCAAGTTCCTATCCACAGAAGTTGAACGTCTACGGTTAAAAGAACTAGAAGTTGAACACTTGGCAAAACTATTCGAGCATACACAGGGACACATTATCGATCACAATACTAGGACTGAGCCAATCGTCAAGACTGATCAAGCTTCGAAAATTCAAATAAGCTCAGATACTCAGTACTTATTGCATTCATTGTTATCTGATCTTGCAAAAAAAGATTATTCGGCATCTGTGGAAAATGAATCTCATTACAAGCAAAAAAGAGTTACCATTGAAAACGATATAGATAAAGAGATATCTCTTGTCTCTGGTATATTCAACAATGATTTCAACCCACTTGCAAAAGAAGTAGCAGACGATGATGAAAATATCAAATATGTGTTCCCAAGGTCAGGAGATGATACCGCTGATCTGCTAAAAGGGTACAGCACAGAACTGTTGTTGAAGTAACGGGCAATACACGCAGCCAATGCATCTTTGACCTTTTTTTCAAGTAATACAAACTACTTGTATGTTAGTTATGTAATGTATGTGTATCATAGAACAATTTCAATGTTATTAAGATCGGATTGTATTTTATATATATAATATATATTATATATTACAACTCGAAGTCCCAGCAAAGTCGATCGAGCCGCGCATCTGGTAAGAAAGATTTTGAGGTGAGCTGACCTATGAAGACTTACATACAATTGACAATAGAACCGCATGTATATCTATCTATATCTCTACCAGTTTGAAGAGCGTGGGTCAAGTCAACACCAATCAAATAGAGAACACTATAAGGCATAAATCAAAGAACAAATATGTCCGTCGTCCGGTACAATGGTGAGAATTCCAATACAAACTTAAGTGTGATTCAGTAAGTATATTCTTGATTCCTCATATACTACCCCACAGAAATAATACTAACTGGCATGAATCATTTTTATCTGATACCATTTCTATCACCAGCAAGAGCTCGTCATCCAATGCTGCGGTCGTCTACAACTCTTCTACTAATAATTTGGAATTGATAAAGTTGAAAGACAATGAAACGATTCCGCCGGAGTTTCATTGGCATCAGTCCAATCGTGGAAGGAGAAAGTCATCTACCTCGACTACAAACTACGAGCTTGTTTGCCCAAACTGTGGGTATCACTATGATGTCGAAGCAGCGCTATCTCCACAATCTTCGGAGAACAATCTAGTAGTTACTTCACATAATAACTCCCATCACCAACAGGATCGACCTGTAAGCCAACGAGGGCAGAGACGTACAAGTCATTCTACAACCTCAGAGCTTTTGAGAAGTGATTATTTCAAGATTTTATCTCAGATTGAATCCAAGAATGATACAAATAGAGAATTGATATCTTCAGTTATTTATCAGTCCACATCTTTGTTACCTTCAGAGTTGGATGAAATCCCTTTGGAACTTATAAATCAAGGATATTTCAAAAAGTTCTTTAAAGTACTACAAACCTTAGGTAACGGATCAAACGGAAAGGTGCTCAAAGTAGAACATATTCTCTTCCATTTGAACTTAGGTATATTTGCATTGAAAAAAATTCCCATTGGTAACCAGCTTAGTAATTTGGTAAGAATCTTAAACGAAGTTAAGTTCTTATACGACTTGACTGAATCTTCGTCGCATTCAGGTAACGTTAACATCATTAAGTACAATCATGTCTGGTTGGAAATAGACCAGGTTAGTGAATTTGGTCCTGAGATCCCTGTTGTTTTTATATTATTTGAGTATTGTGACGGTGGGACCTTAGAAGATTTTGTTGAGTCAATAACGAACCCTAGATTCGATCTGGAAAGGGAAAAGAAAATTAGGCGTTTAAAAAAATTAAAGAAGATTGGCACAGGAGCTGAAAACAATATTTACTCAGATGAATTGCTTGCTAGCGATAAGAAGCGATATCTAAATAATTTTGAAATCTATCGAATCTTCAAAGATATATTGAATGGTCTGAAATACTTACATCAATTAAAAATTTTGCATAGAGACTTGAAGCCTTCAAATTGTCTGTTCAAAACTAAATTTTCAGCCTCTTATCAACCTATTCAATCTGTGCTTGAACTTGATAAAATTCCAATTTTACTCGTCAGTGATTTTGGTGAATCCAGTATGGAAAATACTAAAAGGAGCTCGACAGGGGCAACAGGTACATTAGAATATTGCGCTCCTGAGCTTTTTGAATTGGATGAGATTGATCCTGATAGGCTCAGAGATTTTTCTTCAAAGTCTGATATATATTCTCTCGGAATGATAATGTATTATTTGTGCTTCAATAGGCTTCCATTTAAGTCTAATGATAAAAATGACATTAGAGACGAAATACTTTGTGCTGAAATGTTTTCCGGTATGGAAACGATACGTGATTTGGCTACTGAATATCAAGATGGAAGCACAATCATAGACAAAAATCTACTTTTTAGTGACTGGATCCAACTCATAAGAGATATGGTTTCTTCAGCTCCAGATAGCAGGCCAAGCTGTGATCAGTTAATAATGAAATTAGAGTTGATTTACGGTAAACTCACTACCGTTAGTTCAGGATTTGCAGACGATAATTCCATGTTTGAAGATGACTATGACCGAATTATCATTCCAGCTGCCAAAAACCAAGACCATGCAAAACAAGCATTCTCGATTTTTAGTGTTCAAAATGTGAAGTATAAGACATCGATGATAGTTCTGTTGGTTGTCACAAATGCGGCTATCTGTTCCAACACCTATGTTATCAATTTTCAATACTTCCAATTCGGACTGATCGCTTCTTCTTATTTTAATGGCATTTTGAAAGATTGCATGCTTGGCTACCAAGTTGTTTTATTCTTTTATCTAGTGTTCATGCATTACCATCAATATAGCCTGTATTAAGGATTTGAAAAAATCGAAAAGCGATGTAATAAACATTATAAAGAAACGATGAGAGAGATTTAAAGAATATACATATAGATAGCAAAGTTCAATAGCTGATATACCTAACATGAAAATGATAACACGACACAACACTTCATTATAATGCGTTGAACTAGCATTGGCATCCTCCTCCTGAAAGCGTGTTGGATGATCCAAATCGTAAATCTATCAATCCTTTTTTTGTTTGCTTGTTCTTGTCCTGGACTTCGTAATCATAGAATAATGATTCATCAATGCCGTCTATAAAATTGTTGAACAATTCGTACAATCCAATACTGGATTTGGCGCTAACTTTAAAGTATGAAGATACATCTTTATTTGCGTTTAGAAATTCATTCACTTTGTCCGTAAACTCCGTATCTTGGTTTTCCCCTACTAAATCAGCCTTATTGCCAACTAATATTATCCTCAAATTCAAATTATCATTATCGTTTTTATATATCTTTAGTTCGTTAATCCAATACTCAGCTTTTTTGAACGAGTCAAGATCAATCAACGAAAAAACGATCAATGCTAAGTTTGAGTTTCTATAGTACAATGGCGTTAAGTTGTGGAATCTTTCTTGTCCAGCAGTATCCCAAATCTGTAAATTAATCAAGCTATCGCTCTCACTCTTGAACACCTTCTTCGATATAAACGCTGCTCCAATTGTAGACGATTTGTTGTCATCAAATGTGTTATTTTGAATTCTTTGTAATATGGATGATTTACCGACTGATGACTCACCAAGTAATACCAACTTCAAGTCTGCTACTCTTTTGGGAGTTTTTGCCAGTAGTTGGTTTGTCTCCATCTGTGATGTTATCAGATGGGGTATTATGGTCTCTGATGACGAGGACATTGTGAAAATAAACGAGTCCTGTTTGTATGTACTTGCACTGTTCGTTGAATCTAAATTGTATATTCTGGTGTAGGTGGTGGTATATCAATACAATGTAAGCCAATGTTATTTATCCAAAGACTAGTTCTCAGACCTCCAAGGAGAAATTGTTGACATGTGCGGTTTTGTATGTGAAATTGTCAGAAATTGGAGGGTGCAAATTATTATTTCTTATCTTATCTGTGTCAATCTAAATTGCCCGTATCACCTTAGTGTTCATTCTCTGTCCTTATAGGAAGTACTGACCAAATTATTGCAATTGTATGGATTTACGCTATGTCAGTTGTTAGGAACCCGCTATTCGACCAATCATTTGAGTTGAAACCATCTATAGGGATAGAATTTATCAAGATTGGCGGCTCTTTATATGAGAGTTATCAATTATTGAAGCAGCATAACCTACATAATGAAATCAGATTCATTTACTCGGAAAAGTCTAAAGCAATAGTATTACAGTTGACAAAGTACAATATAAATCTTATATTTGATTCTTATTTACAGAAGTTATTGTTGATTGAGATCAATTTATTAAGTAAAGCATATGGAATTAAATACGTTTACAAGAATGAAACAGTGACTAATTTTGAATTCAAAACGATATACAACAGAACTTTTGGTCCGACGTATCCTGGTTTTCTTGATAACGAAACAAATGATTACTATCTTTCATATCCCGGGGTGGCATTCAAGTTTAGTAACCTATCAGACAAGTACAAATATAACAAGAATGA
Organism: Ogataea nitratoaversa; assembly: GCA_030579435.1. Classification (NCBI taxonomy): domain Eukaryota; kingdom Fungi; phylum Ascomycota; class Pichiomycetes; order Pichiales; family Pichiaceae; genus Ogataea; species Ogataea nitratoaversa. Next base: position 60,325 of record JAKTQZ010000003.1, read on the forward strand.
CAAACCATACCATGATGAAGATTTGATTAGGGTGCTGAGCAATTCAAAGGAGGAGATTAACTGTACCGCAGTGACTATATTCAAGGGCAAAAGCTGGGAGGTTGCGTCTAAACTGGTGGAAGATTGTCTGAACAATACTGATATGTACGACAAAACAAGAAATTTTTTTCAAGTGTTCTCCAATGTAGAGTCATCTACAACTGCTAATACGAGCTCGATATATAAAGAAAGGCCCATCATAATTAAATACTGTGAAGTGAGCCTTTCTTTAGGATTGGTAGATTTCTATTTTGCAAGCCATCCGTTAGGAATCACTGATTATATGATTCACTTGGGATCTACTTCAATTCAAGACATGATAAAGATATTTGGGCCTCCAGAGGACACAGTTTTGAAAAGGAAAGAGCCATCAAACAGCAAGTATAAAGGAAACGAGATTATGTATAGGATTCATAACTATTTTAAATTTGGATTTGATGCCATTTTCCAACTTGATAAATCAGAGAATGGATCTAACTATATCAGTAAGATCACTATCCACAATAACATCCCAAATTCATTGGAATTTTTAAGATACGAGAAGTTGGCTTTTAAAATGAATCATTATAGAGAAGACTCAAGATTGATGATTAACCTCAAAACAGTCATTAGCTCAAATAACAAAGAGAAATACGTCAAAAAGGACCCAACAGTCAGCATCTTGGTCCCTGATAATATGATTACCAGTGATTTACCATTTACTGAATTCGAGCATTTATTAGATTCGGATACGAAACATAACAAAAGCAAACCAATATTTTTGAACAGAAAAGAATATGAGTTGAATCCAAACAACCGAAATCCTAATAGCCTGTTTGAAGTTATTGACTACGAAGATGATTTTGCAGTTGGTGAATTCTACCCTTACGACATTTCATCGCAATCCCCATATTCAAATGGTAAGCAAAAGCCTGAGCATAATCATCATCGTATATCTGAAGGTGAGGATGATGATGAGGAAGAAGAAGAATTCAAGAATTGGGGATTGAGTAAGTTGTTTGGGTACGGGAGATGTGTTTTTGAAGTTTTGATTGATGGGGATATGATTATTTCAATAACGCTTTTCTGATAGCTTAGTTGGTCGTTCTGTATCTTTGTTCTCTTGTTATTGGTATGTATGTTTTTTGTAAGAGTTTGGGTTTAAGTTCTGTAGTACTCACAATTGAATTATACTCAATACGGTATTAGACGATCGAAGTTATTCGGGTATTACTTGTACTTTGTTTTTGTTTGTTTGTCACTTGGCTTAATTTGATTTCATTTTCTATAGGATTTCAATCGGATTACACATCCACTTTTCTTTAGCTGTATTCGAATTGTCTAATGAAAAAACTTTAAGTAATCGTGTCTTTTGACTATATTTAATACATTTCTAGGTTACAAGTGCTTTAAAACGCTGAATCTGTGGTTGTTTACATAAGGCTTACTTTCAATAAGACATAAATCAAGTGTAGAATTTTTTGGAAGTATTTATTTTTAATAAAAAATGGGGCTAAACCGCAAAAACCTGAAGGCAAAGCTCCCAAATAAAAAGAAGAAAAAAGATCATATCATCAATATATACAAGAGGGGATCATTAACGTGACTTCTAAAGGATAAAGATTAAAACAGAAAGCAAATATCAAATCATGAGGTGTACCGGATCGTAATAGTATCAAAAAAAGAGAGAGAAAAAACGTAACATTAAATTAGTTGTTGTTCTTAAGTAAACGGAGCATAAAAACTCATGAACAAGGATAGTGTGTAAAAAAAAAGTCAAATGCAATAATCTACTGGTAGTTATAACCAATGTAATTATCAATAGATGCATTTCTATTAAAGTATGAAAGTTCGGGGATATCAATATCGGCCTTGATGTTTGGCATTTGTTGGAAAATTCTTGAGTAGTTGTAATTCAATTTGATATCTTTATAGACATAGTTCTTGAAGTTTGCTAATGAAATGAAATAAGGAGATGTTAATTTCCATAATTTAAAGTATAAATCTATCTTATCATTTGGGTTTTCAAAATTGAATAAATATGGTGAATTGATAGTAGCATCTCTTAATGCAATCCAATCAGCATGAGCAACATTTTTCATACCTATTGTTCCATTTAATGCCAATAACTGTCTGAAGATATTCAAAATACTATTGGCATCAATATCAACAGATCCACATGCTTTCAAGCAGCATCTATAAAAAACGTTAGTCTTTGAAAATTGATGAGCTTTCGCTGTTTCTAGAATATACTCAACAGTTGCAGCATTATGCCAAACTATTGATTTGGATAATAAGACATTGATAAATGGCTCATCAATAGGTCTGATAGAGTTATATTCGTCGATCAGTTTGATAAGTTCATTGGAAGCTTCTTCGGAATGTTGTGGATATTTAATGAAGAAAATAGCTAAGAAAGAATCGTTCAGCGATGATGAAACGGAAGAGTTGGAAGTACCTTTCGATTCATAATGCTTCCAAGTTGTCAACCAAACATTCTTGACCCTTTCAAAATCTTGAGTGATTTCCCAAGTGTTTGTCAAATATTTCTTGATGAAATTCAGTTGCAAAGGAGTCAGGTAAGGCATTGATTCATTGACTGCATCGCGGAAAAAAACATCAGCTGTTCCAATGTCTTGAGAGAAGCCAATAAATGATAAATGAGCCATGGTCATATAACTCTTGACATTGATTGGAGGATCGATACCTTTCGAAGTGAAAGTCGAATAAACGTCTGAAGTTAATTGTTGAAAAATTTCTAAGGCATCATCAGTCTTTCCCTTAGATAGACAGACTCTGATCATGCCAACTTGTAATTCATTATGTAGTTTTTCTGAGGGTATCTTAGTAGCTTTAATATTTTGATACATGGACCAAACTTCATCAAAATTGAAATCCCCACTTTCAACTAAAAAGGGGAATATAGAACCCAAGACAGGTTCAGAAGTAAATAACTGATTCAATTTTGGATTATTTTTACCTGTTTCCCAAATATGAACAGCTTCTAAAGTGAAACCTAAATCTTTATAGGCCTTAAATAAATGAGTCAAACCGTGAGGGTTTAAGGAGACTAAACCGTCAACAACATTATAAGAAACTTCTCTAATTGCACAAGTTAATAAATAATGAATATGCTTGATAGGACTATCCGAATCTTTATCTAAGTTTTTTCTCAACTTGGATAATTCTAATCTATAGATTCTTAACCCATTTCTCAGCAAGGAGACAAATTCGCCCATTCTTTTTTCATTCATCTCACCTGAGTAAATAAGTGAGTTATAAAGAGGAATGGCAGTACGAACCGCTGACCAGAATCCACGAACACCACCAGAGACTTTCCCTGTGGCCAAATCATAGGATGAATTGTGTGATAAACATTCATCAAATTGTTGTAAAGCTTGTAATTGTTTGTGATATGGAGATTCATCAGCCGCAAATTGAGGTGGTTTTGAAGCTGTGGGGTTATTTGAATCATAAGGAACAGCAGTGTTGCTTGTTGGACTATAAGTACTTAAATTGCGCTGGAATGGAGTAGGAAAGATGTGCGTGTTAAATTTATTGGAATGTATTTCGTTTGGAGGAGTTATGACTTGACCAGGTTGAGGCTGGTCAACCAAGCTGTTAAATAATCTTGTGGGTTGATGTGGAGCTGGTTGATGCTGTAAAGCTTTGGAACCAACTCTTTGACTCTGTTTAATAGAGCTGGAAGTGAATGATCTAAACATGACGATTATTGTTCAATGAATGTATAAAGCAACAGAACTACAGAATTAAGTAGCAAACATCAAGTTCTGAATATATAGAAGAGAACAAATTATGCAAACAAGAAACAAAGGCAAACATTTGTATTTATGTACTTGTCAACTTGGGGCTTTGATTCCTCGGACCGTTTCTCTACGCACTCATCAGGCAGCGAAATCTCAAGATGAAAAAGCAATAAGTTGTTGGGAACCAAAAAAAATCTAGAATTAAGTTAGGCCATATTTGTCACACAAACACCACATGCACACAGATGCACATCACATGAGTAAGAGCGATCGACGGGACGTTTTTGTGTCAAGCCGCATCTATCGGGTTTTACAATTGTATATGGCATGTCTCTGATTATTATATATTATATATAAGCATAGGATACTGAGACAAATAAATTACATTGTAACTTTCCAACAAACAAACAACTAATAGTCAATATTTAGCCTGCGGGAATGAGTAACTGATCAGTGATGAGATGAGATGAGATGACTGTACTATGTGGTACTACTCATATAGTTAACTCCCTTGGGGCTTAAGAGAGTCGCAACACTAGGGCCCGGTGCCCGGTGCCCATGCTATCGATCGTATGCGTGTTCGCGGCTAGCAATAAATTCGTACAAAGACATATGTAAATGTGCAAAAGTCTTAAATCCTTGAGATATGATAAATCATTATCATGCCATACTATTGAATTATGGATAAACTGATTCTGTATGTATAATTATTATCAAATGGCTTTCGGGGTTTGGTAAAACGTGGTACTTCGTTTTGATAAATGTTTATCTTTCTCATCTTTCACTTTAATATAAGGCTCAATGTATTAGATCGTACCTTCGTAGAACTAATCCAGATATATGGGGAGACCGTGAGGTTCAAGTAGTAGTAGGCGTCTATTTTAGAGGGCTCATACCCAACATGATTTCGTTTAAGAGTTCAAGTTGTATACGATACTGAATTAGCAGTTGTGTTCGACACTCAATTATTTCTTCCTTTTAAACATTTTTATAAGTCAAATGTTATACTTACAATTTATGAGTGAAAGGGTAGTTAATCAGATGTCATCACAACCCTTTTTTTTTGTTTGGCTAATTTGTTTCCCTGATGGTGCAATAGTCTCCTATCATCCTCTAGAAAAAAAAAAGTTAGCAAGTCTAAAGATAGAGTACATGGTCGTTGATATCATTCCCATAATCTTTGCCGATAAATACTAACTCAGTTTTAATTCTGATGTTATGTTTTTTATACAGTGAGTGTGACTAATCTATTTACTGAAAATGCACAGACTTTCATTTACACGAAGCACTGTCAATCGATACATATCGCAAGCTAGCAGCTGATCACTTGTTAAGCAAGGTGGATTGATTACATGACCAAAACTGATATAACTAAGGTCACCCGTGACTTTTTCTAGCTCTGTGTTGTTGTCGTTTACCACCTGTTCTCTGATTAAACGCACCAGCTCCGCCACCGAAATCAAAACGAGCATCACCTTGGTAAAAAGCTTTACCACCTTTGAAGTGAAACCGGTTACCTTGAGGCTGATCTTGTCTATGGTGATAGTGCTGCTGCTGATGTTGATGTTGCTGATTCACTGGATCGTTTGGATCATCCCCAAATCTATCGTATTTTTCTTTTTGTTCGGAATCTGAAAGAATCTCATATGCGTTATTGATCTCAGCAACATTTGTTTCTATTTCTTCTTGAGATAAATTGGATGTTTTTTTCAATTTATCTGGATGATTCTGTCTCATTTTGTCTCTATATGCTTTTTTGATTGTTGCCTCATCTGCATCCCTTGGAATCCCAAGAACTTTATAATAGTTATTTTTGGGTACAGCTTTGTGCTGCTGGTGTTGCTGCCTTTGTCGGTGTTGTTGTTGTTGTTGTTGCTGTTGTTGTTGCTGTTGCTGTTGCTGTTGCTGTTGCTGTTGCTGTCTTCTTCTCGTTTCTTGTTCTTCTCTGACCTTGCGTCCATACAACTCATCAATCTTTTGGTGTCTGGACTGCCAAATTCTTGTCCTCTTAAACCCTTTGGTCATATTTTCAAGTTTCTCGCTCGCCTCTTGGAAGCGTTTCCTCTTAATGAGTTTATCCACATGAAGGATCAAATCGGGAACAAAACTCTCATGTTCCAAGAGTTCTTTGTTCAGTTGTATATATCTTTTATATTGGGCAGAACCAACAAACTCTTTCATACTTTTTCCTCCTTTCATTTCTAGTTGTATAAATGACTCTTTAGCCATTTTCATTAGATCTTTCAAAATCTTGGAGTTCTGGATAATCTCGTCTTCCTTGAAGCCGAAACTTTTTAAACTATTGATCAGTAACTCAACAAAAATCTCAAAGTTATTCCGATATGAACTGATGTCAAACTCAAACAATTCATTTTCATTTGATCTTAGTTTCAGTTTGTTTCCAGTATCAAATAAAAAGTCATTTAAAGCTGTCCACTTCTCTACACTAGGTTCCAATTCTTCAATTCTGTCTAGATAGCCATCTTCGTCGCTGTCTGAATACAAGTAGACATACGAATAATAAACTGAAATCTCACTGTGAATTTCTATAAACCTATTGAATTTTATCCCTACTTTCGCATATCTTCTGCAACTAGCAAAATCATTATCCATTCTCAAACAATTTTTTATTACCGTACTTGATTGAGATGGCTCCGTTGATTTGCCGAATGTTTGCAACTTGAACAACTCAACATAATTATTAAGATTGGGATCATTGCCGTTTATCAAGTTCTTGTAGTTATCTATCAGTAAGTCGATCTTTGTATTGAAATTCAAATCATCCAGTTGTTTAAGACAGTCAATTTGTAAATATCTAGCTCTATTATTATATGGTGATACTTCTAATAATTGATCTGCCTTGTCAATACATTCATGGAACTTTGCTGTTTCAAACGCTTGGAGGACTTGATTCTCAAGTGATTTCAAATTTTGTATTTTATTGCTATGTTTTTGAAATATCTCTTCTCCTACATTAATATGATGCTTGTATAATACAGAATCCAGTGCATCTAGTTTACCCATTTCAAAACTCATTTCTGCAAATCTTTCAAAGCATCCCATATGGAAGAAAGCAGCAGCAGCATCAACGTCCTCGGTATTACTGCTTTTGCTGTTGTATTCTATACATAATTCAAAATCTTGTAAGGCGAGTCCATCTCTGTGTAAGGAATAATTGATCAATCCGTGTCTGTACAGCACATTCGAAATTTTTGAACTTAAAGCCCCTTCGTCTAATTTGATCAAGTCCATCAATATTGAATCATACTCTTTTAGTAAGGCCAATGAAGATCCATTCGATTGAAACTGAAGATCGGTGGCATCCATCTTATTCAGTATGATATCGAGACTCGTTGAAGTAGCTATCACTATATACTTCAGAAGCAATATCAGAAATATTATGAAAGCCATCTGTGGTCTTTTGTATGTTGTGGCAGAGCGCATCTGTAAAACGTGGATGAAATAGTATCCCTATTGAAAAAGAACAAAGGAAGATGGATATATTTGCTGTAGAATGTGAGTGGGTATGTGTGTCTGTTTGAGATGTTTGTAGTTTTTTATGATTGAATCATTGAAGTTTCCTTGAAAACTCCTTACTGTTATGCAGTATTGTAGTCGAGTTTAGTCAATCGTCGTTTCGGTAAGCACTTCAAGTCACATAATAACTAGTCTGGAGAATATATATTATATAATATATATCAATATATATATGGATGGAACAATGTCAAGAGTCCAAACTCTACTCCCGAGTCCCTAAAGGTACTGGAAATTCTCATTTCAAGGCGGTGCATTTTTGAACCCTCAAGTTAAATTTGTAAGTTTTGGCGCCCAAAATATCAATAGGCCTTGATAATTCAAAGTTCAAACTCCAATCAATTCACTGGAAGTTTATGTCCTAACTTATCATAAAATTTATTTACATGTTATACGATAGTGCAATAATTCAACTTGGAGAGGTATGTTCGTTTCGAATAAAAGAAATAAGCAAAGTTATCTGACGCCGCGCTACTTTACGTTCAAATTTGATTATCCACTTCAAACTCTAAACTTCAAAGTTTATAACTTTATATAGGTTATTTACTACTACTGAAGTTTAAAGATTCATAAAAATTATATTTGGCTTCAACGCAATAGATCTTTATCGAGGATTGAGAATTTGGAAGCTTCTAGTATTTATACCCTTTAGTGGTGTGAGTAGCCTAGCTACCATACAGATAGTTTAGTCGTGGAAACCTCTTCGAACCTATTGGAATAGTGTTACTAATCACTAATATGAGTTTGTTTGTTTGAGACTTGTATAAAGTCGGGTGACTTGTTTGACAATCCACAATTGATTGATGAATGGAAATCAATTGAAACAGATTTTATAAATCAATAATATCAAATAATAAATCTAATATTACAAAGTTTCTCTTTGAAATATATGTTAAACTTCCCGCGCCTTTTGAAAAGAGTTTCAATTTTAACTTCTACCAACAAAGGCAGGATCTGCAGGTATTTATATCCTTTCTTCATCTGAACATAGAGTGATTGATAATCATCTGTTTCAAGTCTATTTTGAGTAACTTATTTTCAATACTGGTATCCGAACCGACATTTATGCAAACCAGCCAACAGATTGAACAACACTTATAAACTGCAATATCTCTCCTTGTTGTCAACTACCGTACTAGGCAATCATCACGCTCAAAAATGAATTAACAATCATTTCTGTATCATTTCATACCCAGTCGATCAACTGAACAATATAATGCCATTTATGACTTCATCCGTCTATAACGCAAGTCTGTATTGAAAAGGGAGAAGCACAGATAGAATGAATGTGTGGTTCTGACAATAAGTATATTAGAGTGAATGTGTGGCTCTGACAATAAGTATATTAGAATGGTATGGTGTCCCATTAACCTTTCTGGTTGTGATATAATTGAATATATCTTTGAATATTTTGATTGGTAATAGCTTACATAAGCAGAATATTACTAATGAGTTTTGAAAAATGTGGTTTTGGAGAAAAACCTCCAAGATAGTTTAGTGGTTAGAATTCTCGCTTGTCACGCGGGAGACCGGGGTTCAATTCCCCGTCTCGGAGCTTTAATTTTTTTACTCCTTTTTACTTGAATTTTAATATTATTTTAATCTGAACTTGTATTAATTGTTCCGTACTTTTGGCACCTGCACTTACTTTACTTTCCACAGTTTACTCGAGTTCACGATCAATAACAACTTCTGGTGAAAAATATAAGCCCAATGTGAACAGAAAGGTCAACTATTAATTAATAATTATGATTAAAACTACAAAGCGATTAATTGCAGTATACAATAATGTAGAACTCTTAGAAAAATCCTGAAACTCAGAAATACAATAGGAATAGGAACAGCAAAATAATAGGACAAAACGCTGTATAAATGATGAATTAGCTTAATTTCATACAATTTCATATAGTGTACAAAATGCCGTTCATTCTACAAAATCAAGCATGGACGGAAAAATAGTTGTGAAGCCCACATTGATTACCAATCACCATACTTGGTAAATTTGCTTGGTAAGCTGAGGAGATCACTTCTCCCTCTTGCAGTATCATTACTGTGGTTTCGTCTACCGAATCTGAAACTTCTAATCGAACGGGATCCAGAACCAGATCTAAAGTTAGCATGAAGACCTTCAACACGCTTTAAATATAGGTTCGCGCAGAATGCTGAAACAGCTATAACCAAAATAATAAAACCTAAAATACCACAGAACCATGCGTACGAGCTTTCTTCATTCTGACCTGGCACATGAACATTCATACCGAACAAACCAGTAATGATATTCAATGGAACTAAAATTGTACCCAATAGTGTAACCTTAGATAACATTTCAGTGACCCTATTGTTGGAGTAGAAAGATTCCACTTGTAATTGAGCTAAATAATTGGCATGCGATCTACTAAAAATCTTTTCGTATGAAAGCAATGATTGGAACATAGTAATAATATGATCTTGAATATCACCCAAATACAATGCAATGTCTGCTCTTGGTTGGGCAGAATGAACTTGACCTGCCAGATTGGCACTCGATGGGAATGACCGAGACGCTTCATCCTGACATCTCTTAGCAAACATCTTGATAACATCAGCCTTACCTTGTAATAATCTCATCAAAGTCATAACTTTTCTTCTAGACTCACCGATTCTTAGTAACATAGCACCGAAGTCGTTCTGCCGTGATAGGAAAACTGAATCTTCAATAGCATCAGCTTCATATTCGATGGCATGAATCACAGGAGCAAAACCATCAGTAATATCATCAATAAGGGCGTAACATAACCAATCAGCAGAAACATTCACATAATCTCTCAATTGTCTCACTCTTCTTCTAACATTTGCTGGATGAGTAATAGGAGAAAAATGAAATGTTAGAATTCCATTACGGAAAACAACAATATAAACATTTATTGGTTCTAAAAAGTCTTCACTTTCACTATCAGTTTCAAACGTATGGAAACAAACAAAATAATAGCTTTTAAACAACTCAACCTTTTCACGAGTTTCCTGCATTCTAATATCTTCTGCTGTCAAAGGATGAATCCCAAACGCTTTGGCTAACATTTTCATTTCACTGTCAGTTGGGCAAATACAATCCAACCACCAGATAGACTCTTCGTTTTGAAATAAGTTTTGGAATGGCTGACCCGGCTTAACCAAAGAGGGAATATCCGGCGCATGTATTGTTTCTTCGTTCTCTGAAGAAAAAAAGCTGAAACGATCAGGAGGGGTGGACTCTCTATCTACATTGAACTTTTCAAATGTAACATTGTTTGCATCTTCATCCGTTGAGGAAATGCTACTTTCAAGTTTTGCGCTACAAGAGGAATCTTCAGGAGGAAAAGCTTTCTCCTCATTTCCATGTTGAAGATTTCTTGGGGTGTATTTCAAAGAAGCTGTACTGAACTTTTGGGAGCTGGTTGTCACAGAGTCACTATGCTGTTGTTTCAACTCTTCTTCTCTTCTTAAAATAATTTCATTCTCTTCTCTTTGCTCTTGAATAAACTCCTCAATTTCATCAAAGTCAATTCCTTTCACTCTAACATGTTCTGGTAAAATAGGAAAACACACATCATCTTCGGTTTCCTGAGAGTCTCTTGATGCATGAGAGTCCAAGTCGCTATCTGTATCGTTGTTGTTATCTTTAACCGTAACGCTGTTTCTTCTCAATTTCCTAGAACGGTCTGATCTTGTAGATGACTTTGAGATGGATCTGGTCAAAGTGTTACCTCCTATTGTAATATTGTTACCATTTCCGTTGTTACTATTGCTATTATTGTTATTAACGCTTGAAGGTAGTAAAATACCACCTGTGATGGAATCCTCTTTAGGTCTGATCAAAGACTTCACTTGCTCACTGAACGATCTTGATCTTGTTCTAGTGCGACGTGGACCTGTTAATAAAGAAGAATTCAGCACCACCGAAGGTGACGTGTGAGCATTAGCACCGTTTGGATTCAGCCGTGAAGGAATTGTGATGCCATAAGCTGACGATTCATCATCGTCATCATCTTCAACTGCAATCATTCTGTCCCTTAAGTCACTTGAGTTCAGCATGATCTCAGGTAATTTATGACTAGGCTTCACATACTCCGGAATTTCTGACTCTTCTTGTATTGTAGTTTGCTTTCGTGTATCATTTGACGTTGGTTCGGACTGCTTTCTTGAATCAGTTTTAACGGGCAAAGTTAGGTTCTGATATCTGTGATCGTCCAATATAGAATCGCCACTAATGCTTGAGTGGATTGAAGCGTCATCATGAGTGGATGTAATCGAAATTGAGGGTGAGCTTGATCTGGATGAGCCGTGTTCAGAGTCAGACATTTTGCTTATTTATTTTATGTTTGGATAGGGGAAGCGTGTTTTTATGTTCAGAATAGTTTGTTTTAAGGTTTTTGGCGGTTGCAGTCTTGATTCCGTAATTTTCTTAGGATATACAGGTTTAAGTGTAGAGAATCTAGTTATGGTGGTTGTTTTGTAATCATAGTCTGATCAAAATTGGTGAAGATAGTATTCAACGAACTGTTGATGATATGAGATGAGACTATTGAGTTGGGCGCTTCTTCCAAGAATTTGAAGGAACAACGGTGTTTGTAATACTAATATGTTCTGTTTAGCTTGGCATATGATTAGACAATTAGTCAATAAAGAACTTTAACGAGAATATGAAAACCGTGTTCTTTGGTCATGAGCAGTCTCATATTCTGCTAATAGTAAGACTGCAGTTCTTTGCTTAAATGATATTAGATTAGGTTCCGGCCATGTGCCCCTCTAAAATCCTGCTAAAAATTTTCTGGGGCCGGATCGGGTAATTTGTGCTGCCACCTATAATTTACGGGCACACATATCAAAAAGACAGACAGCTAGTTTTGATTAAGCGCTTGATAATTAACAAACTTAGGATTCCTATAAGAGTATACCGGACAACTGGCAGGCATTATTAACGCTTTGATAACAGGCGTATTAAGGGTGGTTCTACACCAAGAAACCGCAGGGAAACGTTAATCAGGTGACATATGGAAGGACGACAGAGAAAATGCGAACGAGAAAGCAATAAAGAAACACTAAAATTAGAAGTCAGAACATATAGCCAACACGGAAGGCAAAAACATGAAGGATTTTATAAAAATGATATAAACTTTGGACTCTAACGCTACGAGAGTAAACCTAATACAAACCTTCAGCGTTATTAACTATACATCCTGGCGCTCCAGAGGGCTTGGTAACTAGCTCACCAATAGTGTAAACTGTTTCACCATCAGCTTCTAAATTCTTGATGACACTTTCCACATTTTCTCTCTTGACAATGGCAACCATACCAACACCTAAGTTTAAAGTTTTCAAAATATCATTGATTGGCACACCACCGGTCTTACCTAACCATTTGAAGATAACTGGAACTTCCCAGGTACTAATATCAACAACTGCTTGTAAATGATCTGGTAAAGCTCTTGGGATGTTTTCAACCAAACCTCCACCAGTTATATGAGCTAATCCTAATATCAATTTTTGTTTAATAGAAGGTAGCAATTGCTTGACATATATTCTGGTTGGAACCAACAATGCTTTACCAATAGTAGTGGTTGGATCCCATGGAGCGACACTTGTATATTCATAGTCTGTAGACTCAATAATCTTTCTTAGTAAAGAGAATCCATTGGAGTGAACACCGTCAGAAGCGATACCTAGTAGAACATCACCTTCAGACATAGCATCAAGCTTAGGCAACATTTCGCTTTTCAAAACGGCACCGATAGCAGTACCATTAGTATCATAATGGCCAGGTGCATACATACCTGGCATTTCAGAAGTTTCACCACCAACTAGAGCACATCCTGCTTGTTTACAACCATTAGCAACACCCTCAACAAAATCAGCGGTGACCTTGATATCTAAATGACCAGTAGCAAAGTAATCCAAGAACATCAGTGGCTCAGCACCCTGCACAACCAAATCGTTAACGTTCATAGCCACAAGATCAATACCCACAGTATTGTGAATGTCTAAAATTTGCCCAATTCTCAACTTTGTGCCAACACCATCAGTGGCAGCAACAATCAAAGTGTTATCAATATCTGTATATCCTGCAGCTTTCAAGTCGAACAATCCTCCAAATCCACCAATTTCAGCATCAGCCCCCGGTCTTGAAGTTGACTTGACAGATCTCTTGATTGTTTCAACTAACTGATTACCAGCGTCAACTGACACTCCAGAATCTTCATAAGTGATGGAGATCTTTTTACTCTTAGCAGAATCTCTGAAAGCTCTATGGGCAATATCTTTTCTGTTGTACTTGCCCTTGAACGAAACATGATTGACACCAACGTATGCTTTCTTCACAGCCTCTTCCAAAGAATCAGCAGTTGCTGTGGCAGCAATAACTCTACCCCCTGCGGTGACAACTTTACCATTAATAAATTTAGTTCCAGCATGGAAGATGTATGAATCCTCAGGCAATGACCCACTCACAGTTATTTCGTCACCTTTTTGATAAGCCTCTGGGTAACCACCAGCAGCCATCACGACAGTAGCACTTGATTTGTTTTCGTGGACTTCAAAATCAATACAATCTAATCTATGCTCCACTGTGGCAAGCATTAATTCCAATAAATCTGTCTTCAATAACGGTAACACGGTTTGTGTCTCTGGATCACCAAATCTAACATTATATTCCAAAACCTTTGGTTCACCTTCTGGGGACACCATGATACCAACAAATAAACAACCGACCATCGGGTAACCTTCTCTTCTCATACCATCTATAGTTGGCTTCAAGACAGTTTCTCTGATTTGTTTTAACAACTTCGGTGTACCAATTGGAGCTGGGGAGTAAGCACCCATACCACCAGTATTTAGACCTTGATCACCATCACCAATTCTCTTGTGATCTTGAGCAGGTGGTAAGTCAACGAACGAGTAACCATCACTGAAAACTAATATCGACAATTCATCACCTTCTAAGAACTCTTCGATAACAACCTCATCGCCAGCAGATCCAAAGTTCTTATCAACCATTATTTCTTTGATTGCGTCATATGCTTCTTCTTTGGAAGCAGGGATCAAGACACCTTTACCAGCTGCAATACCAGAAGCCTTGATAACCAAATTCTTGTCAGAGTTGGAGATGTACTTCTTCGCTTCTTCGAAATTTGTAAAATTTTGATAGTCAGCTGTAGGGATGTTGTACTTCTTCATGAAATCTTTGGAAAATGTTTTGGAACCTTCCATTCTGGCGGCACTGGCACTTGGACCAAAAACTGGAATACCAACTTTAGTGAAGTGGTTCGAGATGCCATCAACCAATGGTTGTTCTGGACCAGGAATGACCAACTTGACATCTTTGCTGACGGCTAATTCAACTAAAGCTGGAAAATCTGATGGAGACGATCCGATTGGAATTGTGGTGACGTTCTTCAAACCTTCAGTACCACCGTTACCTGGAGCAACATATATATGATTGACTAAAGGCGATTGTGAAAGTTTCCACACTAAAGCATGTTCACGACCACCGTTACCAATAACTAAAACGTTGATTTTATTGGACATCTCGTATTATATATGTTCTGAATAGGCAAGTGAAATGTTTGTCTCAAATACTACCTACGGGAATGAATTTGTCAAGTAATCTGAACTAACTTAATTGGGAAACACAACTAAAACCAACTTTCAAGCTTTAGGTACTTAGTAGAAAGAATCCAAAGAATAAAGCCATCAGCTCAACCCAAGTATAAAGAAATTGTATTTGGAATTTCAATATTCTACTCAATCTTCTATGCTACTCTACTAAACAGTAAAAATTCAAAGGGTGCGGTCAATAGTATCGAAATGAGAGTCATGAAAATTTTGGTCAAGGAAATTTTTTTTTTTTTGACTTCTGTGAGCCGCTAGCTATTATCAGCTTCTCGATCTGAAATTCAAATAGTAAGGCTGGGAACACAAGAAAATTGAAATAAAATATTAAAGACAATCTAATTTATCTTGCTTTCTATAATGTACTTTCGATTATTAAACAATATAGCTTACCTTACATACTCTAAATATGAAAACTAACATCAGTTATATCTTCATCGCACGGATCGTTTTACTGGCACCACTGCTAGCCGATCCTGTTGTACGTGAAGCGGTTGCGCTTCCTGTTGCAGTAGATGCACTTGTAGACCTTTGCGAACCTCTAACCGTTGTCTTTTTCTTATAGAAACTTCCTCTACTTCCTCTACCACCTCTACCACCTCTACCACGTCTTTGACTTCCCCTACGACCGCCTCTTTGACTAGAACTGGCTCTTCTCTTTGCACCAGATTTCGAAGGTTGCGTCGAATGAAGTAGTTGCGAGAGCTGTCCAAGAATCTCACTATCCTGAGTGTGATCAGTGTTGCGGAAGTACTTAGACTTTTCAGGAACAGCAGCCTGGGATGAAACGGATGAAGATATTATCTCAAATTCTTGTCTTGCATTGTATTCACTAGAAACTGCAGAAGCGGTGTTCAAAGCTTTGCTACTACTGTTTCTCAATATAGACTCTCTTTGAGCTTTCAAAACCTTCAAAATCCTCTCATATTTTTTGAAATACTGTAGTTGACTGCTTTGAAGACCCTCTAATAGTATATACTCATTTTCGGTAGTTGGGAGTTTGCTAGCCATATCTTTTAAAGTTGTGTCTGAGGCAGTCGTTGTCCCTTTAGAGTGATTTAAATCTGTGACAAGCTTGTGTCGATGATCTCTCAACTTGACATACGACTCGTTGATATGCAGCTTTAGGGCTGGATTGCTGATTTGTAATCTAGTCATAGAGGCGGCTTTAGGAGGGCCTTTGAATATCTTGCTGGCAGTGAATTCGGGAGTATCATTTTCTTTACCAAATCTGAATCCTGTTAGAGAAACAGTTCTAGCCGCAGAAGTGATACCTGTCACACTTTCTCTGACACCATTTATAGAATCTGCAGAACCTGACCTTGAACTAGCGACCTTGTTGAAGGTCATTGTAACTTTCTTGTTGAATACTAAGACATCATTTGCGTTTGGTCCTAATTTTAGATAATTGGAGGCAAAACCAGCAGCATTCATAACTGATTTTTCCTCCAATATCCCACGATGAAGTAAATGGAAAAATATTCTTTCCACCTCGACCTTTGCTAAATCTTTTCCTTTACCATGAAATGGATTCTGATCAAAGCCAGCGTTAACAATCTTTGCAGTCTTGGAACCCTTGAAAATGTCTTGACATTGAATAACGGTAACTTTCTGATTTTGTAACTCTTTCACAAGTCTAACCATTTGACTAGCAATCGCTGTAACATCCCTAGTTTCAACCTCGATGTTTTGACCATGTATACAATTATCACATTGTTTTCGACAATCTTTCTTATCAAAACTCTCATTAAAATACTGCAGCACTTGTTGACGTCTACAATCCGTTGTGTTCTCGCAATACTGAATCACTTGTCTCAATTTGTTAATATGCTGTTCTTTATTAGCCCTATCCAATTCCTTATCTCTTTGTATCATACTTTGTAATGTTCTAGCATCTTTCATACTATAAAACATAAAACAATCCGAATGTTTACCATCTCTACCTGCTCTTCCCGTTTCTTGATAATATCCTTCTAAATTTCTTGGAATTGTTAGATGGATCACAAATCTAACATCCGGCTTATCAATACCCATACCAAAAGCAATAGTGGCACATATGACGTGTATTTGATTGGCTTGCCATTCGGATTGAATGACATATCTTTCATCAGGACTTAGCCCAGCATGATAAAACTCACTTTTGATACCAAAATCGCTCAATCTGGCAGCTGTACTTTCACACGACTGCTTTGAATGACAGTAAATAATACCTGTCATTCCTTTATATCTACTGTTGATTAAAGTTGCCATTTCTTCCAAGACTGATTTTCTCTTTTGTACAACTTCATAGTAGAGATTGACTCTATTGAAACTTTGTTTGAAAAATCTCGGGGAGTTCAATTTGAGATTACGGATAATATCCATTCTCACATGCTCATTTGCGGTAGCTGTTAAAGCCATAACTGGGATATCCGGATATTCAACCTTGAAATAGCTCAACGCCTTATAGTCAGGCCTAAAGTCATGTCCCCACGAAGAAACACAATGCGCTTCATCTACCACAATTCTGGCTAACAATCCGTTTCTGTATAATCTAGCAATAGCATTTCTTGCTTGATTGCTGGCACTTATCATCTCAGGTGATAAATAGATTAGATCTAAAAATCCATTAATGAATAAATCAAACGTATTTTTTCTTTGTTCAGCTGATGCTTTCGAATTGATCATGGCAGCTTTAATATTGTTTTTAAGTAAATGCTGAACCTGATCTTGCATCAATGAAATCAATGGAGATATAACAACCGTAGTACCTTTTGTGGTACCTGATTTAACCAAGGCTGGTAATTGATAACACAGCGACTTGCCTCCACCAGTTGGCATCAAGACAAATACATCCTCCCCTGATAAAGTAGCATTGATAGCCTCCAGTTGATTTTCTCTAAAGCTGTTTAACTTGAAAACATTTCTCAAAACGGACAGAGCTTCACCTGTCCATTCAAACTTTCCCATAAACTTTTTATATATATCAGGATTCACATTAGTGACCTCTTCAATCTCATCTGGGTCATATTCATCAGCAATTTCTGTGTTTTGATTGGGGAGCAAATAATTTCGTCTTTCTTTGTCTCTATTTTTGAACACCTCATTCTCAACATCACTATCCCAATCCATGTCGTCATCTTGCAAGGAATTTCCCTCCCTCATGGTAACAACTTCTCTTTCTTCATTCACCTGGGTCATGAAAGTGTCACCATTGAATTCCACAACATCATCATCTTCGTATTCGTCATCATCGTCATCGATCACAATTGGCTCCCGAAGCCCTATGATTTGGATCTCATTATCATCATAATCAACACCTTCCTCTACGTCCTCTAATTCGGGAGACCTTCTTAAGTCTTCAAACTGATTGGTAAAGTTTATTTCTTCATCTTCTTTCTCTCCAACATCATCATTGTCATCTTCATCGTCATCGTCATCGTCATCGATGCCATCATCACGGTATGAAGTGTCATCACCTGAGAAAACATTATCATCAGGAATCAAAAAGGCCTCATGCTCCTTTCTTTCTTGAGTAGACATTTCTTGAAGTTCTTCTTCATCAGTCTCACAATTGAACGAGTCTTCGGCATTTTCATCTTCCTGTGTTTGGTATGCAGCCTGTGATACTCTTGGCGAAGAATTTGGTACTTGATGTGGAGCAACCCTAGTAGAAGCAATTCTTGTAGGTCTGACTTCTGGGATTTTGAAAGGTGACATAGGGAGTGGCAGCACATCCTTTGGATTGTTGTTTGAAATCGCTCTGTTATCAGCAGTCTCAGTATTCTCAAAATCAGAGCTCATTCCTGTGAGATCCAAATCAATGTAAGCCCTATTAACTGTACCGCGCTCCGAATCTGGCGTAATTTCAAGAGCAGGTATGTACGCAGCCTGCTCTTCCTGGCGTTCATATTCCTCATCTCGAGCTTCTCTTTCAAGTCTTTCCTCTTCGATAAACCAGTCCATATCAGGTTGAGGTTCAAATTGAGGTTCCGGTTGAGGTTCAGATTGAGGCTCAAATTCAGGTTCAGGCTGGGGTTCAGGTTGAGGTCCTTTTGGTCTATATTGAGTTACGATCTCATTTTCAGCTTCATTCTCTTGTAGCTCCCTATCTGCTGTAAACTCTTGTAGTCGTCCTCTTATTGACTCATATGGTTCTGTAGCCATGGCAATACGAACTGATATTTGTGCCCTCCGTTCATTCTTCTCATCTTCAGAAATTGAGGTCGATTCATTAACTTTTATGTGTTGTTTTAATAGAAAGTTAGCTTCTTCTGTTCGTCTGATTAACTCATATTGTAACTTCGCCAACTCTTGTAAATGGTCTCTGGATAATTTACCCAAAGTTAGCATATGTATCCCTTTGGGTGGTAGCGGACTGTTCGTAAAGACAACAGGGTCATTTGCTGATGATTGTGGTCTATTATCTTCAGGCGAAGATGGTCTCAAAACATCGTCCAACGGAGTGGAGGTTGGGAAAGATTTTGCAAGACTTGAATCTCGTTTAGACAATATCACATCTAATTCCTCATCATCTGAAAATGAGTCTTCTTCAATAAGTCTGCTCTGATTCTCAACAACTCTTCTTTTTTTGCCATTCTCAACACTATTTGGGAATTCGTGGAGACCAGTTGCTGTCTTATCTTCATCATTACTCTCTTCATGTAAGCGTTTATTCCTCACTAGTTGTGGATGCTGAATTTGTTGATGATCCTCTTTAACAAAATCTTGATAGATAGATAGATTTTCCTTTTCTGGTTCTTCAGCTTCATCTATAGTCAAATCGATCACCTTTTCGGTTGACTTTTGCTTCATCGTCTCTGCTTTCTTCTTCATTAGTTCGGTGATCTCCATATGCGTTTGGACACGAGAATTTGTAGTTGACCTACTTAATGATCTAAGACTTGATGATCTCACTGCTGGAATAGACATCGTTGATGAGAGGGGATTCTGATCGGGGCGTATGATTGGCGTAGCGTTAATGCTTTGAGTTCTCACAGCTGGAGTAGTGGATGGAACACTAAAAGCAGACAGTGGATCTCTGTATGCCGTTGTAGTTTGAGTAGGCAACTTCGTGTTTGAACTAGTATTGCTGTTATTATAACCAGATATAGGATGGGTTTGCTCTTGGCTATATTGTGACAACTGTTCATTAGTGAGATCAGGAGTATGTGCTAGTGGTTTTGGGATGTGTGACTTTGTTTGCGACAACCAGTTCAGATGAGTATCCAGGTTCGAAATCATTGACATGATTGAAATTGTGATATTGTCGAATCAATTTTATCAGGGTACTAAACCAAATAGAATCGAATGATTCAGCTTGTCAAAATACTACTTTGAACAATCGAAGGCATATATATCTACAAGCCATATTTGATTGTTCATATTTATTATTTAATATTTAATATTTATTGTTTAATACTCAAATGTTTACCATTATTTTTATGTTTCGCGTAGATGATGAGGTAATTACGTAATACTATATGTACGTACAAACCTGATGCATCTATTAAAAGTTTTGATGTTGATTACCTGAATTTACCTTTTTAGCAAATGAGAAATGATGGCAGATGTGTGATATTAAATTAAACAAAAGTATGAAAAGAGTGAAATATTGAACGACTTTAAATGTCGGGAGTAAACCTTTACTTCCGATACTTAAGGCCAATCAATATTAAAAATATTGATGGGGTAAAAATGCGTCAGAAGCCAAGATAAGTGTAAGGGCAACGACACCAGTAGGATATGAATCCAAGCCAAATAAATTTGAACTTTGGAGACGGTAACCTCAAATTATGATTCCAAAAATATACATTAAAGTAACAAATAATTAAAATCCCTCCGGAGAGGGAATTCCAGTTGTTACACTGAAAAGAACAGATACTACACTTGATCTAAGCCAAAAGGCAAAGAGATCTTAAGGAAAGGAGAAAGAATAAATTCTAAAAAAAAAGTATAAAAAAAAGATTTGGGAATTTGGGTCTATTTATACCCCTTAGTTCTAGTGCGGGAACTTCAATAAAAAGTGAATTGAGAAAAAAGTTTGACGTTTTAAGAGCATCTCTACACCAAGGATAACCTTATATTTAGAAAATACACTACCCATTTCTGATGAGATGCGAAAAGTAAACACTAAACATCTAGCTTCATCAACTACTATAATTTGTAAAGATTAACATGACGGAGCTACAATGTACGTATCCGATCTCTGAGAGTCCATGGCATTTCAATATAGCCGAAATAGTACAAACCACAGTGATCTTGAAGTTGACCAGTTTTTCCAATATTTGCGACCATCTTGCTAAGTTGATGTTAATTCAACATTCAAACATCTGCCGTCATTAGTTCTTATTCCAGTTTGATCTATTACCCTTATTCATTCAAAGTCCTATTCACCAACTAAGCCTCACACTAGCTAACGTGGACTTATCAACTGCAGACCCTGTCAATCAATTATAAAAGCCTTTTCTCTTGAGTTTTATGCACTGATCAACCTTCAAAAGGCCAAAATTTCAAGTCTTGAACTAAGTCCGATTACGAGGTCGTGATATCGTCTTTGTCACCGCCAATCTTCGAGAATACTTTCACTTTTTGTCATAACCTACAATGATTAAACATCTGTTCTCTTACCGGAAAAGAAAATACATATTTCTTTCTCTCACAGTATTTTTCCTTCTATACAGCTCACTACCGAGGATAGTTTCCAAAAGGTCTAATAGTCTGCTGGAATCAGAGTTTTTAAATTCCAATGCTAACACTGAAAATATTGCAAGAAATCCAACAAGGGATGATAGCATTAGAACTTATAAAGAAATCAGAAATGTTGAGCCAGGGGATAATGATGAACAACCGCTGTTTGGGGAGAAGAATATAATCTCAACAGGGATTGTACTCGCAGTGCCTTCTTCCCTGAGTTCCAAAACCCCAAAACCACGCTCCCCAGTTATTCAGAAACAATTAGTTGGGAATGATATGTTCAACACCAAAGACAAAACACCCACATCCAAATATGCAATTGATCAGAGCATCAACTCTCATTATGCATCATTGATAAATTCTTTAGGCGATGAGTTTGTTGATAAATCACTTGGAGATAAATGTAAGTTGTATTTTGATGAACTTTACAAATCAGAAGAAGACTGGTCTGTGAAGCCACATAAAACAAGTTATACCAAAGATGAACTGTATCAAATAGTTGCAAACATGAAACATTTGAACGTTTACGCTGCGTGTTTTTTGAACAACGAGAATCATCTATTCACCGACGAAACTGGAAAATCGTTTGAAGAGCTGATTGATCTAGGCTATAATGACATCGAGACACGGGTCTTTCCGTACTTGAGCCGAAAGCTCCCTATTTTTGTTAGGTGGACTGGAGAGCAAGTCATCGGTCCTCCTGATATTTCTAAGTATCTATCAGAGAAGCGGTCACCTGAGCTAAGCGATATCAACATTGCAACCCTCCAGGTAATTGAACCAAAGGCAAAACAGGATTATGACGTGCCGCCCACAATTCCTTTTTTCAGTAGATACAAATCATTAGTGAACGGTAGAGGTATTGTTTTGTCATGTTCTGAGTTGCATGTGAATGACACATTATCCTTGATCAGATCTTTGAGAGCCGTTGGAAATGAGCTACCTATACAGATTATTCATAGAGGGGACTTGTGTGTTGATTCTCAATGGCGATTAATCAAGGAAGCCAGAAGAGACATTTATCGTCCAGACAAGAAATACGATAGTCTGAAAGAACTACAACATCCAGATTTTGATCCCACATTCCCCAAAGCAGAGATATGGTTTGTTGACATTTCCCGGAGTATTTCCGCTAGTTATCAGACTGAATTTGAAAAATTTTATAATAAACTACTGGCATACGCTTTCAATTCTTTTGAAGAAATTTTATTACTCGATTGTGACGTTGTCATTTTTAGAAATCCAGAAAGTTTCTTCCATGTTTCTCAGTATAAAAAGTCGAAGTCGCTGTTTTTCAAAGACAGAAACCTGCCGCAGAAAGTTGACTCTGACTTTATCGATTTCCTGAAAATGATCTTACCAACCGAAATTGATACCAAATTCTTTAATATTTCAGCAGCCACTTATAAAACTTTAGGTACAAAGTATTTCACTTTGGGATTTGGCCATCTGATGGAGGCAGGTGTGGTGGCAATTAAGAGAACTAACTACTGGCAGGGAATATTCCCAACTATTCACTTAAGTCTGATAAGACCAACGCATATGAATGTTTGGGGAGACAAAGAGTTGTTTTGGTTGGGACAATCTATAGCAGGTAACGAAGATTACAAATTCAATGAATACTGGGCGGCATCAGTAGGACAGCTCACACCTTCGGAACAACGTAGACAATACGTATCACAGGAACTTTGCTCAACTCATCCTGGCCATATATCTTCAGACGACGACAGATTAATGTGGATAAATTCGGGGATGTTGACCTGCCGTCAACAAGACACGTATGAAGTTGATTTTGAGCAGTATCATGCTACACGAGGATTCAAAACCAAGGAAGAATTGAGAGACCATTATAGCTCAATCTTGACTATCCAACACGCATTGATTCCTCCCGATGCTTTATATTGGGTTGATAATTTCAATATTCCGCGAGAACCACGACAAGGTTTTATAAAGACATACAACTGTGCAGCTTATCTTTGGTGCGCTTACGATAAAATCGGAGCATCAGAATTTCCTGAGCATCAAGGTATGATCTTTGAATTCAATAAAGACGACGTTTTGTTATTTGATTATGTTGGTCAAGCTTATCTCGATGAAGTATCAGAATAATGATGTGAGAGTCAAAGCTATAATATAATACTATATAATTAACAAACTTAATATTTAATAAATATATTGCGTGTAATCAAAATAACCTATCTCTCAAGACTTTAAGTCTTTTGTTGAAACTCAAAATTCACCAGTGCAAGGTGGCCAAACGGTTCATAACTTTATACGACTGAGTCAATCATAATCTGTCACCTTCCGGAATTGTATAGGCTGGCAGCTGGCTCTTGTACCAATGCATTTCTATTGTCTCCCTCCCTTATTGTGACACAGCTATGACACAGCTGGACACTGGTGGTTATGCTCTGGGTTGCTCTCAAATATTTAAGCTAACCAACGATTGGCCCACAGGCCAGTTGGACATTTCGTGGAGATAAATATATAATATATGTTGTGTAGTTTACAACTTTACGATGATGTACATTACTTTGTCCAAATTCAAATATAGCTTTACCGAACGTACGTTTGCGTTTGTTTACTTGGTAGGGTACCTTGACCACCCAGAGAATTTTTGAAAATCGATCCTACCGATATACGGCTATATAATAAAATAGACTCTTCAACCACGTCCACATTCAGCACCGGTCGGTTCAGCCTTCCGGTGGTATACAGCTAGCTACTTTGCATGTCCCACATTCCAATACTAAACTTTCATGTTGTTCGTATATTATATAAAAAAAAGAAAGCCAAGATGTCTGGAGTCAGGTATCAGGTGTCAAATTTCAATCAATGTATATGGCAAATTAATCAAAGGAAGTTCGACAAAAACATAGTTTATGTTCCCAATTTTGCATCTTCGTTGCCCCGATCGGTGACCGAAAGCTTGGAGTGCCAAAATTGTTCACCTGAATCCATTTATGATCAAGCCCAACTAACCATGTGACTTTCATCACGAGTGTACTTTGTAAGCGGCGTTATGGCTCTAATCTTTTGTGAGAGTTTGCGGCAGCAACTCTAATCTTAACACACATAGCTTTTATGTTTTTATAGGATAATATTCAATATATAAAGAAGCTTGTGTTAGATTTACAAGATTCAAAGTTTAAATTTTACTGTAGTTGGATAACTTATGGTTTTTGAAGCAGTAAATCCATGTTTAAATCTTTATAATAATCTACTTATTCTCACACAAATTATCAGTTGTAAACAATCACCTGAGTTCTTATAAAAGTCAGTGTGACTAATGAGCGGAACTTCGGGTTTTAAGCGTCGCACCCAAAGCCGATATATTATATAACATATTATATAAGTAAAATGATTGAAAATTTGCCCAGCTCGCGCCGCCGTCTTTTTTACCATATCAAATTATTATCACGATAGATCTGATGACGCAACCCTACTGAAATAAAAAATAGATAGCGAGTGATTACATTACGTTATTATTATTTTTCAAGATTTAGAAAAAGGCAGGTGGTCACCATTCTCTGTCCAAAGCGTGCTGGTTGTGGCATTAACAGTTTGAAAGCACGATTGATATCGGTGTTCAGTGCAAAGTTTGAACCAACTTTCGAATCTCTGATGCCAAAGTTAGTGGTATTGTCCCCATGGTACAGTGCACACCGATAAAACTACAATACAAGAGCATACTGTCAAGAATTACCAATATTAATGTTGGCCCTCCCGAATATTTTAAAAAATGTTCACCGCTGTCACTGTATGGTCTTGGTTTGACCTTTATACTCACCAGCCAGGTTGTCAGCATCTAGCACTACGACTAAACTGCATACTTACTTTGTGGTGAAAACGGAGAGGATAAAGAGTATTTGAGTAAATTTGAAGTTTGAGGATTTGAGTTCTAAGTAACGATGAGGAAACACTGAAGTTGGCTGCTGATACGCAGCTCATCAGAGTAGCCTATTCTCTGTAGTATATCTAAACCAACCTGAACCAAACTTGCCTTTTCCTCCTCGGCCTATACAGAAGGTCTCAAATTTCAATGCTCTGGGTGAGCTTTGAGAGGTTGGACCGTGTGGAAATGTAGTGTGCGCGATGTACATAGTACAGTAGTCACTAGTGAGTTCGAAATGGACACCTAATTACCAGCTTAATATAGAATTTTTGCGAGATCAAGATTTCACCTACAAATCCGCTAACATATTGTTAGTCTAGCCAAGGTCAAGACCATAGAAGAACCATTGAATGGGGGAAAAAGGCCATATTCTGCATATACTTATAATTATAGTACTTACCGAGGATTCAGGAACAAGAATACTTTCTAGGTCTTGTTTCTTCTATTTACTAAGTTTCAGCCTTCACTATTATTTGTTAACCCACAAAGAATACAACTGGATCTGGTTTCTGGCCACGGGAGTTTGTAGTTTGGAACTTGAAGTCTGGAGTCTGGACTCTGGAGTATATCATTTTTCTTCTCTGTGTGCGCTATTTACCCCTGTACCTGCTGTACATAATTTGCATACTGAAATAATTCGTATGAATTATAAATACACGATGCCCTTCCAAGTAATAATAAACATTGAAAATTATCCTCACCAGGTATATAGCTAACTCTAGATTTCGCTCCTTTTTTAGTGGGAGGAGAGAAGAGGAAAGGAGAGGAGAGGATAGGAGAGGAGGTCAATACACCGCCCGGTCTAGCAACACGCGCATAAACAGTAATTTGTTAGATCTGCATGCATGCAAAATTTCTAATTGTTATGATGGTACTGCTGAGTACCGTGTTGTGGAAGATCGTAAATTCGGTGATTTTGCTCATCTTGGCCACGTTGTTGGTGTTGAACTTTCATACTAGAAGATCCGCACCGTGGCAACGTGTATAAAGTAACTTGATTGTTTGTTGGTTTTCAACATATATGAGCTGAGCTATATATTATTATTGAGTGGTAAATGGTGAATACTAATTAGTAAATACATATAACTTTTAGAGTCCAGACTATACATGATTATCACTCTCGCAAAACCTATAAAAGTTTATCATGTTGCGGTGAACACTAAACATGAAATATTGTACATGGCAGTGAATCATCTGATGTAAATAGTAACAGGTGCTAGATTCTTTCGCGCGTCCATGAGAATTGACACCAAATATTTACTAGAAACTAGATAGTAATATTGCTAATTGGTAATCACTTGAAGGTCCATAGACCAAAATAATCAACATATATCAACAATCCAGAATCAATTTGGTTCAACCAAATACTGCTTGGCATTTTGTATAATTCACATTTTGGCTCAAACTTGAATCCAAAAATTTTAACAGTAAATCACGCATTTGCTTTTTTTTTAACTTGAAGGAGTGCGGTTCGTCACCTAAGAAACCAGGAAATATAGACTGCTTGCTCGTGTTTACAATTTTCGGTGTACAATGTACATTCCATTGATAGTAAAATTTTATATAGTTGATTTCTATTCTAATACAGGGCCAGACTTTATTTACTAGCTAAAAATAAATGTTGTCGTTTCAATCCAGAGTGCTGCATTCAATTGATCTGAAATCCAGTGCCCTTATTTACAAAATTCAGTGTTGCTTACTGGATTGGTGTTTTCACATCTTGGTCTCTTTATGAATTTCTCGTTCATTATATCGATTTGTGAAATGACGAAAAGGAACGAAACGAGACAAAACGTTCGTTCCTACACTTGCCTTAATTGTATACAGGACATGTAACATGTTTGAATTATAGTAGCTCCTTATACGGTAATTTATAAGAAAATATCGGTTAGCCCCCTTAAAATACACAAATTGACCCTACTTTCCATTATCCTTACACAAGGAGGTGCCTATAACCACTGTCCGTAATGTGAATTCTGAAAAAAAAAAAAAATCCAAATTGGAAAACAACAACACAGAATGTATGCACTACGCGTGTGTCCATAATGCATAACCACTTACAAATTTAGAAACAAAAATAGATCCAAATTTACACCTAATTCTAAAAGGCTGGTATGATGTTTCTGCTTTTGGGACTGTGCGGCGTTAGCCATTCCGCGTTTGCATAACTAAAAATATTTTGAATGCATGCAAGTTCTTGAATAGATATCATTTCAATCCTTCAAAGGCACACACATTTTGCACATTTCTCTCTCTCCCCAATTTCGCTCTATAAAGGAATTATATATAAATGATTAAGATTCCTATAATCTTGTTGTAGAACATGTTCTTTCTTCTTTCATTACATCTTTGTTCCGGAATTTTTCTAAATTATTCAGTCATTCACTTATACAAATAATCACATATTTAGCAAAAATGAAGTTCTCATCATTCGGTTTATCACTTGCTACCCTTCAAGCCGTTGCTTCAGCTTTGACTTTTTCAAACTCATCCTCAAGCGTTCCTTCAACAACGTCGTCATTTGTTCGTCCAACTCCAACTGGTTTTGGTTACTTCATTGATGCTACTATCTACTTCCAATTAAGAGTTCCATCAGCTATTGGTTTCAATGGTTTCAACTGTATCTCAGACGTTTCCAACGTTGGATTTTATGGATTCACTTTTGACCCAGCTACTATCTTTGGTTTTGTTGCTAACTTTGATAGTTCTTCAACCACTTCAGTTCCATTCGCAGACGAAGGTTCATCTGAAACTTCACTAGATATCTCTTTATCCACTGATGGTGAGGGATTCGATTATGCAGGTTTGAGTTTTGAAGCCCAAATCGAAGAACAAAGAGACACTTTTACTGGTTTGTTCTTGATTGATGTTGACTTGGCCGCAACTGGTTTAGTTAAAAGAGCTGATACTACTGTTTACACTGTCACTGTTATTGCCACCACTTCTTCAACTGGCTCTGGTTCTTCATCTGCCACTGGTACTATTACTGGTACAGGTTCAGGTGTCACAAGTACAGGTACAGGTACAGGTGCTTCTGGTGCTTCTGAAGGTGTTGGATCTACTATTTTAACTGAAACTGTTAAGGAATCCACTTCTTTAACTATCACTTCATGTTCCGATAACAAGTGTTCTGCTTCAACTTTTGTCACCGGTGTCACCACTGTCACCGATAGTGAAACTACCTACACCACTTACTGTCCATTAACTAATACTGGTACCTACGTTCCAGGCTCCACTGTTACCACCAAAAAAGTTATTACAGAATACACTACTTACTGCCCAGAATCTCAATCAACTGTTACTTTGACTGTCACATCCTGTGCTGATAACAAGTGTTCTGCTGCAACCGTTGAAACTGGTATCACCACTGTCACCGAAGCTAATACTGTCTATACTACCTACTGTCCATTGACAACCGTCACTGAAGCTGTTACTAAGACCGTTACATCAGCTATTCCACCATCTGGTACTACATTAGCTGTTACTAAGACTGAAACAGTTGTTGTTGGTGCTTCTGAAACCCATACTACTTCTTATGTCACTGAAGTTGTCTATGTTAAGGTTACCAGTACTCCAGGTTCTGGTTCTGGTGCAACTGTTGCTGAAGAAAGTACTACTACTCCAGCTGGTGGCGCAGTTACTACAGCCGTTGAAGGTGGTGCTGGCTCATCATCCTCTGCCGCCGTCACAGTTGGCTCCACAGTTGGCTCCACAGTTGCTTCAGTTGCAGTCGGAGGTGCTAACTCCCTTGCTGTCTCAACTTCCCTATTCGCTTCATTAGTTGCATTCATCTCTTTCTTGTTATAGATATAAAAAGTATATCTATTAACTTTTGAGCATAGATTTCAGTCATGGTCACTGATGCTTCAGTCACTACATTAATCCTTCATTCACTTAATACCCTCATAAGCTTTAAGTTTATCATTTTTTCAAGGGCACTTTGGTCTTCTGATTCAGATAGACAAATATCTGGTCACTTCTTTTTTCATCTATCATCCGGTCAATTCATCGGTTTGTGTCACCTTAGATATATGACAATTTCATTTATATTCATACGGTTTTTCTATCTTAAAGTGAAAGCTTTATTCTCATTTCTCATCTCATGGCTTTCCTGCAAGCGCATCTCATCTTTATTCTATTTGGTTTCAGCTTAAATAGTTTGTTTACCAGTGTATTATAGTTTCGAAAACGATATCCCATATATTATTTATTATCACGGACCGTAGATGTGCCTAAACCATAACTACTTAATATTACCTTTCGAACAGTTACTTGTTATCGATCATCATTAGAATTTTCCGTAAAGTAAATAGTAAATTGTAAATAATGCATACTGGGACTAAATATTAAATATTAAGTAGCAACACATGATAGTTACTGATTGTCGAAAATAACTAACACTTATTAAATAATTTGTTGTTTATAAAACTTAAAACTCGTCAGCTTCATAATCATAACCTTCATCTTCAGAGCCCTCACTGAGATCCTCATCTCCAGGGGCATAGTCACTATCACCGTCTTCAGAGCTATTGACTTCACTGCCGTCATTGAGTTCACTCTCCTGCTCCTCGTCAACTTCACCATCTTGCTCTTCATCGCTACTAATCTCTTCAACTTTATCGTTCAAGTATCGTTCACAGTCTCCGTCATAAACTTTACAAAACTCAACGGATTCTCCACATCGTAGACATTTCCAGAATTTACTATCCTCATCACCTGAATCTAACAGCTTGAACTCTTCCAGCTTGTTGACGATACAATAATAGCAGTATAAATGCCCACAGTTAGTCTCATATGGGTTAGTAATCAAATTGTCATCAATAGATACATCGGTAGTTGCTGATGGCGAGTCCTTCGACGCATTTTGATAACATATAGCGCAACACCTTTCTGGCAAAAACTTATAAAGAGCACTTTCCTTTTCACTCGAACGATTGTCATCATTACCATCATTATTCTTCAAGAGTTTCACTAATTTCTTGGAAAATCTTGGGATCGAAATTATAGGCATGATGAACACTATGAACTCTGTTAATGTGTTCCAAACCAGCTGTCTATCTTGAAATTCATATGAAATCGTTTCTGGGTTCGATGCAAATGAAACTCCTGTAGATATCAATGCTTTATATTTGATTCGAAGAATCCTGGTCATCAAATTCGGGTAATTTCCCTTGATTAAGAAGATCGCGAAGTTAGTGAATGACAAGAGAGTGTATAGTTTTTGGAAATTTGGCAATTGACTCTTCATCGCCTTCAAGAGTCGCTTCAACAAGTTACTAAACTTTTGTCTTTCTCCATTATCAATAACTTCTAGTTCATCATCGTCTAAACTATACAAGTACGATTCAAGTCTTTTGAATAAGTGACCAAGCACTAAATTCAAAAGCAACAACAACTTCTTGAACTTGGATAATTCATTCTTTGTGCGCTTATCAGAGTCCCCGCCATCGTACATAACTAGGTTCTGTAAGATTAGACCATAACTTGAATTCTTGTCCCATATGGTCAACTTGAAGACGATTAGCTCAAGTATTAGCTTCAATTCTTTTGAAAAGCTGGAATTGGCTTTGTGAAGGAATCTGGGAAGCTTAGGGTTGTTAAAAATTTCAGACAACTGTTTATTTAGCAGACTAAAAACCTCATTATCTAACATCTTAGCGTCCAGCTGCAAAACCCTGTTGGGAGGATTAACTAATGGAAACTTCATTCTGACAAAATATAGTGTGTGAGGATTGATAAACTAGTAGGACTAAATCACCCTTTCGTGAGTCACTGATATTGCTGTTGCGTAGGTACAGACTTCACTTTACTACCTGAGGGAGAACGGTGTAAAGAGATAACAATAATGTGTTAACCCAGGACCCTAACAACAAATAAATATTCACCAAAAGATGGGGATTGTAGTGTTTTTAATGTAATAAATATTTTGGTTGTCTGAAAACGACTCCC
The DNA here is from genome assembly GCA_030579435.1 of Ogataea nitratoaversa. Taxonomy (NCBI): domain Eukaryota; kingdom Fungi; phylum Ascomycota; class Pichiomycetes; order Pichiales; family Pichiaceae; genus Ogataea; species Ogataea nitratoaversa. The sequence goes on from JAKTQZ010000003.1 coordinate 91,786, forward strand.
GGTTAATCTTGACTAAAGTAGTAATCGCCGATCGACCTCTCCGAGTGCTTAATCGTCTTCTACACATGATAATTTTTTAATTTTAATAATTTTTTATATAATATGCGTAATCTTCATCACATGATGCAGAATTACAGGTGTGACTTTTTTGTGTTTAGTGTTTATACAATAATGCTAAAGTACATCAAATAATAATATTGGAGATAACTCTCATGACGGCGAAAGGGATCAGCCTTACGCTTTGGATAACTGAAAATGTCTCAAGAAATAGTGATTGTTGGTGCAGGTGTGATTGGGCTAACTTGTGCCTATCAACTTGTTGAAAAAAAGTATAAAAACGTTTCCATAGTTGCCCAAGATTTTCCATCTACAGGTTTACTTAAACCTGAATACACTTCTTCTAAGAGCGGAGCTCATTACAGACCATTTCCTTCTAAATCCAGGGAAGAGCTCAGAGACAGTAAATTAGCTAGACCAACTTATAAGGCATTCAAAAGACTAGCCAAGGAAGCCCCAGAAAGTTCAATCAAGTGGATTACTGGTTATGACTACATTGAAAGAAACGATAAACTGTATGAGAATTTGCTACCAGGCTACACAGAAGAGCTCGATAAGTTTGAAGTTATTTCTAAAGATCGGCTCCCCGAACACATTTCGTTTGGAGCTAAGTATTCCACATGGAGCATAAACTCACCTCACTATCTGCAATGGCTAGAAAACAAACTTAAAATGAAGTATGGCATCAAGTTCGAACAATTTAAATTCAAGTCCTTGAAACAAGTATCGAAGAAATACCCAGACCATCTCATAATCAATTGTACAGGCATGGGATTGCAGTATGATGGATCATGGGACCCTGATTGTTTTCCTATAAGAGGCCAAACTTTACTTGTCAGACCCCCCTTAAATACCCCATTAGAATCTGTCACAATAACTTATCAATTGAAGGATGGCTCCTGGATATTTGTGATTCCAAGACCTTTGGATGGTGGTATCATTTTAGGAGGAACAAAGCAAGTTAATAGTACCGATTCAAGACCAAGCAAGAAAGACACTCAAAGAATCATTGAATTAGGTAAGAAAAGATTTCCTCAATTATTGATAAATGGTGAATTCGATATTAAAAGGATCAATGTTGGATTCAGACCTGCAAGAAAGGGAGGAGTCAAAATAGCAAAAGCGGTTCAGGAAGGTGTTACAATCATTGATTGTTATGGCTTTGCTGGATCAGGAATGGAAATGTCATGGGGCGCTGCAGAAGCTGTTGTGAAGTTGGTTCGGAGTGAGAAACCAAAGCTTTGAATTGGGTAAACTTGTACTTAGTATCATTTGATATTTTTCATTATCGATTTGTAATGACAGTTTTGTAGATAGGCAGTTTGCCACATACTGGTAATATCAAACACCAAATGTATAGTATTATATATATTATATACCAAGCATGAAACAGTATACGCTATCCCCTAAATATCTTTGACCGTACCTCACCTAGCTTCAATGTAAGTCTGAAAAATTATCTTCTTTCCCTGATATGGCTCCACTTGAATGCCCTTGATCACTATGTAGCATCCAACCTTTTTTTATGGAAGCTATCCCCACTTAGCTCATACAAATCTTTACAAATATTGGTAAGATGAGCCTGTTATATTGGTGTTGAGTTGAACCAGACGGAATCACCTAATCTAAACGCTAGAATACATACATGGCCAAATCAAGTAACATTTATCCCATATTAAAATACAGAGGCGCGAATTGTTGCTGATCTCTAAAGCTCTCAATCCTCACTCAGATTACCTAGCGATTGTGCTAGGTTCCTTTAAATCAATTGTATTTACTATTCACATTCACGGCTAACTAGTCAATTCGAGATTAGGTTGTGATTAGTAAGTGATTACTTGCCAAAATTAATGTACCTTATATATAACATCGGACCGTTCATATCATCCTTCACGACGATCAACAACATATCTAATTGATCGTACGCTGTACCATGAGCACATCACTGGAGCATACATATGCCTCTGAAGATGGGGGTTTATCAAATCCTACAATGACCAAGAAAAGAACTTATTCAAAGCAAGGCTGCAATGAATGCAAACGAAGAAAAATAAAGGTAAGCCAAGACTATTTTTAATGAAGATTTTATTCTCGATACTAACACCATTGATGTTCTTTTTGACATAACATATAGTGCGACGAAACAAAACCAATCTGTTGGCACTGTAGAAGATTAGATAAAATATGCCTCTATTCACCACCAAAGCCAAGGAAGAGCAAGCGTAAATACACAGAGACTAAAACGACCCCCGAAATATATCCGGATTCAATACATCAATCTGTTATTGCAAAGGATCAAACTTCACACTACAAGGCTCGACAACTTGAACAACCCAATAACTTGATGCCAAATCCTCATGTGTATCAATCTAAGCAAAATAGTAACTTACAAGGAATACCATCATATTTACCACAATCACCACAGCAATCACTACAATATCTTTCCCAACTACCACCAGTTTCACACCAACAGCTGAAATACTTTATGACTCCACTAACTGGCCGGCTTCCTTCAATGCCCATTTCTCCACATTCGGCTCTCGGAAGTGCTGGTTCTCCCGCTTCATCTACCAATTCATTACCATTACCCATGTTAAACCCGGGACTGGTTCATAGCCCACATCAACTACCACCACTTCATATTCCTTCTACGAATCATCCAAAATCAGAGGCAGGCCATGGATTTTCAGAACTAATAAACACGAATTCAAACAACATGAGTACATCCGTGGGATCGATCGTAACAGGCCCGTATAGTACATTCAATCCCAATAGACAGAGCACCCAAACTTCAAATAATTTTTCCTCAAATGCAAATGAACTTTCGATAAGTGCTACTGCCTCAAGCACCATAAGCAACATAAACTATCCAAGTAGCAGAAATACCAATGATCCCGTTTCAGAATTTAACCAAACTGCTTCTACAAGTACCAGTTCCATGAAGCAATCCATCAATGTTCCATCTCTGAGCCCTAACTCTAGGAATTTAGAAAGCTCTAATAACGACTCAACATCTCTACAGCATATCTCCACCATGGGCTCAATAGACTTACCAACAAATATTGATGACTTCGCTACAGCTGACTTATTAGCGCATAGTTTGAATGATCTTTTGGAAAGCAAAATCGATGAGGTTAGAAATGGATCACTTGATAATACAGGATCATTATCGCCTTTATTCCAAATGTTTGAGCAAGGTGGATATTATTTTCCAGTCGAAGGTTACTTGAACCAGGAACCAGAATGTGAGAAAGTCCCCGAGCATTTGACAAAACCGTTCCCCTTAGAGTCATTCCAGTTGAGCGATGATCACAAAAGATATCTAGAATTCTTTTACTATGATTATGCAAAGGTTATAATCCCCTTTCAACCAACTCTTGAATTAAATCCTGCAAGGGAGATTCTTTTAAGCTATGCTAATGACAATAATTATCTTTTGGCAGCAATTTTGGCATGCGGAGCATTACAATCTCACAGAAGGACATCTGATCCCAAAGACGAAACCAATTATTGTTCATATTTATCAACATGTTTACAACTATTATCATCAAACTTGGCGAATAAGAGCAAAATCAAAGAAAACATCGAACCGATGCTACTCACTGTTTTATTATTGACTTCTTATACAGCTATTTCACATGTTCAGAAATGGAGGCCCCATCTTCGAGGGGCTAAGGACCTGTTAGCTACCTACGCTCCCTTCCACCAGCAGTTGCCACTATCTAAAACCAGCTCGTACGTCATTGCGTTCTGTAGAACGTGGTATATGTCGATCGAAATACTTGCCGCATTATCTGCTCCATTAGGTGGAACACTACAGAGTGAAGAAGAGATCAATTCTGCTTTAATCGATCTACCGAATTTGAAAGTTTTTCTTGAACGAATGAACATCAATAGAAAGGATGGCTTCAACGTAATTTACGGATACACAAATTCCATGGCAACGTCCTTGCAGAAGTTAATCAAACTTATCAGAAGGTATCGTAAATATAGATACGAAGAGAAAGCATGCAAAAACTCCACAGCGGAAAGCGAGGATGAAGACAAAAAATTTGGAGACGGTGATGACATTAATGGCAAGCATAGTATCAAAAGAAAAAAACCGTCCACCAATTTCAATATTTCTGTGTTTGATATTTATGCTCTTACTGCCGAGTTTCAGACTGAGGCCAACTTTGAGATCATTAGTAAGACAGGAATCATACCAAACGACCATTTTCTTCATCCTGACAACGATATTCCATCCCCACCTGATTTTCAACCACTTTCACCCGATGCTATCCAAAGAATTGAATTTGAGGATGGCACAATTGAGTACATCTCCTGGTATGATATCTCCCAACAATCATACGTTAATGCAGCATTCTTTATAACAACATCAATGCTTTGTAGCTTACAAAAGAAGCACCCTATGGTTCAGGAGTTTGTTACAAGAAATTTAGCTTTGATGACATTTTTGAAAGCTAAAAATAAGATAACAAACTATGGGCCAATGCTTTTACAACTATCTATGTATTTAACTGGATTAAATGCAATCTACGAAGAAGATAGAGCGCTGGTTATCAAATTTTTCAAGTTGCTACTTAGCTTGGGTACTGCTTCTGCTCAACTTACCTTACACAAGCTGAAAAAAAAATGGGAAAGATATGACAGTGGAGATCACGAGTTGCTTAACGAATTTGATGATTTTGATGAGGAGGAAATGGATGGTGATATCATCAGTTACTGAGTCTTGGATCTTTTTTTTTTTTGAGTGACTGTCTCCAACACTGTATAATATAGATTATATACACTAAAAGTTTTTTTTTTATAGTTTCAGATGAAATAAAATTGTAAATATCAGCTTTTTTATTGTAATAGAATTACGTGATGAAGTGACAGAAAAGAAAGGCTTGATTTTTTGAAGGGATCCTCACATATATATTATATAATATTATAGATTATATAATATATAATATATATTCATTACCTAATCACATATTCAGAAAACTGCCGCACACTACGTAATATGATTATTATGGAAGATACCGGTCGTGGGTGAAGTGCAGTCATTAGAGTCATCTGTGAACTAAAACTTTGAATGTCAACATACTAATTTTTAATTACTCTTGAAGACATTTATTCTTAGTTTTAGTTAATACATTAGTCAGTGTTCAATATCATTCCAAGTTAAAATGTTGCTACCGCCACTTAAGCGTTCAGCTTCGACCGGCGAATCAGAAGAAGACGAGCAACCACAATTGAAAGCTCGAAAGTTCCAACCTTTCCCAACTTCTGCACCTCAGATCTTAACTTTAACAGCGACCACAGAAAGACCTACCAACGCCTCAAATTTCTTATTGAACTTGCCCTTGGAACTAATTGAAACAATTGTAAAAGAAGGAAACCTTGATAGAAAGGATCTGATTACTTTATCTGAACTTTCAAGTCTTCATAGAGCTCGATTCCATCCGTTTGTTTTCGAGAAAATAAGATTAACATGGTCCAAATTTCAGAATTTCAACGAATCATTTAAAAGCAAGCATATAGTCAAATATGCCAGGGTGTACAGCGACTTACGAGACCTTAAGTCTACAAGTTATGGAGAATGGAACATTTCATTAAAAGGTTTACTCGAAAATTGTGGACAACTAACCGAATTGACTGTTGAGGTACTCTCATCCTCCAGATGTTTGAAATATCAAGATAAGTTTGATGTTGATATATCTGACAAAATTGAAAAACTGACATTAATGAGCCATTCTGAAGAAGCTAATGATGAGTCCTTGTTTGAGCTGACCCAACTACAAAAGTTCCATAATGTTAAAAATTTAACGTTGAATGGATTTTTTCTTTCTAAAGATCAGTTCTTTTATCCAAAAATGAACCCAGACTTATCTGATATGAAAATAAGATCAAAGGACGGCAAATTAGTGTATTTAGACAATTTGAAATTGATCAACTGTAAATGGGAACACCCTTTCAATGTGAATGATATTTTCTCTCCCAATTACCCTTCACCAAATCCTATGATCAATTCCAACCTTGACGCTGAATACACTGCCCCTTCCTCTTTATCCTTGTTTTATAGTAAAGACTCATCGTCGTTTGTTGTCAGTGAAAGATTCAAGGTGTTTGCCAATAATGACCAAGATGAGCGCTTTTTGTTCCAAACACGGTTCTATTCAAACTTGAAAAATCTATCCATTGTTGTTCTTTCTGAGCACTACGAAGAGAATAGATACAACTACTACTACCCTTGGTTAAATACGTTGAGCTTAAAACGTAAGTTCCCAATACAAATGAAAGAGACTGGTGAAATTGAAAATAGATCTATATTAACAAGTTTAGAAACCTTAACATTAGTTGGCTGGCGCTTGTCCAACATTGGTGAATTGGAGTCAGTTTTCCAAGTCGATGACTTGCAATATCATATGAAACATATACAACTATACATTAAAAGGTCGGGCAACCACAGTCCAGAAATCCAGGAATCCGATTTGACTGAATTGAAAAAGATTAAGAATAGATTGAATTCAATATTTAATGCGCCTGGAGCAAATGGTGATTTTTGTAAGATTGAGGTTGGATATACTGAGGAGTTACTAGAATCAGGTAGATTCAGTAAAGAATTTACCAAAAATGCATGATGAGATTTTAATGAATAATAACGACAATTAATACAACATATACTTTTATTTATGACCCTAAACATAGTATGTAACTATACTATATATACTATATACTATATACTATATACTATATAGTAATATACGAATAATACCTTTTCTTGTTTTCTAACTACTTCTGTGAATACCGGGTAAAAATGCGGGCTTGTTATTTTTGTTTTTTTTGCATGGAGAGGTAAAGAGCCGTCCAGTCACTATGCATTCTCCATCTTTAGTTATTTGCATTTGCCATTTATTGAGAACTCACGGTTGTATATTGCGAGCCGGCACTTATACAAGATACTCAATTTTTTGATAATAATATCTACAAAGAGTAAAGAATTTCAACAAGGATGTAGTGAATAATCCTTCACCGTTGTCATATGATATAAACCTAACCAAGAAAATCGTCTTCTCTGCATTGTATGAGTATCACAAATGAGAATTGAAGCAACTTTTTATAGTTTATGAAGGATTATCGAAGGTGAGTGTTCCTAGTTGATGAAAATCACCAAGAGAAAAAACAATATACCATTTATTAGGATTAACCCTGATTAATGTCTTTGACCGGAATCCATGTTTTAGATAGGTAACTATGAAAAGCTTGTTGAAATCTCTTGTGGAGTTCAGATTTGAATAAGCAAACGAGACGTTGCCAATGAATTAGTGTTGATGCTATGTAAGAAAACTACAATTTTATTGTCCATTTTTCAGTAAAACTGGCTATCCTTTATTTATAGGGAGTATATAGTAATGTTATAACTCCTTGGGTATTGGAGACTGAAGACTGAAGATTACAAAAATCTAATTAAATATGGGGTGCATCTTGAGATTGGTGAGGCGCGCAGGATTAACACGGAGACTCTATGGTGGGGCAGGGGGTGACAGTGGACACACCTTTTGGATCTCTTATATTTCTTAGGGTGAAAGGATCCATTTTGTTAACTATACTCTATATATGTGACGAATGAAAGAGAAGGTATTCTAGCATCCTACTTGACAATTAGATATGATTATTGAATGTGTAATGAAAATTGATTGGAAAATCATAATTGAAGAATCATATATTATCATCTGTTAAACTTAACATTAAAACTGAACAATTATACTAAGCTAATCTGTCACTTGAAAGTGAGACTAATTGCCTTATACTTATATTTGATACTTGATATTTGTTACTCAATATTTAATAAATATTAAATATTATTTAATATTTATAGTTTCTTGTAAGACATGATGGAAGAATATCTGACCCAAACTAGAATGAGAAAAGGTCTAAACTCCAGGTCGTTTTCATAGATGATGAAACATGCCTTTTAAAAATACACAAATGTAATAAATAAATGGGTAGTATCACGTAGAGTATGAAATGTCCGGAAACTTGAGATTTAGTATTTAAAACCAGTGATTTTGCTTAATTTGACTGGTTTGAACTCACTTGATTTGAGGTGGGTAACTTTTTCGCCATTTTAGTAAAAAAAACATGGGGTGCAAAAAGGAAACACAGCTATCTGGATTCTGAATACAAAAATTGGAATACAAGTAACATATTAAACAAGTTACAAGTTACAAGATAGATAGGGTCTGGGTGTGATGCAGCTGCCAGTATACACACTGCACAGTACCGAGTACAGTGGTGAATTGTAACTGGTTATTGGTGGTTAATTTAATTCTGAGGACAGTGAGTACTCAGTATACCCCGTACGTGACCCAATTTCATTGAAGTGATTGAACAACTCTCAGTATGAAGATTTCGGAGACCACAAACCAAAGCGATTACAGTACTACTGCTCCAATGCTCTGTAGTCTGGAGTTTGAAGTCTGAAGTCTGAAGGCCTGAAGTATTACTCTTGGGCGCAACTTCATAAGGTAAAACCACGTGTGTTCACTGTTGAGTCCTGACCGTCAACATGTACACATCAGTTCCACATGGAAATGATGAAACGACGAGCTACATATAATCTAGACTTTAGGGTATCGATATATATATCGATTTGTGGAAATTTCTTTTAATAATAAAACTGCCAGCTGCATGATGAGTAGAGAGGGGTCACGATTTTCATTTTCCAAGTTTTCCCGGTTCCCGCTTGATACCATAGGGTGTGCGTATTGACGTGGAAGATTACTTAAATTTTTAAAAAAGGAGCCCTAATCGCCTCCGTTTTTAATATAAGAGCGCCTCTGATTGGCGGATTCGGATGATAAATAATAATTTTTTTTCAATATTCAATAACAAGAAATCTGGGGGAGGGCTGATTGCCTTATTATTATTAACCATGCCCCTCCAGATTTTCCTGGGGGAACCTGGTGATCACTGATGCCTTGCCTACTGCTACCAGTCAGAATTCAAGAGAAAATAATAAAAAGTTAAGTTTTGTAGTAAATAGAGATATTACTCTACGGAGTTGCTGGGGGATATAGAGATATATATACCGACCCCTTCTGCATTAGGGTATTTCCAGTCGGAAGACACGATGAACGTATTGTAATGGAATTTTCATAAAAAATAATTAAAATTTACGTACACTGTTAACTATAGAGTCTGTGTGATATATATATATATATGAACTTTGAGTAGATCTTTCGGAGTTTCATCTTATAAGCTACGAATTCACAGTGGTCCGAATTGTTAATTCTATTCACAAAACTTATAAGAAACTTCTAAGAAGCGAAATCTCCTCTGTATGTTTTCGCTTTTCTCAGAAAACTCCTCGCACTATTTGTTTTCGATCCATATCTTAATAGTGATATTGAAACCGGAAACTTGATCCTTTGTTAGTGTTGGGCCGTTGGGCCTTCAACGTATAATTATATATAAAAAAAAAAAAGGTGATTACGTAATATAAGATGGATATTCGGAAATTCAAAATTAATTATACAGGTACAAGGAAGTTTCTACAAGAGCAAGCCATATGGGATCGATGGGACTAGAATTGATCGGGAGTGGCCGGTTTTCTAGCATGCGCGCACATCAGTTTCCGGCAAGATCTCATTTTCAACTCATTTGTCCAGTGATATAGTATAAAAGAAGAGTGATTTTTCACCTTTTGTTTTGACATTTTATAAGATTGGAATCCAATTTTAAGTCCTGTTTGTTTCTTTTTGAATTTGTTTTTGATCTCCTCTTTTTCCTTAATCGATTAACACGAAAAAACAAAATTTAAAATAATTCAAATCATGTCCTCGCTTTTAAAACAAAGAGTTAGATATGCTCCATACTTGAAGAAATTAAGAACTGCCGAAGAGTGTATCCCACTCTTTCAACATGGCCAATATTTAGGTTGGTCAGGATTCACAGGTGTTGGAGCTCCAAAAGTTGTTCCACAAGCCTTGGTTGATCACGTTGAAAAAAACAACTTGCAAGGAAAATTGGGTTTCAATTTGTTTGTTGGAGCCTCAGCAGGTCCAGAAGAATCTAAATGGGCTGAACATGATATGATCTTAAGAAGATCACCACATCAGGTTGGTAAACCAATTGCCAGTGCTATTAACACAAACAAAACACAATTCTTTGATAAACATTTATCTATGTTCCCACAAGATTTAACATATGGTTATTACACCAGATTCAAGGAGGATAATCCATACTTAGATTACACAATCATTGAAGCCACTGCTATTACTGAAGATGGTTCAATTGTTCCTGGTCCAGCTGTTGGTGCATCTCCAGAAATGTTAAGTTATTCCAACAATATTATCATTGAAGTCAATACTGCTACTCCATCATTTGAAGGTTTACATGACATTGATATGCCAGTTAACCCACCTTTTAGACAACCATATCCATATACTACTGTTCATCAAAAGAATGGTTTAACCGCTATTCCAGTTGATACATCAAAAGTTATTGCCATTGTCGAATCTACAACGACCGATAATGTTCCAAATCCAGCTCCATCTGACGCTGTTTCCAAGAGAATTGCTGGTCACTTGATTGAGTTTTTCGAACAAGAAGTGAAGGCCGGTAGAATGCCAGAAAACTTGCATCCATTACAATCTGGTATTGGTAATGTGGCGAATGCTATTATTGATGGTTTAGCTGACTCTTCTTTTAAGAACCTAAATGTTTGGACTGAAGTGTTACAAGATTCATTTTTACCATTCTTTGAAACTGGTGCTATGGATTTTGCCACTGCTACATCGATCAGACTTTCACCTGATGGATTTAAGAAATTATTTGACAATTGGGATCTTTTCTCTCAAAAATTATGTTTAAGATCACAAGTTGTTTCCAACTCTCCAGAAATTATCAGAAGACTTGGTGTCATTGCTATGAATACTCCAGTCGAAGTTGATATTTACGCTCATGCCAACTCCACCAATGTTAATGGTTCAAGAATGTTAAACGGTTTAGGTGGATCTGGTGACTTTTTAAGAAATGCTAAATTATCAATTATGCATACACCAGCTGCCAGACCTTCAAAAACTGATCCAACTGGTATATCATGTATTGTTCCATTTGCTTCTCATATTGACCAAACCGAACATGACTTAGATGTCATTGTTACCGATTATGGTTTGGCTGATTTAAGAGGTTTATCACCAAAGGAAAGAGTTAAGCTATTAATCCACCAATGTGCTCACCCAGATTATAGAGCTCAATTACAAGACTATTATGACAGAGCTCTATTTTATTGTGAAAAGAAGAAGACATTACACGAACCACATATTTTAAGAGATGCTTTCAAGATGCACATCAATTTGGAAGACAATGGTACCATGAAATTAGATTCTTGGGATGTCAAATTTTAAGCAAACTTTTAACTTTTTAATAGAAATTAGAAAAAAATCTGAAAATATAATGGAAAATTGCTATAATGAGCGCTCAGAAAGTATTTGAGATATGATGTATTTAATTCTCATATATTAAATAATCTACTCAGGGGATAATGGAAAATGAAAGTGTATAATAATATTACTTATATCTGGAGTAAAAAAAAAAAAAAAATAGTTATTTCCAGTCTTTGTTGTATGGATATATGGTTTCCATTATACCCACATTCGACCGACCCCACCTCGTGTTATACATATGTACACAGAGAATTCTTTATAAATTGGTTTAAGTAAATTAATAAGTATGTAAATAAATAGATAAATAAATAAATATATACCTATTATTATTACTTTGGAAATTATTTCACATGCATTGAATTTTGTAAATTGAAATGTAAACAATAAACAATAGATTAAAAGTATCATGTGAAAGTGATAAGATATAACTACAGAAATAGATAGGGTTTTATATGAATTTATAAGACTCAAATATTGTAATTAAATTGTACATCTTAACCCAACCTACACCCTAACAGGCTGTGTAAGTTAAATATTAAATAATAAATAATAAATAATTTGGATTGTTGGGAAAAACCGGAACTGTTTAATGTTTACTTTTATAGTATTTCAGATTCGATAAACGTAGCAACAACGGGTGTCGGGATGTTTGTGCGTTGTATGTACTATGTATATTAACTAGCTCTCGATCGTTGCTGGGGTGGAGGGGAGGGGTCTCAAGTCTCACGTACTAATACTACTTTCCCGTGCCGCTGCCCCATGACCGGCCAGTGCTGAGTGGACACGGGGGACTGGTCACTGGATATGCACTCAGGAGTCAGCACTGGACAGTCCGCGGACCGTCGCCCGTTCATCAGTGGGACAAATTGAAATCGATTGGATTGACTTGAGGTTCCAGTACGTGGTACGTGCCGGCCACTTTCCAACTTTCAACCGCGCGTGCGTGGCATGCCCGGGGCGTATTGAGTTTGAAGTTTGAACTTGTCGCCCCCCTTTTCCTTACCCCTAAGCCCTTCCCCCATCACCGCCGTGTAGTATCCAATGTACTATGATCTATCATTTAGCTATCATATACTCTCTATATGTACAACCAAAAAAAAATAAAAACACACAGACGACGTATTACCTAATATATATATATACCCATATAATATCCAATAATATATATATTATATACGGTGATCGATGATTGACTCGTAGAGCGCTGATCCATTCGCACTCTATATAATATATTTCGATCAATGGATGGATGGATGAGTGGAAGATGACTTACTTGGAGACTGACTGGAAGCTGAACTTTGAAAAATTATTGGCTTCAATCCTCTTTGTTTGACAAAGTGTTGATTCTGTTTTATTTGTACTCTTGTGTTTTTTATTTATTTATTTATTTAATATTTATTTGTTTTTGAACAATTGCAAGCTATTTTATTCCCTATCTTTGAATCAGATATCTCATCTTATAAATAATCATCTTTTTTTAAATAATGGCTATCGAAGAATTAAAACAATTAGTTGAAAAACTTGAAAACAGAATTCAAACTCTAGAACAAAAGGCAGGTGTCCTACCAAAGTCCTTACCACCAGCTTTAAGAATGGTCTTGATTGGTCCTCCAGGTGCCGGTAAAGGTACCCAAGCTCCAAACTTGAAGGAAAAGTATTGTGCTTGTCATTTAGCTACCGGTGATATGTTGAGATCCCAAGTTGCTCAAAAAACCCCACTTGGTATAGAAGCAAAGAAGATTATGGATCAAGGTGGATTAGTTTCTGACGAAATCATGGTTAACATCATCAGGGAAGAATTATCCAACAATACTGAATGTAAAAATGGTTTCATTTTGGATGGTTTCCCAAGAACTATCCCACAAGCTGAAAAATTGGATCAAATGTTAACTACTAATGCAACCCCATTACAAAAAGCCATTGAATTAAAGATCGATGATGAATTATTAGTTGCCAGAATTACCGGTAGATTAGTGCATCCAGCTTCTGGTAGATCTTACCACAAGCTTTTCAACCCACCAAAGGAAGAAATGAAAGATGATGTCACTGGTGAACCATTAATTCAAAGATCCGATGATAACGCTGAAGCTTTAAAGAAGAGATTGGTCACTTACCACAAGCAAACTGAACCTATTGTTGATTATTACAGAAAACAAGGAATTTGGTCTGGTGTTGATGCATCTCAATCCCCAAAGACCGTCTGGGGTGATATCTTGAAATGCTTAGGTCAGAAATAGATACATCATAATAATAGTTACTTGAAATTATGTTATTTTTTTCCACCTGTTGTTGATGTGGTCAACTCTTACTAATCCTCACTACAGTTTGCTATATATAATTATTCGTTTAACTGCTTGTATATGAAAAATTGTCTTTCAACTCTTTTTGATAAACTTTTTTTGATGTTTTTGCTTTAGTTGAAAACAATGAGCTATTCACTGAGTAATGGCGTTTGTAAAGTTTTTTTTTTTAACTTCTCCTAAGTTGGAATTATAAATCGTTTTATTCTATCAATCCCTATTTATTCTATCATAATTGACTATTCAACTGTAATTCAAGTAGAAACGTTCAAGTTTTATATCATAATGATATATTGGATGAATGAAAATCCTCAGCCATATCTTTCAGAGCCTAATTTGCACCGCCTCATCTGTTACTACTTAGCTTGCCTGGTAAAAAAATTAGTAGATAGATGATGAGTGGAGGCTTTTAGAGTGGCACATACGTACACAGACTGGTAGTTAGCTACAATCTGGCTTCAACAAAATTAGCTAGATAAATTACAATTATTCATCTTTCTTTTAAGTCTTGGAAGCTAAGTCGTATTAATTTTGTCCTGGTTTGCATTAAATAGAGGACTTTCAAAGTCATACAATTAACTACTAACCTGTCATTGTGTTAGAAGCGCAAAATCCGCACTCAATTGATACGAATCAAGGGAAGAGACCATGTCATTTATATTCAAATCTCCATTAGACATAGAGCTTAGATTAGATGGTGAAGACAGTCGAGAAACAGTAGAGGTGAAGAACCCTAAAGGTCGTAAAGAAAAGTTGCCCTTATTTAAAGATGGGGAAAGTGTGAAAGGCCAAGTAACCATTCGTACTAGAGACAATAAAAAAGTTGAGCATTTAGGAGTTAGAATCCAACTATTAGGTACAATTGAAACTAATAATGATGGTGTGCAGGCGGATGACTTTTTAACAATGGCACATGAATTGGCTTCTCCTGGCGAATTGAAACACCCAGAAACATTTCAATTCGAATTCAGAAACGTTGAGAAACAGTATGAAAGTTATAGAGGTGCAAACGTTCGTTTAAGATATTACTTGAAAGTGACAGTCAGTCGAAAATCAGCAGATGTGATCAGAGAGAAAGAATTATGGGTCTATCAATACCAGACTGGTCAACAAAGTAGTGATACCGTGGCCAATTACAAAGATTCTACCGCGGCTTTACCCACATTGACAGTTAAAATGGATGTTGGTATAGAAGATTGTCTTCATATCGAATTTGAATATTCTAAAAACAAATACTCTTTGAAAGATGTTATTGTTGGACGTATTTACTTCTTGTTGGTGAGATTGAAAATTAAGCACATGGAGTTGTCGTTAATTAGAAGAGAAACATGTGGTGCGCCACCTCACCAGATGAGTGATAGTGAAACTCTTGTGAGATTTGAGATCATGGATGGAGCCCCAGTTAGGGGCGAAACGATCCCTATTAGATTGTTCTTAGGTGGGTTTGACTTGACTCCAACTTATAAAGACGTCAATAAAAAATTTAGCACACGAACTTTCTTAAGCTTGGTCTTGATCGATGAAGATGCCAGAAGGTATTTCAAACAAAGCGAAATCATCTTGTACAGGGATGAATAAATGTTCGTATTTTTAGTTTAATTGCCATGGCATAGAACTTTTGTAATTACATTTATGTAACTTTTTTTCCCACCATAAATACGACAGTTTCAAGAAAAAGAAAAAACACAGACTACGTTGTCATACTGTCATTGTGTAGGTAGTAGAAAAAGTGTTCTTCCTGTCGCAGTTTTGTAAACAAAGTAAAAACTTGAGACATAAAACTAAAAGTACAAAGAGGGAAACAAATGAGAGCCATTTAAATTGTATATTGTGACCCTCATTAGTTTACTTTTGGTTTTCATCAATCTAACTATAATTTACAAGAATGGAATCCCACTAATCCAATATAATTGAATGCTATTGACTTAAAACACATACTCCAACAAAGCACATGTTCATAAATTCGATAAAGTGGGAAACTCACGCGGATCCTCACAAACAAACCCAAGTATGCAATAATTATCTAAATGCTTTACATAACAACGATAAAATAAGGTTATCCCAGAAAAGCACCCAGCTGTTATCGGAATCTAGCAAGAAACATATAATTAATAATTACGAGGTTCTTAATAGACAAGAGCAACAATTGACCGCACCTGAATCCAAGTTTAGTTTTAGTTTGTTAATTAACCCAATAAATAGAAACGAAGTGTACGACTTATTGGAAATATGCAAACCCCAAACGAGAAAACTACTGAAGTTACAGTCTGTAGAATCCAATACTCAATTCCAAGTAGCGGAGAAATATGTGACAAGAGAATCGTCTATACTAAATCCCTCTGCCAATAGATTCTTTGTTGAATCGTTAAAGAAAGCACCATTTGCGACTAATGACGTAAAACATCTGAAGTTTGAAGAATGTAGGTTCATGGAATATGATGAATCGACTCCCGGATTTGATTTCCTGAAGACTTATCAGTTTATACAAGATATCACTACATATAAGGTTAATTATGAAGAATATTTTGATCAATCCAAATGGAAAGCTGAAGAATTTGAGATCGAATCAATCTTCCAAGAAAATGAAATACTAATCAATGGAAGCAACATAAAAAATGATATCCTAATGAATGAAAGAAATAGAACAAGGATTGAAGATTTTATTCCCAGGAACTTTAACAGCAATCTTGATATGATTAACAGAAGTGCGATTGGATTCAATTTTGAAATTGATGCACCTATAGTATACACGTCGTTTATCATTGACTTGAAAAATCTTCAGTCAAGCGAAATTGGTAAGAAGAAGATGCCAGTGCTAAAGCTGACTGGTACGCCCAGTGAGACTGAATTGTACAACAGGGTGTTAGAAGAACCCATAAACAATAAAGAACTTCAATTCAGAGTGAATGCAAAATATATCCCCAAGAGTAACCCCTTCCAATCATTAAAAAGTTACTCTAGATTTCTATTTGAAAGTCTAGGAGACCATCAAAAGAAAAAATGGTCCATGTCCAAGGTAAAGCTAGCGAGAATGTCGTGGGCACCATTTTCTAATATATCCAAAAGAAAAACGCTAGAGGAAACAGTGTCCTGTGGTCAAGAAGCCATGAATATACCTATGGGTAAACTCGGGCAATTGAATATAGGGATGATCAAACAAACTGTTTTGGACGATTATGAGACTATTTCTTCCCCTGAGAGTGTGGAAGAGGTTTGTGTCTCTGAACCGGGGAACTTCTGCGAAGCACTGAACGAACCGAATGAATCGAATCAAGATGAAGAACAATTCCATGTTTCCATTACCAAGTGTAACGCCAGCCAAAACACAACGCAAGAAACACAGGATTTACCGCTTATCATTGCTGCTCATAGTAATACAGTTCTTGATCAGAAAAGTATACGGTCATTTACCGTTGATCCACCTCTCAATACCAATGATGAAACAAGAAACTCCGTCACGCGAGAACCACTATTTGTAAATGATACGATAGAAACGAGGAGCAATACCGATGAAAGAACTGAAGCGGAAAAGCAAATCACAGTGAGTAGTTTCGAGGAGTCATCCAGGAATAAAAGCAAAAGCAAAAAACACACAATTTCGGAGCTCGAATTGTTGGTCATGGAAAAACAAAAGCAGTTAAAGAAGCACAAACTTGAAGATGCAGAATTTCCTCTATTGGATGCTTTGAATTATTCCACAAGATTCATGGATGATGAAACATTCAAGCCATCGAAACGTTCAGCTAGTTACAAACAACAACAATCACAACTGAGCATAGATGTGACAACACCAAGAAATGCTCAAGCTACATTCTTAGAAGGAAGTGTGCTAGATGAAAATCCAAACGTGGACGAGCTAGTGGAACTGCTGATTCCAGAAGACCCACTGTCATTCAGAAGAATAGCAGAGAACATCAATATGTGTGATAAGAACCCAACATTATATTTTGAATTGCAGAATATTTACGAAGAACATGCTGGAAAGTTTGCAATTCATGAGTTCACGATGAACTCAAACTTACAATTTGACTTCTTTATTAGCGAAACATGTGGAGTAATATTTATCAAACCTATTCAGATTTACCAAATAGAGATGCAAACAGGAGAGTCATTGTTGTTTCAAAATTTGAAACAAATTGCATATCAAGTTCAGAGCTTGGTGTTGGTTTTGATCACTGATAAACACAAATATTCTGAAAATCAAGATGATAAAAAGATAACTCGATTTTTAGATGATTGCGATGAGTTTGGCATCAAAGTTCTAAAAGCAAACAACAATGTAACATCCCATTTGAAAATTCTCCAACAAGCAATCACCAATTATGGAACTTTAGTTTCAAGAGTCGACAAGAATGATGCAGTTCATGATGATTTAGTGTATACAGACGAGCACCAATTTTTGTTCAGCTGTGGCATTGTCAACCCACTACTTGTAAAATACTTATTGGATAATTTTGAGCTGAGAGAGTTGATATATATGGAGCATGAACGAAGAGCTGATCTACTGAGTGATCTCATTTCTCCGGACTTGTTGGAGGAACTTGAAGGTAACTTCGAAATTGCGATGAGCCAGTAAGATGGATGAGATTGTATAAGATTAAACATTCATTCTAATGGCTGTGCATAAGATAGATGAGATTGTATAAGATTGTATAAGATTGAACATTTGTTTTAAAGGCTGTGCAGAAGATGCATACCTCAAATCACAAGAAATATTTTGAAGGCAAAAGCCTAAGTTTTCAGTCTCTATACTAATATAGTATATAATATATATCAGACATGCGTAAGGGCATATTCTTTGGCTCTTTCGCGGGATGTCCCTAAATCAGATTTTTAGCTTATTTGGCAGGATACGTGTCAGTAATTTAGTCGATCGACTTTTAGGGTTACGTAAACAGTCAGTAAAGTAGATGCCAATTATATTTCAAAATCAAATGAAAATATACGTGTTCCAGATCTATAGACAGGGGGTTCCGTTAGCATTGGAATCAGATGAGAATTTGGGCGAAGAGGCAGAGGAGGAAGTAGAGGAGGGATCAGAAGTAGAAGCAGAAGCAGAAGAAGAAGCAGAAGAAGAAGAAGAAGAAGCAGAAGTAGAAGCAGAAGAAGAAGCAGAAGAAGAAGCAGAGGAAGAAGAAGAAGAAGAAGAAGAAGCAGAAGAAGAAGCAGAAGAATAAGAGTAGAAGAAGAAGGGAGAGTTGCCTAGCTTCGAGGTTCTTTGAATAAAATTGTACTGTAGTTTTAGCACTTATATAAAAATTAAATACTATTGAACTGGTTAAAGGATTTTATAATATAATAGAATGTAATCATCAATAATGAATCAAAGAAAGGCTGGACTAGTAAGTCAAATACAAAATAAATAAATAAATAAATACTGAATAATAAGTTAATAAATAATGTTGAATATTGAAAATATGAAACATTAAAATGACGAATCCTTGACTAAATGTGATTTCATTCATTTTGTCGAATCCTGCACGTAAATTAAATTTTTCTAATTGTGAAATAAATGATAACTGGAGTTTCACTATCGATTTCTCTATAACAACCTTCATTAGTTCTAAAAATATCACTTGACACTTCATAACGACTTTAGTAAGACTTAGTCAAAATTAGGAGTTGTAAAACAGAGACTTAGAGGCCGAATAAGAGAGTTTTCATATTTGTGATTGCGACAACCATTTTGTGGTATGATTTATTTTGTATCACCAATAAAGACATACACAATACATGTTTTTCAATATTTTAATATATCATCTGAAATCTAAATTTTTTTTCTATGGTTTAGTTGATTTAGGTTTTACATATCAGTAAAATTGAGTTTAGGAAAGACATTTCAATGACCTGAGATTGGTGTCCATTCGAAAGGTAAACAAACAAACGTAAGCAAAGACTTCATTATCTAGCTTAATAATCAATGTCTGAATATTACTTAATAGTTACGTAGAATATTATGAAATCAGCTGAAATCGACCTCAAAATTTTTTCTTAAATCACAGCCGTAACCACAGCCCAGAATGTTCCTAAACCAGTGTTCTTAGGAAATATCCTCACATTTACGCATGTTATTATATATTATATATTATATATTATTATTATATATCACATAGAAGTAATTGTGTTGGATTGTACTGTATATTTGCTTCCAGATTGAAGACCATGAGCATACACTGTTGAATACAGATTTTGAATATGACTCAAGAGATAATAATACGTGAAACTCTAACATACAATTTTAGTCCCAAAAAAGAGAACAACTTACCATATTATTCGGATAGAATCATACTACCACAGGTCATCCTCGAAAGTCTTGTCAACCAACAAAGAGCACTGTCTTTAGAAACGTTACCTCATCCACTAATATTCAAACTTACTACAACAACTGCAACATCTAGCAACTCGTGTTTTGCAGGCGTAAAAGAGTTTATATCAAACGAGGGAGAAATTGAGCTTCCAGGCCTTCTGATTGAGAAACTTGAAATTAGAGAATCCTCGCTTGTTGATATTGTGCTCGTACAAGATATAGCAAAGGGTAAGGATCTTACTTTGAAACCTTTGGAAGTTTATGAAGAGATTCAGGATTGGAAATGGTTTCTTGAAGCTAAACTCAGCAAATCGTACACTACATTAACGGAGAACGAGACTTTATTATTTCAAGATGATTTGAATCATAACAAGTTATACAAGTTACAAATATGCAATTGCGCTCCTGCAAGTACGGTATGTGTCATAGACACTGATATCAATTTGCAGGTTGCCCCACTTGACGATGATATGGCCAAAAAGCTTTTGGCAAAGGAAGATAATTTAAACAAGTTCTTGGAAATTGAATTGGACCAGGCGTTAATTACCACTGTGGGTCAGAAATTAGACTTGGACTTGACAAATGTTTTTATGAATGGTACTGACTCCTTGATGAATATGTCATTGCACATTGTTTCGAATACCGATTTCATTGTTTCCAATGATCGTTTTATTAGTGACGAATGCTTCATTTGGAGCACTTTCAATTCAGGAGTGAAGGAAATCACAATCAGTGGATCAAATCAATATCTTGCAAACAGATTGTATTTGATACCATTTGGGGAAGCGGGTGGGAAGATCGAGATTAAAGCCGCCCTACTTAATAGCGAAGACAAGAGCAAAACTAAAAATGATACAATTGGAATAGATAACAATAGTAGCGAACTAGACTTTAACCATACAACGTGCTCCAACTGTGGGGCAAAGATCTTGAAGACATCCCAGTTCATGCATGAGAATTTTTGTATGAGAAACAATTTGAAATGTAAAAAAGGTTGTAATAAGACTTTTTTGAGGGTTATCCCTGAAACACATTGGCATTGTTGTCATACATTTGGGGATTCTATAGCTTCTCGCAAACTACATGATAAGTACTGCCATTCTCAAGGGGAAGAAACTAAAGATAATATTACTTGCCATGCATGTCACGAGATTGAAGTGGCCAATAAAACACAGTTAAGTTTTCATAGAGCTACTGACTGCTCAAGTGGTCTGCACGAATGCCGTTTCTGTCATTTGATACTAACAAAGGGAAAATCCACCACTGAATCCATCCATTCACAGATGTCACAACACGAATTTGAATGTGGGTCTAAGACGAATGAATGTTTTAAGTGTGGAAAGATAGTTAGACTAAGAGATTTTGAGACACATTACAAGTTGCACGAGCTCAACAGAATTAGCAAATCCAAGCCTACAAAATGTTCCAACGAAAATTGCGTTAGAATAGTTTCTAACGATAATGGTGCTGGTAATAATATCGGGCTATGCGAGTTTTGCTACGGTCCATTGTATTCAAATGTGAGTGATCCAACTGGTCTCAAGCTGAAATCAAGAATCGAAAGAAAATACATATTACAGCTCAATGGCGGGTGTGGCCAGACATGGTGCAAAAACCCACAATGTAAGTCTAGTGGGCTTAGCAATGTTTCGGAAGGTTTGAGTCAAATAATAGTCCATGTGAAACAGGAGTTGGTTCCACAAATTGTACGTATACCAGAATCTTCTCCCGATGTAGTGACAAAGTGTTGGTTTTGTGTTGATTTGTCCACTACTAAAAAGAAGCTTATTGTTGATTTTCTTGCTGAAGATCGAGAACTAGATTATGAATACCAATGGATTTGTAAAGCTGTCAATGAAGTTCAGTTTAGCGAGAGAGATGATTTTGGGAATGTGAGTAAAGTCAAGGAGTGGCTACTTGAAAAAGGGGTTACAAGGACAGAACAAAAGTAAATCATCTAACTGTTTATATAAGTTATTTAGCATATTTGAAATTTTAGAAACACGGAACATGGAGCTATATTATTTGATTATACATGAACCTAGAAGATAGAGAAGGGATAAATTACGCGGAAAAGAACAGACAACACAAGCAGAAACAGAAAAATATACTGGCATCTACTTGAATAACTTTGCTATAGAGACAGCTCCTTCATCATTCTTATTCATGACCTTCGCAACAGCCAATTCAAAATCTTCTTGTGTAACATGAATTCTTCTTTCTCTCAAGGCATACATACCGGCTTCAGTACAAACACCTTTAATTTCAGCGCCTGAACAACCATTCATCTTTTCTGCAATTTTCATCAAATCAATACCTCTTGTTAAGTTCATCGATCTTGAATGGATTTTCAAAATATCAGTTCTGGCATCTAATGTAGGAGGGGGGAATTCAATTTTTCTATCAATTCTACCAGGTCTCAATAAGGCTGGATCTAAAATGTCCAATCTATTAGTAGCCATAATAATTTTGATATCTTTAGATGATTCAAAACCGTCTAATTGATTCAACAATTCCAACATAGTTCTTTGAACCTCTGAGTCTCCTCCACCGGAGGAGCTCTCCACTCTTGATGAACCAATGGAATCAATCTCATCCATGAAAATAATGGATGGGGCGTGTTCTCTTGCCATAACGAATAGTTCTCTAACCATTCTTGAACCTTCACCGATATATTTTTGAACTAACTCTGAACCAGAAACTCTAATAAACTTACAGTCAGTATGATGTGCAACAGCTCTTGCTAATAATGTCTTACCTGTTCCCGGTGGACCATATAAGATGACTCCCTTAGGTTGTGCAATACCTAAACTTTCAAATAATTCAGGGTGTTTAACTGGTAATTCGATAACCTCTTTTATTTCCTTTATTTGTTTAT
The DNA here is from genome assembly GCA_030579435.1 of Ogataea nitratoaversa. Taxonomy (NCBI): domain Eukaryota; kingdom Fungi; phylum Ascomycota; class Pichiomycetes; order Pichiales; family Pichiaceae; genus Ogataea; species Ogataea nitratoaversa. The sequence goes on from JAKTQZ010000003.1 coordinate 114,766, forward strand.
CTAAACCACCGACCATATCGTATGTGGAATCTGGGACTTTTTCAACCATCATCAAAGAGACTAAAGGATCAACTTTGTTTGGTAAGATCTGATGTAGCTCATAATTGTCACTTCTAAGACACACTCTCAAACTTGGTGTTATCTTTTTCATGTCGATGTCTGAGGCAACATTAGAGATATATTTTCCTTCAGGATGAACTTTGACTAAAACTTTTTTCTTGCCCATCACCTTTATAACTTCTCCGACGTATGATCCTGGCTCTTGTAATAATTTCAATTCATCTTTCAATGATCTCACTCTAGCATTCAATGCATTTCTTTGAGCTTCTAATCTTCTCAAATTTTGAGTCTTTGCAGTAACTTGAATTCCATAGTCTTGTATTTTTTGTTTGAAAAATGGTTTAATACCACTTTCATGCGATAACACTGCGGATGTGGTCGCCATTGGTTCCGTGGTAATAATTACCTGTCAAAGATGTTGAATGTACTAACGGGTCTTATCTAAAGGACGTGAAGTTTAGTATCGTTTGAAATAATACAAACGAGCTGGATTGAAGTTGGATCTAATGCTAAGATAGCTGAAAAGTACTCTAAGATTCAAACAACCAATTGATTTGTAATTGTGTTTCACTATCTTATAATCATCAAGGTAGAGAAGAAGGATCCATTATCTTGTAAATCGAAGAAAGATGATGTTGCACTTGGGCTTTTGGTGGCAAAACAAGTTATTGTTTGGTGTTAGGATGTATATTTGAAGTAGATTAATATTACTGGCATGGGGTGAGGCTGAACTTTGAAGACTATTTTAAAGACGGTATATAGTTATTCGAGAAATTACAAAATGATGATTGTTCTTATAAAACTTGTATTCAAGTTTGGTAACACCTTGAACATCTGATGGGAAAGAGAATTTTTTTCCATCCGCTCAATCATGTTCAAACGAATATTCCCAAGCCGGCTCAACGTTGTTTTGGCACTACTACTGTTCATTCAACTAACTACTGCGATTCATAACTATTGCAAATGTGATTGTGACCAAAACTATGAGATATTCGACCTTGAAGTGGAGATACCCAAAGACACAGATTCAGGGTCACTCAAATCTACTCAGCAGTGTAAAGTGTGCACCATAGACTTCTGCTTAGCACAGAAAATTGAGCTATGTAACGATTCCAATGAGAGCAGGAACAAGATGACTGCAGTGTGCTTCAGTAAGTAAGCCTTCAACTCGGATACGGAGCGAACGTGGCAACACGAATATTCATGTACACCTGGATTCATCCATATCTCAAGACTCGGTTTCAGCGAATTATTTTACTAACATAACCTTCGAATAATTACTTCTATTCAATTCAATGCCACTGTAGGACGAGAGTCGACGAAAGACTTTGCTGTGATATACGGCTTCCTACTACTGATAGTGGGTCTACTGGTTAATGTTGCTGTGAAGAGCCGCCTCTAGTTCCACCCATTTGATGTCGACCTGCTATCTTAATATACCGATGTTAGTATGTAAATACCATTACGTTGTAGTTCCCAATATTAACAATTATAATTCATAATTCGTACCTTGAATTTTATAGTGTTAGATGTATTACCAAATCTCCACTGCGGGTAACACCACAACGTATTAATAGTTGCGACCTGCAATAATATAAAAATTTTCCACCATCCCCAATTACGTAATCACTGCCATGCCAGAATCAGAAAATGAAAATGAAAATGGAAACGAAAATGGAAGTAGAAACCAACGTGCAAGTGGTAGAAATTTACATGACAGCCCATGAACAAGAGCACTAATCCTATTCAATTACATACCTATAGGATTGAAATTCTACAAGCTATATAATCCTTTGTTTTGATCCTACAAGTTGAAAACAAAGATTATTCGGATCAACGCAAACTTGTTATAGTTTATATCTTCTTTTGTACAATTTTATTTGGCTGAAGAAATAAATATAACAATTTACAGTTAATCGTCAGATATATTTTTCTAAAAGAAAAAGAAGGAAAACTCCATCAGGAACAACCGGCATATTTCTATCTAGATTCACTAATCCTTTGAACAGATAACTTATCAGTTTTTCTTTCTCATTTTTCATCTAGATCATACTTTTACGGTTTTTGAAAAAATTGAGGCACCAAAAGTTTTTTTTTTGTCTAAAGCTCAAGTAGAAATATAAAATATATTTAAATATCGATATTTCGATAACTATCATTTTATTATTTCTCTTCCTCAGTGTATTTTTAGTACATTGACGGCAATACCATTCCTCCCGAACAAAAATCAATATCAATACCAATATCAATATCCAGTTATGTCTAATAATAACTCGAATCCATCAAGTGGGACTCCCCATCACCATTATAACAACACCAATACCTCCAACTCCAATCCAAACCCAAATTATACCAAAAATAATAGAAAATACAATAACTATAATAACTTTAATGCTCAACAGCAGCAGCAGTTGCAACAACAGCAGTATTATTCTCAACAAGGCTGGCAAGGTTATATGCAACCAGCATATACTACCGCTCCTGGGTACTCTTATGCATATTATGCTCCAGGCCCTCAATCTGTGCCTGGTAATGCGTACTATGGCTCACCAGGTGCTATTCCAGTCTCTCCAACTCTTCAAAATCAAACCAGTACTCTTATATCAAACCCTCATGCCAACGTTAGCATCAAGAATAAAAATGGCGAAGCTGTCAGTTTCACCAAAGGTCATTCTAAAGCTCCTTCGTTCTCATCTGCTAAAACTTCTACTTCCTCCACTCCAGTGCTACCTAAGGCCACCATCGTCCCTGCCAACCCTGCTGTCAGTTCAGTTGTTCCTACTACTATCCCAGTGACACCAACATCTCCTGTCAAGGCCCCATCTACAATACCGGCACCTGGTAGTGCCGAAGCTAAAGAAGCTTTCAGAGCTGCTTTCTTGGCCAAAATAAAGAAGAACAACATCACAGCTTCTCAGCCAAAGTCCACTTTGAATGCTGTTAAGGAAGAGAATAAAGAAGTTGAAAAGCCGAAAGAAGAGATTGCAACACCTATTGAAGCCGCCGTCCCAAAAGCCGCCGTCCCAGCTCTTGAGCAACCTAAAGTTGAAGAGAGCCCAAAGACAGAGGAACCAGAGGTCCCAAAGACTGTCGTGGCAGAGCCAAACGTCCCAGTGAACGAAGATGCTCCAAACGTTGAAGAAGAACAAAACGAGGTGCCAGTCGCAAAGACCGAATTAGAGCAAGAGCCTATCAAGATTGAAGAGCCGGTCGAAAAGACAGAACAAGAACCAACTGAGAAAGAAGCGCCAATTGCTATATCTGATTCTTCGCCACCAGCTACTGTTTCATTCGAAGATGCTCCAGAATCAAAAGAAGAAGACGCCGAGGGAAGTATTGATTTATTAGACCCATCCAGTACGGTTGATGACAAGGATGCATTCACGATGACTGAACTTTTGGAAAGACTTGCCATCGCTAAACCAATCGAAAACATTTACGAATTTTCATATAACTCGGAATTAACTAAACCTGATCCATCTTGCGCCAAACTAAACAAGAAAAGGTACGATCCTTTGTTCTTGTCCCAATTTGCCGAGAAGTGTGTGTTTAAGATTGATAGTAAATGGGAAGCTGAAGTTGGTTCCAAAATTGTGATTTCAGCTGGTCCCAAGAGAGATAATAAAGATCGTACGTTCAACAGGGCGAGCGGAAATAATCAATTTGCGAAAAATGGTCCACATAATGGTCCTGGTTCAATATCAAGAAACCAAACTCTGAGAGGAAATGATTTCAATGGTTCAAGAAATGGTTCAAGAGGTGGTTCAAAGAAGAAGGTTGGTCCAGGTAATCCTCGTGAAAAAAGTCAAAGGCAGGGTTCTAAGAAACCAAGAGGTGACAGAAGAGATGATAGAGAATATAGAGGCGATAGAAGAGACGAAGAGTATGATTCAAACACATCTGCTCCTTCTGCTCCTCCTGCTGAAGTTAAACCATTAGAAAAATCAGCTAATAGATGGGTTCCAAGATCTCAAAGACAGAAAGCCAAGGAAGTTACTTATGCTCCAGATGGTGTTACTGTTCTTCTTGATGAAGAAGATGCTGCGGCTAAGATTAAGTCATTGTTGAATAAATTAACCTTGGAACAATTTGATGACATTACTGATGAATTATTAGCTATTGCTAATCAATCTAAATGGGAAACTGATTCCAGATCGTTAAACCAAGTTATTGAGTTAACTTTTGCTAAAGCTTGTGATGAGGCTCATTGGTCATCTATGTATGCTAGATTCTGTGCCAAATTAGTTGGACAAATTGATCAGGATGTTTATGATGCTGCTCAACATGATTCACCAAATGTCAAGAATGCCCTTACGTTAGTTCGTTCTTTACTCATAAATAGATGTCAAACTGAATATACTAAAGGATGGAGTGATGATTTACCAACAAATGAAGACGGTTCTCCATTAGAGCCAGAAATGATGTCTGATGAATATTATAAGATGGCTGCTGCTAAGAGAAGAGGTTTAGGTTTGGTGAGATTTATTGGTGAATTATTCTATTTGAATCTACTATCTCCAAATGTTATTATCAGTTGTTACAGAGATCTTATACAAAAAGCTGAGTCATTGAGTGAAGACACACTTGAGACTTTGATTCAATTAATTATAATCACTGGCCCTAAGATGGACAACCCGGTTGTTACTGCAGGTAAAGAAGGTCAAGCTCAAGCAATGAAAAATACAATGGAGTATGTTTTCCTAGCAATTGCTACAATTATTGATAATGAAGGTATCACATCTAGAATCAAATTCAAATTATTAGATTTAATCGATTTAAGAAAGAAAAGATGGGCAGATGCAAAGAGGGAATCTGGTCCAAAAACAATCACCGAGATTCACCAAGAAGCTGAACTGAAAAGAGTTCAAGAGGAACAAAAGAGACGTAGAAATGATTCTAGATCAAACTCTTCAAGAAATAATTCAAGATGGGGTAATGATAAAATCTCATCAAATGAAATCTCTAATTTCGGTTATGTTAGAAACTCGGGTGATAATTTAGGTCCATTCAGCAATAATAAAAAGACCAAATCATCAATGAATTTAAGAAACAACAGTGTTAATAACAACTTGAACAATATTTCAAATAACAACACCAACAGTCCAAAAAGCAATGCATTTACACCTGTTAAAGGCACTAATTCTAGTAGTTCATTAGCTTCATTACAAAGACAACAAGCCGCTCCTGTTCAATCCGAACCAAGAGAAGCATCGAAGAATATATTTTCAGCCTTGAATCATAGTGATGAAGAGCATGAAGAACATGACGAAGAGGAGCAAGAAGTCGATGAGGAAGTTCAAACTGAAGCTGAAGGTGAAACTGAAACTGAGACAGCAGAAGAGGCCGTGAAACCAGAAGAGGAAGAGGAAGAAGTGAAGTCAGAGGTCATTTATAAGGAAGCTGAACAATCTGTTGAAGAGTCATCATAAGTTTTATATAATCATTATAGAATCCTAAATATCCGTCAGACAACATTCAGGAAAAAGAACAAAAGGGAGTTTTAGAAAAACATAAAAACAATTAGGATTTTTTGTCCTCTGCATTAACGACCCACCCTCATCATTTTTTCTCGTTGTTATCAAAATGGGACTGGTTCATTGTATACAATACTATTTGATCTGTCCGTCCGTCCTTTTGTGTGTTATTTTTTTTTATTTCACGATATTGTCTTTTTCTCTTTCCTTTTTAGTTTTTAATTACTGGCCTATTATTTCAGCTGTTTTCTTTTTCCATAAATATAATCATTCGTATAATATTTTCATTATGTATATAATACACATCTTATTGTTTTGTTTTTCTTTCATCATCTTATCCATTTCCCCTTGAGTTTGTTTAACTATTTTTGTTTTACGTATATATTGATAATGTTCTTAATAACTTTTAAATTAGTTCTGTAATACTGTGTTGTTTGTTACGTGCTTGTATTGTCATTCTATTGTTTGTTCATTTCTATCTTACCTTTCCACCCTCTAGATTATATATATCGCATAAGTATATTGTCTTACTACGCACTTTAAGTATTTACCCTTATATATATGTCAAATATCTATAGAAAGAGTGTCACCTGATTCAGAGATGGTTACTCTCCACCATCAACTGAACCAACTCATCAGCTGGATCTAGTCCAAATTTAGCTGTGTCAATATTGAATAAAACCTTTTTGATAGGAACATTCATCTCATGCTTACCAAAAATTCCTTCTAACTTCTGAACTATCCCTTTACGTTCCGAAGAATCGTTCCCAAACTTACTCAACTCCATCACGTTATACAACTCTTGTAAGCTTGTAACGTTATTGATTGGAATCTCATCATTAAAACAATTCAACATGTCCAAACTTTTCAACAACTGGTAGTTGGATGATGTTGCTAAAACAATTAGTCTATGGCCATCACTAGGAGATTTTTTCATTCTCGACATTAACGCTCTTAAGATGACAGGACTGAATCTTGGACCAATTGGAACGTAATCTATTAATGCTTCGATATCATCAACTATTAAAACATTCAATGGGGATTTATAAGCATCTCTGAAACTATTGTCTATGTATTGAACTTTAGCTGATTCAGACATCCCAATTAATTCATCTGCTGAAATTAACCGAATGAATGGAAATTTTGATCTTAATCCTAAATAAGAGGCCAATGCAGTCTTACCCGAACCTGGAGGTCCATATAATAATAAAGACGAAAAATTGAAATTTTCAGAACTTTGTGTTTGTAAAAACGCTCTTTCAACTCTATTTATAATATTATCAATTTTTGGAGAATATTTCAATATACCACCTTTGATACAGTCATGTAAATCTTCTTCGTGGACACCAAATGCAGGTTTCACTTCGTCTAACGCATTTAAAAATGAATCCATTGATAGAACAGTATTTTCTAAATCTCCTGTTATTTCTCCAACTGTACCAACTTTGATATGCTGATTCAATGCGAATGATGTTGCAGACTTGATTAAACCTTCTAATTCAGCACCTGAGAAATTTTTGGTTAACTCAGCTAATTTACGTAGATCAACATCTTTACCTAATGCACCATTTTGTTTCATTTTTTTAGTTTTGATTTCCAAGATTTGTTCTCTACCATCTTCATCAGGCAAATGAATTTCAACTTGAACTTCAAATCTACCGGGTCTCAATAACGCCCCATCAATCAAATCTTTTCTATTAGTCATACCAATGACCAAAATGTTATTTAATTGATCAACACCATCCATCTTGGCTAACAACTGATTAACAACGTTATCAGCAACTCCTGTTCCATCACCTCTTGAACCTCTTTGTTTGAAAACAGAATCTAATTCATCAAATATGATAATATGTAACGATGAGGCATCACCTTTAGCTTTATACTCTGTCTCGGCATCTTTGAATAAATTACGAATATTCTCTTCAGATGATCCTACATATTTAGATAATATTTCAGGACCATTAACAATCTTCGGTTCTTTAGCATTTAACATTTTACCTATTTGTCTTGCAATCAAAGTCTTACCTGTACCTGGAGGACCATATAATAACATACCCTTAACATGTTGAATACCCAATTTTTCAATCAAACCAGGTGGAAAAATTCTTGAAGCAAATGCTCTTCTGAAAATGGATGTAAATTCTTTATCTAATCCACCGATACCCATATCTTCGAATTTGAAATCAGGTCTGATGATAGCATCAGCATTAGGTCTTGTACTTGAAGCTTTTAAATTGATTATTTTATCATCTGGACTTTTAAAAAAATTAATTTTTGTCTGTTTAACAACAATTCCTTTATTCATTATATCGGTAGAAGTTGGAATATCACTTATTAATACTTCACCTAAATCAACAACTTGCGTCGATAATATTTTTAGCTCAAAATAATTACCTTTAAATTCGAATAAAATCAATTGGGTAGGTTGTATGATTTGATTTTCAAACTTATTGACAAAAACTTCTAACATTTCATCAGGATCATATTGTAAATTATTGGCTCTATTAGTATTCCAAAACTTAATCTCTAAATTAATTGTACCTAAATAGGCACCTTTTTTCCCATTGGATGAAAACAAATCATATGACGAAACGGAGACCTGTTCATCACTTGTAAAAGACCCCCAAAATCTTTGATTCCCACTTAAACCAATGGATCCTGGCATCACTTTGGTTGAAGTTGTACAAGTGAAAACAAATCTCCCATTTATTATAATATAACTATTAGTATCAAAATCCTGTGGATTCACAGCAACACAATTTGATTTAGCAATCTCATTGTCTGGAGAGTTTTTTATAACAAGTGTTTTAGTTTGGTGTCTCGGTCTTCTAAATGGTAATTTTTCCATGTCTAGTGATGATGTCCTTAATCAATTGTAATGGATAAGAGATTTCGTTAACAAAAAAGAGTGAAAATGGAATGTTCATCTTTTAAACAGGACAACTAAACAACAAGGCAATTAGCTGAATTGTACCGATCGATCGATCGATCTCCTAAAATAATTAAGACAAAGAGATTATATTTCGGTGGTGCACGGGTGCAATTCAAATCAGACCTTTTATAGTTTTGTATTCAAAATTTGTACATTTTTTGAAATATACCCATATTAAACAAGATTGGATTAGAAGTCTATTAAAATATTAAAAGTACGCAATATATTATATGTACAAACAACAAAACAAAAAAGAAAGTTGCTCAATTGGTAAAAAACAAAAAGAAAAACAATAATGCAGTTTTTATTATTTAACCAAGATAATGAATGTAATAAGTATACAAGAAAAGAAAAAATAGCATACATGGTGTTTTATTTATTTGTTTCTTTTGATCAACTGGATATAGGGGGAATAATGAAAGTTGTCTATTATTGATCCTTTGAATTCTGTAGTTAAATTAATCCGATACATTGACCTTCTTCTTCTTCTTCTAATTTCTATTGTATTCGCTTCTTAATAAATCTCTTTAATCATTGACCTGTAAACACCTTACCGAATTGAGAACCAGCACCACCATTCTGTTGCCATTCAGTCATAACTTGTTCTAACACTGTCAAAGTACTCAATAGACCAACCAATGAACCAACAACCAAACCTTTTGCTAATCCGAACGATTCACCAACGGTGACTATAGCAGAAACAACCAAAGAACCGGTTGCAGATGCAACAGGGATGATTTTATTCAATTCTCTAACAACAGCTGTATCTCTATGACCAATCAAAGTGATATCCTGTTCCTTGAATTGTTTTGCTAAATCTTTACCGGCAGATCCTGAAACATTTGACCAATTTCTAGCAAATATATAAGATGTGACAAAGACAAATGTAGAGAATAGTAAAGGTCTTAATGTTGCAAATAAAAGATTGGAAGATTTAGTTGACACTGAAAAGAAGTATAAGAAACCTGAAGTTAAATTATAAGTTTTTGATGTAAATTGATCTAATTCCCAAACACCTAAATATTTAACATATGGGTAATCCTTGAAAATCTTGGTAATGGTAAATCCAATGATATTCAAATTATACAAGACAGTATAAGTAAATAATATTGGTAAAGTACCTGTATATAACAACTTGATTGGATAAACAGATGACATTGCTCTAACTTTAGCAGATTTGATTGGTAATTCGATTCTAAAATTACTGAAGTATGCAACAGCAGCAATTGAAGCTAAAGCTAAATAAGCTTGAGTTAAATTAGGTAATTGGTCTCTAGTAAATGAATCATAAATAGCATCACCAAAAGATTTATTTCTTAAATTTCTAATCAATTGAACTAAAGCACCATGAGATTCAAAACCTCTTTTAGTTGCACTTGTAGTTAAACCTAATAGAGAAGTAGCAACTTGGGTAGCTGATGTAGAAGCAGATAAAGCCAAAATACCTGGACCAAATCCATAACTTTTATCTAATATTTCCACCAATAATGAAATAATTAAAGAAGCAACAGTCAATTGAAGAATAATTGTTAATTTAGACCAAGGAGAAATAATTGTATCTGAAGTGAAAGAATCAACTGGATCGAAATAACCAGAAAAACTTAATAAGATTGAATATATTAAAGCTAATAAAATTGAAGTGATTTTTTGTAAAGATTGAAATAATTCTCTATCATGTCTTGATTCGAAATTGACTTTGATAAATCTTAAACCGGCCAAGATTTGCCATAAGAAAGCAGAGGTAATAACAGGTAAGATACCAAATTCCAAAAGAGTACCCGATTGAGATGCAAATGGTAAACGTAACCAATTGAAAGGATCAGCTATTTTTGTTTCGTTGACATTATTTAAAGGTAAACCTGCCAATAAATAGATTGCAATTGTGGCAATTGTATAAACAACTTTTTCATCAAATTCGACATTTTGATAAGATAATTCTATCTCAGGTAGAATAGCAACAAAAGGTTTTGTCAAATCTAATAAACGTACTATAATAAAATGGAAAATGTTTTAAAAGCATAAAGATGTTAGTAAAGTTTGTTGGAAATAAAACATAAAATGAATCATAAATTGGTATTAACAAAAAGAAAAACATACTACCACTCATGACAAATAATCTAATGTTGAGAGTATCTAATGAAATATTAGATTAACAAATTAGAAAGGTAAAAAAAAGTTATTCGAGACAACAATATGGTTATTAACAATAACTAAACTAATAAATTACTACTACTTATCCAAATTGAACAAAATTTGAACAAACAAAATTTGAACAATAATAGTATGACCGAAATCGAATCTTTCTGAGATTTCGAGAATTCGATTGAGGTGGACGACGACGCCCAAAAAAAAAAACATCATCCAGCCCAGCCATTTTGTACGTCATATATGAGGTAATCAAGTTGAGTGGGTGGAGGGTGGGAGGATAATAGAAGAAGGGAGTGGGTTAATGGGAATAGGTTAATGGGTTAGTGGGAAGTGGGTTAATGGGTTGATAGTTATAACAAGATAGAGTAGAGTTAAAAGAAAAGAAAAGAAAAGAAAAGGAGAAGCAAAAATGCCAGGAAAGACGACGATAGAATCAGAACAACAACAACAACAACAACAGGATGAAGTTGTTAATTTAGAGCTAGATCAACAAGATATAGATTCTCAAATCAATTATACAACAGCCATCAATTATTGGACTTCAGTAGAAGCATCTGTTGATGGAGTCTTGGGTGGTTTTGGAGAATCAACAAGTGTGCCCAAAGCTGATGTTATTGGATCAACCACTTTTATAAGGAAATTAAAGTCAAGATTTTCAGTTGAAGATGGTAAAGAAAAAATTGGATTAGATTTTGGTGCTGGTATAGGTAGAGTTACTAGAGATTTTTTACATAAAATTTGTGATAAAATTGATTTATTAGAACCTGTTATTCCATTTGTTGAACAAATGAAAATAGAATTGAAATTTTTAATTGAACAAAATAAAATTGGTGAAATTTATGATATTCCAATGCAAGATTGGATATCATCAAAACCTAATAAATATTATTTAATTTGGTGTCAATGGTGTTGTGGACATTTACCAGATGATGCATTTTTAAAATGGTTACAAGAATGTAAAAATGGATTACAAAAAGATGGATTATTGGTAATTAAAGAAAATAATACAAATTCAAATGAAGATATTTATGATCCTGAAGATTCAAGTAAGACTAGATCAGATTTTAATTTTAGAAAGTTATTTAAATTAGCAGGTTGGAAATTAATTGCAACTGATTTACAAAAAGGTGTTCCAAGAGAATTATATCCAATTAGAATGTATGCATTAAAACCAATTGATTAAGTGGTGGTGATTTTACTAAGTAATTAGATATTAATTAATTAATTTATTTATTCCTATGTAATAATATATACTTCTTCAACTAAACAATAAAATTTACAAAAGTAAGTTAGTATGAAAAAAATTTCCTTTATAAAGTTTTATCTCTCTCTCTCTCTCTCTCTCTGTGTCTCTCTTTATTCATTTTAATTATTTGGAAATAATTAATAAAAAAATCAGATAGGGGTGAAAGACTATATGTTTAAGTTCTTTTCTTCAATCTATAAGTCAGCTGAACTATGCATTACTTAAATCATCATTTTTAAAAAAAAACATTTTCAAATAAAAATCGAGTGTTGAGTGTTGAAGGAGATTGATGAATCAATGGAAATAAATTGAATTGACTTACCAATCAAATGGATTGAATTGAAGTAGTATTCTATTACAAGATATCATCTTTCAAATGTCATTGAAGTATATAATAAACATAATAATAAACATAATAATAAACATAATAATAAACATAATAATAAACATAATAATAAACATAATAATAAACATAAATTAATATATAAGAAATAAGAAATATTTCCATGAAAACTTTTTTTTCTCTGTGTCTTTGCTTACATAATAACTTACATAATAACACACACATTTTTATTCGCCTAACAGGGTTTTCAAATTATAAATGGGTTTTGTTGTTAATTTTATAAAGGGGAGATAGATGAAGATTATCTTATATTGAAGAAGAAGAAGAAGAAGAAGTGATTGTTTTCAAGTTTATATGATCTAATGATCTAATGATAAAGACATTATCATGGAGCAGTCTCCATTAATTGAACATAATATTTTACCAAATTCTATCAATCTTAATTCATTGAAAAGAAATGAAATAAAATCGATTCATTTTTATAAATTTGATAATACTTTATTTAAAACTCCATTACCAAATCCATTAATATTTCATAAACAATCAATTGAATTTTTAAATAATAATCCAGATCCATTATCAAATTTAAATTGGTTTACTAGTACAAGAGTAATATCAAATATTGATCAATCTATTATAAATTCTTTTTGGAATGAAACTTTAATTAAATTAATTGAATTATCAAATGAACAATCAAATACATTAAATATATTAATAAGTGATAGAATTCCAGAATTATTTGATAAAATAATTTTAAATTTAATAAATTTGAAAAATTTAAAATTTGATTCAATTATATTAAATGAATCTAAAAATTATTTACAAGAAGATTTATTAATTAGATTAATTAAATATTATTCAAATCTTGAAGAATTAACTATTTATTCTAATGATGTACAACAATTGATTGAAATTAATAAATTAAGTGAAGAAGAAGGTTATAATAATTATATATCTATTTTCACAATACAAATTCCATTACAAACATCATTTTTAAATCCTTCAATAGAATTAGAATTAATTCAAAAAATGATTAATAATTATAATAAAACAATATCAAAAGAAAATTTACGAAATAATAATAAACAACAACATTTACAATTAAGAAAAAGTTGTTATTGGTCATATTATTTACTTTCTATTGAATCCAAAAGATTATTACTTTCGAAATTTGTTAATGAACAATTTATTCCAATTTCGGAACAAACTTCTTCATCATTAATTTTTGAAGCAGAAGGTGTTTTAATAATTAAAAATCAATTATCAAATACAAGAATAAAAGAATTAGGAGGTTTAGGTAAAAAAGTGATATTAGGAACCACATATCAAGGTTCAATAAGTGGGAAGATTTATGCAGTAAGAGTAATTGCAAATGAAGAAAATATTAGTTCATATTTTGAAATACCTTGTATTGTTATAGCAAGAGATGAAAATGTTAGTTATGATGAAGTTAAAAATATTACAAATTGGCAAACTACTAATGAATTAATTAGTTTAAATTCTTTTATTGATCATAAAACAATTATAAAGATTCATGGAATTGATGAATTTATATAGAACGACGATTCCCGCCGCTAAACAAAAATAAATAAATAAATAAATAAATAATTAATTAATTAAACAAAAAAAATAACGCGTAAATAAAATTTATAAAACAAAAACCAATTTTAAACATTTAAGAGGGTTATAATATATTTATACAACTAAGTAATATATACAACTAAGTAATGCAAAAATTAAATGATCCAACATATATATTAAATAGAGCATGGATATCAATAACGAATGAAAATGAAATACGAATAACTGATTCAATTTATTTATTAGATCAAATTGAATTAATATTTGGACAACCAATTATATCTATTGAATATAGAGAATTTTTAATTGATTTTTTATTACAATATCCAGATTTATTATTAACAAAAGATAAATTTAAATCATTATTTGAAAAATTATTTGAATTAAAATTTGATTTATTATTTAATAATAATAATAATAATAATGAATCATCAATTGATAATAATATTACAACAACAACAACTAATTTAACTAATAAAACAACACAAACAATTAAAAATGAATTATTAAAATTTAAAAAATTAGATTCATTAGAACCAAATTTGAAAAAAATTAAATTAATTGAAAAATTAAATATATTAAATGATATTTTAATTAAAAGATCAAAAAATTATTCAAATTTAAATTTAGATTTAAATTCAGAATTATTATTAAATAAAAAATTAGTTTCAAATTATCAAAAACTTATTAAATTATATGATATTGGAATTCAATTACCTGATAATGATGATAAGATGAATTTAAAACAAATTAATAAATTATCAAATGTTATTAATGATCAAGAAAAATTAATTAATAAATTAAATAATAAATTTAATTTATCAACAACAACAACAAAAACAAAAACACATACAAATAAAATAAAATTAATAATTATTATTATAATTTTATTCATTATAATATCATATTTCTTAGGATTATTAGCTGAATTACCAGATAAATCAAGTTCAGATTATGATTCATTAGCACCATTAGGTTATAGAAGTTTACCAAATCATTATTTTGATAATTATAATATTATAGATAAATTTTTTTATTATTTATTAGAATTTTTTTTGGGATATTAATAAGTTCAACCTTCCCAAGTTTTAGTACATTCCAAACATTCATCAGTTAAAGTTCTTGAATTATTTAAATGAGGAGGAGGAGAAGAAGAAGATGTATTATCAACAGCAACAATAGATTGACCAATTAATAATCCATTATTTTTATTTGGTTTATCTAAATGATTTAATTTTAATTCAGGAAATAAATAATTTCGAATCTTTTGTTTTAAAATTTTTGAATCTGGGAATCCACCATCAATTGATCTATCCCATATTTGAAACCAACCACTTTTATTATTTTTTTTAATACCAATTTTAAAAGTACCTGGAATTAATGAAGGTTTTAATAAAATTGAATTTATTGATAAAATTTCAATTTCTTCTTCTCCTTCATCATTTTCATCATCCACATCATCATTTATAATTTTAGTTAATGATTTTGATGAAAAAGTTTGTAATAATTCTTGTTGATACCATGAAGCTCTTAACATCCATTTACATTTAACACAATAAGAAATTGAAATTAAAGGATAAGATAAATAATCTGAATCAATTAAATCAGAAGAAGTTAAAGAAGTTAAACTAGCTCTTGGTATTGGAATTTGTGATTTTGAATTTGATTGTGACATTTGATTATTATATATATATATATATATATTGATTATAACTGTTAAAAGAGTAAAACTAATAATAATAATAATCATTTCAATAATAATCTATAATAAAAAAACTGGAGAAATGGAAATGGAAATGAGAGAGGAGGTGCAAAGATGTGTATGTGCATACACACATCCTTGCATCTCAATGATACAATCGATTATCTAATCTTATATATTATATAATCGCTTATATAATCGGAATTTAACTTTAATTTTTGCTGACATAATTAGTTATGTCATGCCACCACCCCCCCGTATAAAGTTTACTAATTGGGAAAGTCTATCAATTTTGTTGGTCTCTTCTCTTCTGTTGATGATGGACGATAACAAAACTGTATTATCGCTCCACCAGGCCAGGCCAGGCCCAACCCACCACGCTCCCCGCCGCCCAATTTAAATAGCCTACGGCCCCTACGCGCTCTCCACTCTCCACTTCCCCCCGGCTTCACGTATCAATTTACCGATGACATAAATAGTTTGCTAATATTGTGGGGATAAAAATAGTCTATTTTAATGTATTATTATTATTTAAATACTTTTTAAAAATCCTTTTGTTTAAAATTTATAATTAAACAAGGATTGTGATTGTGATTGGAGATTGATTTATTATATATTTGAATTGTTTTGTTCTTGTATTATTTGTTTCCTTGTTTTCTTTTGTATTCTAATGATTTGTTAGTTTGGTTGGTTGAGTTCTTCTTGTCTTGTATAAATAATTAATTAATTGAAAAGAATATAATATATTATCTATCATATCACACATCACTTTCATTCATTATCAATACAATACATACTTACTTATCTTGTATAGTATAGTATAATCTTCTTATCAATTGATTCTTATCCTTTATCTAATCCAATTCAATTCATCACTATATATAGTGTTGTTTCAATTCATCACTACTATCACATAGTTTTGTTTCAATCAATTATTCAATTCTAGTATACATATACACATCTACATCTACACACACACACACACACACACACACCCACACAAAATGGTTTACGATTCAATTACTTATCATCCAACATTAACAAAATTAATTAAATTTCTTGATACAAATAGTGGAAGAGAAAAAATTCTTAGAACTTTACAATATGTTGCAAGATTATTAAGTTTTTATTTCTTAAGATCTGGTTATAAAATTACAACTTATCAATTAACTAAAAGAATTCAATCTTTATTAACAATAAGTAGAAAACCTTTAAGAGCTTTAAAACCTTTAACACATTTAAAAAATTTATCAATTTCAATTGATGATGAATTATCTGATAAATATTTAAAATTTTTTACTAATATAAAAGAATTTGGTTATTCTGCTTATTTCACTTTTGATTCAATTCAATGGTTAAAATTATTAGGTTTATTAAATAATAAAAATGGTGGTTTAATTGTTAAAAAAATTGATCAAATTTGTTATTCATTTTGGTTATTAGCTTTAATTGGTGGATTATTAAATAATTTAAGACAATTAAAATTATCAATTTTGAAAAAAAAACAATTAATTGAAAATTTAAATAATAATGAAGATAAAGATCCATTAGATGAAAAATTAACTTTAGATAAAGAGAAGGAAATTTTGAAAAATGAAAATATTTTATTAAATAAATCAAAAAGAGATTTAATTAAAAATGTTTTAGATTCAATTATTGCATTAAATGGTTTAAAATTAATTAAAGTTGATGATGGTATAGCTGGAGGTGCAGGTGTTATTACTAGTATTATTGGTTTACAAGATTTATGGAGAAGTACTAAATAATTATCTTAGTAATAATTATTAGTATTTAGTGTGTAATCCAACCACCTCCTCCCCTATGATGAAATGAAAATGATTTATTTTCTTAATTGTTTTGTTTGTTTTTCTTTGGTATGAATGAATTTTCTATTACTTGTGTCTTTCTTTGTTTTTTTTTACTGAAAAAAATTAGTTTAGTTTGATTTTTTATAATAATCTTGATTAATTAATTATTTTATTTATTTATTTGACTTAATATAATAATATAATCTCTGTAAAAAAAAAACTGTTCCACCACCCCCACCACCTAATTATCATCAAAATTTAATTTCTTTCTACTAATTTTTTTATCTTTTTTAAATTTTTTTTCTTTTAATCTTAATTCATTAAATTTTTTATCAAATTTTTTCCATTTTTCTAAATCTTTAATATCAATTTTTTTTTTATCTTTTGAACATTTAATTAAATTATTTATAAATTTTTCTAAACAATCAATTAAATTTTTATCTCTATATCTTGTCTTTTCACTACTTATTAAAACACCACCTGAATTTGTAAAAAATGGGAATTTTTTAAAATTTGGTACATCTTTATTATTATCATTAAAATTATTCATTATTGTATCAAATAAATTACTAGGTATCCATTTATCTCTAGCTTGAAACCATTCATTTACAGTTAATCTAATAATAGCTTTAGAATCTGTTGTATTAACATGTTGACCTCCAGCACCTGATGATCTTGCATAACTAATTGTAAAATGTTTTAATATTTGATTAGGTTGTTTTTTCAATTGATTATAAAATTCATCATCATCATTTATTGTCTGTTGTTGTTGTAATGAATCACTACTAGTTGATGATTTTTTCGAATAATAATGTTGTTGTTGTTTGGAGATTCTAAATATGAAACTTGAACGACTCGTTATTAATTTAGAAAATGATATCATATTCTTATTATTATTATCATGTCATCTTGTTATTATTATTTGTTTGATAATAATAATAATTTAAAGCTAAAGAATATATCTTATAAGTTTTGATCAAATTCTCTTATAAAGACTTATATAATGTTTTTTTTCTTTGATTTCAAATAATTTTTAAGGCAGTGTGTGTGTGTGTATGTCATTTCTTTTAACGTACACCACCTTTTTTTTGTTTTCTCCACATTTCAAAGTTAGCATATATATTATATATATATACTTATATAAGGCTGTCAATCTAAGTAATTATATCTTCAAATTAATAAGTTAAAAACAAAAAAAAAAGATCATATACTTTGTACAAACCTTGTCTTGTACTGTATAGGAAGCACCACCCCATTTGCCATCAATGTGTGATGTGACTAATAATTAAGAGAGCCGCCAACGATGAGCCTCTTAATAAGCCTTTTTTGGCCTTTTTTTTTCTTCTCTCACTTTGGGAAAATATAGACTTAAATAAAGTAAATGAAATATTAGTTCGAAGAAGAAGAAGTTAGAAGTGACGGAGTTAAAGCTGTATTATGTATTTTTCTTTTTTTCCAAGTTACAAATTTCCAAAATATGAATGAATGTTCGGTTCCCCCCGTTAAGATGCGATTAAAATCTATAATTGTACCCATATCTACATCTACATCTATATTAAAACCCCATATGCAAAGACTAAAATTTTAACAGTAAAGATTTTTATTTATTTATCGGGTTCACTTGAAGTTAATGGACAAATTTTTATTTCTTTTACTGGAGTTAAAAAATCAACAGAATATATTATACAGTCATATCTTAAGCTTAAGTCTGTTGAATCTTGCAGAACGCCATACATAATTATGCATTTAAATTTTTTCACCACGGACGGCATCACATATCACACAGGTGGCAGGTGGCAGCCTAAGTCCAGGTGGCAGGCCAAAGCCCAAAGCCAAAGCCCACGCTGGCCTCATGTGTTGCCGCGCGCGCGAGCCCGGCAACAGTGCAACAGTGCGTCCAATGTCCATCTCGTTAATGCCTAACTTTAGTGGACAATTTTGTTTTTTTTGTTTTTTTGGCACGGGTGGGAGCCGCTAGTTTGAATGTGACGTCCGTTAAAGACAAGTGCTGGCATTTTATACATCTTTAAAGGATTGAATTAGTTTTGGTCTGTTTGTTTTGTAGCTAAACTAAACTAAACTAACTATAGCAATCAATGTTTTGATAGTAATTAACTAACTACATACATTATAACAACCAATAAGCCTATCTTGATAAAGTTTCTTATCTTATAGATTTAATAATTTGATTCACACTTTAATATTTCTTATCAGAATATCATACATAAATAAGAAGAGTGAATGTTGGAGTTTTGAACTTTGAACTTTACTCTACTGTTTTTTTTCTTTTCTTTTGACATCATCCATCATCTGTCAAATTGCACATATATATATGCTTGTGCCAATTCTTCCCATGGCAATAATTTTCAGTAAAGTTAAAATAAAATTAACCCCTGGCAAAAAAGAAACAAATTGTATTCTCTCTATCTTAAAAAGTTTAACAACAACAAGATCTAGCCGCATACATAGACGTTTTTATGCAATTTTAAATAATAGCCATTTTGCCGCATTATTTCGTTTGAAATTCAATTTTTTTTTTTTTTTGTTCTTTTTTTTAATTAATCTGTTGCTTTCCCCCGTTAAATGTTAATTATATAAATAAGTGATATAATCTTCTGATTTAACTATTACTATTATTATTATTTGAAATTTAATGTTATATTATTTGATATAAAAAAAACAATTATTTATTCATTCATATCATAAAACTTCTTTTTTTCTCTTTTGCCAACAATGAGTTTTACATCCAAAAAAGAAAAAGAAATTGAAGGTCATTTACCCGTTGTTATTACCAAAGACGATTTATCACATTCAGATGATTATTATGAAGGAGAAGTTAAAGAAGGTCAAGTTAAAAGAGGTTTAAAATCTCGTCAAGTTTCCATGATTGCACTTGGTGGTACAATTGGTACAGGTTTATTTATTGGTACTTCAACACCATTAAGTATTGCTGGTCCAGTTAATACTTTGATTGCTTATTTATGGTTTGGTACTTTGGCTTTTGCTGTCACTCAATCATTAGGTGAAATGGCAACTCATACTCCAGTGGCAGGTTCTTTTTGTACTTTCAATGCTAAATATGTCTCTAAATCTATTGGATTCTCAACAAATTGGTGTTATTGGTTTTCTTGGGCAATCACTTTTGCAATTGAATTATTTGCAGTGGCTCAAGTTATTGAATATTGGACAGATGCCGTTCCAAATTGGGCATGGATGTTAATTTTTTATATTATATTAACAGGTGCTAATTTTGTTCCAGTTCAATATTATGGTGAAATTGAATTTTGGATTGCATTTGTTAAAATCATTGCAATTGTTGGTTTCATCATTTATGCATTTTGTATGGTTTGTGGTGCAGGTATAACTGGACCTGTTGGTTTTAGATATTGGAGAAATCCAGGTCCTTGGGGTCCAGGTGCTGGTTTAGTTGATAATATAAATACAGATAGATTCTTAGGTTTCTTATCTTCATTAATTAATGCTGCTTTCACTTATCAAGGTGTTGAATTGACTGGTATTTCTGCTGGTGAATCAGCTAACCCAAGAAAAGCTGTTCCAAAAGCTATTAATAAGGTTATTTTCCGTATTTTAGTCTTTTACATCTTGACGTTATTCTTCATTGGTTTATTGGTTCCTTATAACGATCCTGCATTTTCTGATGAAACTTCATTTATTTCATCTTCTCCTTTCTTGATTGCTATCAAAAATTCAGGTACCAAAGTTTTACCAGATGTTTTCAACGTTGTTATGTTATTCACTATCATTTCAGCAGGTAATTCAAACATTTATATCGGTTCCAGAGTCTTATACGCCATGGCTGGTACTAATGCTCCAAAATTCTTTGGTAAGACTACTCGTTATGGTATCCCATACATTGGTGTCATTTTCACTTCATTATTTGGTTTACTAGCATTTTTAAATGTTTCTAATAGTGGTTCTACTGTTTTCGATTGGTTAGTTAACATTTCTGCCGTTTCTGGATTAATCGCTTGGATTTTCATTAATGGTTCTCATATCAGATTCATGCACGTTTTAAGAAGTAGAAATATTTCAAGAGATTCTTTACCATTCAAAGCTTTATTAATGCCTGGTTATGCTTGGTATTCTTTTATTTGTTTGATTGTTATTGCTTTCATTCAAGGTTACGATGTTTTCTTCAACTTCAACGCTGCTGATTTCTTCACATATTACATCTCCGTTATTTTGTTCTTTGTCTTATGGCTTGGATCACAATCCACCATTTACAGAAAGGAAAAATGGTTAATTCCATTAGATGATATCGATATTGATAGCGAAGCTAGAAAGATTGACGGAGAAGTTTGGGAAGATGTTCCACAAACAAAACTAGGAAAGTTATGGGACATTCTCTTATAGTCAGTCAGTCAGTCAGTCAGTCAGTCAGTCGGTTGGGTCATCATCCATGTATGTTTTTTTTTTCAAATTATATTCTGATGTTCTTTCTTCCAATGAAACAAATCAACAAAAAAAAATTATGTTGTTGTTGATGTATTAGTTGTTTGTGTCACGGTTTTTCTTTTGTTTTTTTGTTTCTCTTCTTTCATATTTATTTATTCATTTCGATTTTGTCTTTTTAGATATATCCGTTCGCTTTCTATATATCAAAATATATAATCTAATTTATTACGCTCTGTATCAATTTAATGATCAAACAATTGTAGCGAGAGAAAGGAAAAAAAAAAGAAAGAATTGCAAAGATAATACATAGTTGATTCCAGTCTCTCAGTTTATTAATTGTCAAATATTTTTCATTTTTGGTTTTGTTTGTCATTAATGAATTAGCAAGTAAACCAAATAAGTATAATGTAACGTCATTATAAAAAGAGTATAATAAATTGTTATTAGGCTAATATAATATACTATATAGTACAAATCTTCAATCAACAACATACTTGCGTGCATCATCATGTCTTCGGGGAAGTTTGAAAGAGCCACACGAGTCCAGCGCTGTGCGTGTCTTGTTTTGTGTTGAGGAATTTAACACTTAAACTTATGCCACCACCGTTTATAATTACTTTCTAAGTAAACATTGAAAAATGTCAATTGATATCTACCTACTACATACGTACAACACGTTTTTGAACAATCTATAAGAACACAATCTGAACATTTATCATTGAACTACCTAACTTCGCTTCAAAATATCAACTGCTACTACTATAATAATACCAACTGAACATTGTTCCTAAATTTTACAAATGAAGTTCGACTCATTATATAAAACCACACTGAAATATGAAACGTATTTCAAGAAATATTCACTTCATTGGATAGTCGTGGTTGCATTATTTTCGATATCTCGTTTCATGGAAGTTAACGTCATGCCCTTCCAAAGAAGATTCTCGTTGTCGAATGCAGCAATCGGCTTCCCATTTACTCAACATGAACAATTCACAAATACCAAATTAGGAATATATACAGTTCTTCTACCGTATTTCACTATGATATCAATAATACTAATCAAATTTGCTTTGGATCCAAAGAAAAAAACTCATACTTTTCATCTCATCAACGTGACAAATGTTTCATTTTTTCTAGCTTTATCAATAAATGGATTTATAACGGAATTCTTGAAACTTCGAATTGGAAAATTAAGACCTGACTTCTTGGCTAGATGTGGACCAATCAGCGGATTAACAAAAGTGGATGTTTACGGATTAGATGTTTGTACAAAACCATTAGGTGATATTTTACTCATGGATGGATTCAAATCTTGTCCCTCTGGGCATTCCTCATTTGCCTGGTGTGGACTCACATTTTTAAATTTGTGGTTGATGGGACAGTTCAAGATATATAGTGGTAGTAATGTGACAACTAGTAGATTTAGAATTATTAAGTTGATCAATTTATTACCAGTGTTGCTATGTTTTCAGATTGCTATCAGTAGATCTCAAGACTATAGACATGATTTTATTGATATCTCACTAGGAACGATAATTGGACTTGCCGTTTCCTTTTTCATTTATAGACAATTTTTCAACTCCATATACGATGAAGCATCTGATTTGACGATGTTTGATGATGATTTCAAAATTCTTGATAACTATTCAGATGTTAATAGATTACCTATATAGTCGCCATTACAATGCATTCTGCATTTAGTTTTACCATATTTATTCTCTTCATCAATATTATTATTAGTCACTGTCTGTAATGACATGATGGGCCTCCACCTCTTTTCCCCCTTCTCCCCCTTTCTTCCACATTCAAAAAAAAAAAAGGGAAGAACTATGATAGTTTTTTATAACAGGGTAAGTAAATTCCTTTTTTAAAAAAATATAATTACGTAATTCATGACATTATAAAATAATTGTATTGTATTTTTTTTGGTGAGGGATCTGAGAAATCAATTTTGAGTTTTCTAAAGGTTTGAGAATTAAAAAAGGTGAACAATTTCAAACATACCAGGAAATTACATTGATTATTGTGTTTGAAAAAGACTTGGTGTATCATCAGATAATCGAACAACGCGATTGTTAAATCCAATCAAGAAAGCAATTTTCCAATAATGTAAGTGTTCATAAATATATAATCTATCAGGTACTTATCAATAGCAGTTGATTGTGTTTTGATATTGTTCCCACAGGAAGACAGTGCATTTATTAATCGGAAATTGGAGATCGAGTAGATTATGTGTGGAAGGGCAAATATATGTAATCAGTTGCATTCAGCAACAAGTATACTAATGAAGTTCTTCACCACACATTATTTGAATTTCTTCTTACATCTATCTCTATTTGCGTTTTATTTCATTATTAAAATTATTTCTTATCATAGATTACTAACATTATTCGATTATTTATTAAAAATAGATATACTTCTCTCAACCAAACAAAATATGTCTAACGAAGGATCACCAAAGCCAGAAACTAAAACTGAAGCTCATATCAATTTGAAAGTCACTGATGGTACATCAGAAGTGTTTTTCAAAATTAAAAGATCTACCCCATTAAAAAGATTAATGGATGCTTTTTGTAAGAGACAAGGTAAAGATACACAAAGTTTAAGATTTCTTTACGAAGGTGAAAGAGTTCATGATAATGACACACCAGATGTTCTTGATATGGATGAAGGTGATGTTATTGAAGCACACAGAGAACAGATTGGAGGTTGTAATTGAGTGTTGTTGAAATTTAGATGTATGTTATGTTTTTGAAACTTAGTTATTCTTATGTTGTGTTTTTTTGTTTTTGCCATATCAATTCGCCAAAATATTGCAAATGGAAGAAGAACTAGAATAAACAAACACTTTTCAACAACAAAAAAATAGCATTTTACAAAGAATCTTCAAATTGTAATTAGTACTTTTGTACTTCGAATTGAGGGTGACTGATTATATTTACTGCTAATTTTCAGGATTTCAATTGATGGAGTTGAAAATTTTCCTTTCTTCTTTGAGTACAATTATCACTAACTCAAACTAGAATTTTTCATCTTTTTTTGTTCTTGTTGTATTTTTTTTTTCTCCCTTCATTTATCTATGTAGCGCTTCCATTTGGAAACTTTAAAAGCAGTTCAATGCCATTTATTCACTACTCGCATAAACATAAAACTCAACACATGTCCATTAACTCTGTTCAAGGATATGTCTATCTATCCCTGCATTTAGGGATATAGACAGAAATTTACTCTCTCTAGATAAGCGCCACTCGTTCACATGAAAACTCGATCTTCAGGGTCGATCGGCTAAAACGTCGTCCATCAACTTTCAGGTTGCGCACACGCCTCATTTTAATTTAATTTAATTTAATTTAACGGTTCAAGTTTCAACGCCAAAACGCGTTTCTGCATAAGGAAAGACGCCAAATAATTAATTTTGGATGGATCCATCATGCATCATCATCATTTTTCATCCCCCCTTTGAAGTTTGAACGCCCCAAATTCTTGTTTACGTTTACGTTTACCACCACACCGTCCTATTGTTGATAACTCTTCACAGGAGTTTGGATTGTGTCCTGATTACTTTCCCTCTTTTGGCAATATTGTTTTCAGTTTTCTATCCTTCATGTGTTGAATTAATTGTTATTATAGCACTAAACAGATTGGCTTTACTATCAATTTCTTATTTGGAATCTCGACTAATTTCTCTTTTCCTTTATATGGTCAAAAATTCATCTCTATTAGTACTTTTTTTTTGTCCTTTAGTTACGTTGCACATTGTCTAGGTTTCGTGTTTCTTGGTTAAACTTTTTTTTTTTAACAAGCTTTTTTTTCTGACTGGTAATATTTTTATGTTCACATTGACCTAATTGAAATATATTAATTACATATCCATTTGTGAATATACTCAATATAATCCAAAGCAAAAATCAAAAGGAACGAAAACCTATAGAAAGCAATCACTCATTTAACTGCAATCTAATCTAGTTAGCTTATTTCTTATCCTTCCAACACTCATTCATTACATCACTTCGTCAACAAGACTATACCTCGCTAATTAATCAGCGTTCAACTACTGAAAATGTCATATCATCATTCAAGACAAAATTCACGCGTTTCGTCTTTTGTATCTTCATCTGCAATTGGTCTAGGTATTTCAAACCAATCATCAAAATCACTATCATCATCTAAAAATCCAATCAAAGTTGGACCTTGGAGATTGGGGAAAACTTTAGGTAAAGGAGCCACTGGACGTGTATTATTGGCTACAAATGTCAACACGGGTAAAAAAGCTGCTGTCAAAGTTGTCTCTAAATCTTCATTGACTCAAGATGATGATTCCGATTCAGATTCTAAAGCTTATGATGCAGCAGGTTTGAGTTATGGAATTGAAAGAGAAATCATCATTATGAAATTATTAAATCATAAAAACGTCTTAAGATTATATGACGTTTGGGAAACTGAAAAAGCCTTATATTTAGTGCTTGAATACGTTGAAGGAGGTGAATTATTCGATTTATTGGTGGAGAGTGGTCCATTACCTGAAGAAACTGCAATTGAATTTTTCAAGCAAATAATACTTGGTATCTCATATTGTCATAGTTTAGGTATTTGTCACCGTGATTTAAAACCTGAAAATTTACTTTTGGATAAACAATTCAATATTAAAATTGCAGATTTTGGTATGGCTGCATTAGAGTCAAATGAGAAACTATTAGAGACTTCATGTGGTTCTCCTCATTATGCAGCACCTGAAATCGTTAGTGGATTACAATATCATGGGTCTGAATCCGATGTTTGGTCATGTGGTGTTATCTTATTCGCTTTGTTGACTGGTAGATTACCATTTGATGATGAAAATATTAGAGACCTATTATTGAAGGTCCAAAAGGGTTCTTATGAGATATTAGAAGATGTCTCCGAAGAGGCAAAAGATTTGATTAAGCTTATGTTAACTGTGGATCCAGAACAGAGAATCAAGACAAGAGATATTTTAAGACATCCATTGGTTAAAAAGTACCCATTT
Source organism: Ogataea nitratoaversa (assembly GCA_030579435.1). NCBI lineage: Eukaryota > Fungi > Ascomycota > Pichiomycetes > Pichiales > Pichiaceae > Ogataea > Ogataea nitratoaversa. The sequence goes on from JAKTQZ010000003.1 coordinate 141,484, forward strand.
AACAAGCAAGATTTGGAAGATTATATCAATTTACCATCACCTAATTCGGCTACTAAACCAGTCAAATCAAGAGCGGAAATTGATAAGCAAATCTTAGAAAATTTGGTTATTTTATGGCATGGACGAGACTCTAAATCAATAGAAGATGCATTATTGAGTCCCGAATCTAACCCTGAAAAGACATTCTATCTATTACTTCTAAGATATAGACACGATCATAACAATTCTTCGTCATCGCAAACGCCTGAACTAGTTAGAACTTCATCTGTCATATCTAAAGTCACACCTGGATCAAGTGGTTCAAGTACTCCAAAAAGAAAAAGATTATCTCAAACTTTTAGTGCTAGTAGCTCTCATAAAAAATTAACCACTTTCCAAACAAATAATAAACAAGTTACTAATAAACCAAGTAAGGAGTTTGATCTTTCCAATGCTCCTCCGGTTACAAATGCTGGGGCTTATAATGAATTGGTCCAGCATAAAAGAGGTAAGAAAACTTCTCCTGATAGAAAAGATGCTGCCGTTTCAAATAGATTGTCAATGACAAGTTCAGCGACAAATAAGAGAAATTCAATGATGTTTTTAAATGAAAAGGCAATGTCTGGTAATAAGAGAGATTCAATATTGTTGGCAAATGAGAATAATGATAATAGAAGGTCTTCTACTTTACTTTCAAGAAATTTATCCAAAAGAAAATCAAATTCTAAGATGAAGAGAAACTCAGTCACTTCTAAACTTCTATCAACATATGCCAAATTGGCCTCTTTAGAGGAAAAGAAAACAAAGAACTTGGAAAACTACGGCAGAAGAACCTCAGCCGATTTTGCCAGATTATGTGACATGCTTTTCAATGATGAAGAAGGTGGTGAATCTCAATTATCAACATCAGAATCGATGGCAACTTTAAGCGCCCTTATCTTTGATTCAAACAATGGTAACAAAAGAGCAAGTCGTCGGTTATCAGTCTCTCCAACTAAGAACAAAAGGAGATCAAGGATTAACAGTAGACAATCATTAGTCAATGCTAAAAAAAGGCAATCATCCTATGCTGCTATACTGAATGAATCACCAAAGAAGAGTACTACAAATAATCGTTCTTCGTCCAACCCAATAGATAGAATTTCGAGAATTTTAAATGCTAATGATCTTGAAAACTTTAATAGAAGATCAATGTCATCACCAACTAAAAAAAGGGTACCATCTACTGTTCCACCTCCTATGCCTGTTTCAAAATTAGATCCTAGATTCCAAGTTTACGAACAATATCAGAGAAGAGCTTCGTTAGGTGCTGTTGCTATGTTATCTGCTGCTGACGAACAAGAACATGAGGAGGATGAAGATACAAATAAAGAGGCTGATCAACAGTCCATTGCTGGTACAATAACAAGGGAGTTTGTCTCTGAGATGAAAAAAGCTCACATTTTTGAATCGCAATTTAGTAACTTGAATTTGAGAACCAATGGAGACTCTTTGTCATCTGCCAACGGTAAGGAGATTCCAATTGTTGAAGAGGAACAAAAAGGATTAACTTCATCGAATACTGTTGTTAGAAAGTCTAAGATTCCCTCAACACTTGCAGAAGTTAGAGTTCCTCAAGTGACCAGACTGTCTAGACATTTTGCAGCTGGTGAAAAACGATTAAGCGTCTTGTCAATGTATTCAACTAAAGGATCTTCAACTAATTTGAGCGCTTATCTGAAAAATTCGAACGATGAGGACAATGATGTTTTCAAGAAAAATAATGGTAGATTATCAAAAGCTACGAGATTAAGTTTGATTTTTCAAGATGAAGATGAAGAGCAGTTTAAAGGCCCTACTACACCTAAAGATACAGATGATGGTTTGTTTTTTGTTAACAATACAAACTCAAGCTCAGCAAGTAAGAGACAATCATTGCTGTTTTCTTCTGAAGATGCTCCTGTTTTAAAATTCAAAGATTCAAGAGACACTCTTATTTCAAAAACTTCAATTTCCAAAAACTTACGTTTGCCTGAAATTCCGGGTTCTCCAATCAAAGAGGAACAAAAGAGAAAATCTCAACAGAGCCAATTCGATATTTTCCTTGATGACTCTCAAAAAGTTGGTAAGAAACAACAGGACTTTAAATATGACGATGATTACCAAAACGTTAAACTATCACCATCTAGACGTGCGCCACTCCCTCCAAGTTCGTCAAGTAATGGAGCTATTATTGCCAGCAAGAAGAAGAACGGTAAACTTGAATTCCAAAAACAACGCAAGCCATTAGGTGATATTGATGCTGCTACTGAGAACCGCAAAGCCAATGAAAATAACAAGAGGTCTGGTTCATTTCTCAGAAAAATCTCTTTTGGTAAAAAGCAGCCTGTTGAAGAACAGCAATTGGTGCAGGCTGATGGGAAAAGAAAGATTTCGTTGGGCCAAGCATTTTTGGCTTTGTTCACTGGCGAACTAAATCAATCGTCAGATGTTACTGAACTTTTCACAATATTGACTAGGGATGATTTCTTTGAAGCGTTGAAGTCCCTGCTGATCAGCTGGAAACAACATGGTATCACTGATTTGAAAATCGAGAATTCGTCGCAAAAATTAGTGGCTTCCATTTCAAAGAAGAATGCACTGGGCTTAAAACCTTGTAGGTTTGGTTGTCAAGTTGTTGATTTGAAGAAAAGTAAAAAGTCCAAGAATGAGTCGTTATCGAAGTTGGTGTTAACTAACTTGAAAGGGTCCCAAAAGAGCTTCAGTAAGTTGATTAATGAAATCGAAAAGATTTTAGATAAGGAGGATATTTTAGTGAAGTGATTTTTTTTTTTTTGTCTGTTGATTTCATTTCTGTTTGTAAATTAGTTTTATTCTTCTCACTCCATTTCTTTTATGTACAATTCGAATCTTTTTCTGTCTTTATTGTTTATAAATGTTTGCTACGTGCTTCATATGCTTTGTATTTTTGCTATTTTACTTAGTTATTACTCATATATTTACAAGGCTATTTTATATTCTCCTGATAATTCATCACAATCCTAATCAGCTATTATTAATCGCTAACCAATTATTTTGTTTCAAAAACTGTCCTAGAGTAACACTTAATGTAAACCAATATATTTTCCCTGCCTGTTTCTATCTTTAGCAAGCTGGCTATTCTCAAGCTTCATTTTGAAGTCCCTCAACTCAAACTCATACAAGACTGAATCAAATTTGAAATATTGCATCTGACGGAAAAACGCATCACAAGTTTTAACAAATATCTCAAGGTCATGGACACGGATATTAGCGTACACCATGGAGTATGTGGATAGAACATTTGAATAAAAAGACACACTATGTCGGTGAGAAACTTGGAAGTCGCTGAATATTAAATTAATCGTGATTTTCAAATACTCTTTGATTGACAAGTGTCTTCTGAGATGCTTTATATTGAGGGGGACCCGGAGTGGCGATTTGGCTGTCGTTGTGATATTTTTTGGTTTGATCTCAAGACGTTTACTGTTCTCTTCCGATCCTTGTAAATTACTCACATTCACTACTAGAGAATCAGTTAGTTCAACATTCGCGGTACCAGTGATTGATTCACTGTCGTTGTCGTCCATATCCTCACTTTGTTCTTCTTCTTTCACATTAATAACAAGTTGAGGTGATTCATCAGTATCTGATTGTTTGGCGGCCTCTTGTTCTTCAGAATCTGGCTGTATATCAGTATGTATATTATGCTTGCTTTCTTCACCAAAAGTGATATCTTCATCCAATGATTGTTTTGTTGATATATTCCTAGCGCCAACGACATCCCGCTGGTCTTTAATTTCGGTCTGTCCATTTATAATCCGAGTTGCCCCATTCTCTTCTGACATTACTCGATCCTCGCTAACGTTTGACATTTCGCCAGTCATTGCGTTATCGGCATTATGTTGAACTTCAGGGTGTTCAAATTCATCAGATTGAGCAGCTTGGGAAGTGTTGGGGTCTTCACCATCTTCGTCTCCGTTTTGTGTATTGATAACGTTTACATCAGTTGATACCCCTTCACTGAATAATTCATTGTCTTGAGATTCTTCATTGAGATCATCTGTTTCAAGTAAGCCAAGTCTCTCTGGGACAATATTAGCTTCGTTATCACCGATTTCTTCGTCTGCGTTGGACTTCAAAAGCGTATCTAGGAAATCGTAAGAATATAGTCCTACTCCATCGGTTATAATGTTATTCAAAAACTTGATTCTTTCTTTGACATACTTTTCAGGAATAATACTACCGAAGTTCTGGACATATTCTTCCTCCTTTTCAAAAACCTGTAAACGTTTCAAACCAGAAACATGTGTCAATGGAATTCTTATGCTGGAGGCTACAATATTGTTAGTTCCAGCATGTGAACGGTAATGGCTACGAAATTGGACATCATTTAACTCAGTGTACTCAAACAGAGATAAGTTGCTCATCAAATACTGATATTCAAGTTCATGAAGATATAGGGTCGGCTCAATAGAAGAATCATTGCATTTCCTCTCAATTTGTAGCGTAAACTCATGAACAAAATTATCCAACATATGTCGAACTTCTAAAGAAGTATTAGTATCATAAGTTGTAAATAAATCGTACTTTGGTGGAATGTATTTTCTTCCAATGACTTGCCCATTTTTCACAAAAATAGGTTCATTAGAAGTGGTCTCAAATCCCTCGTATAACAGTTCTAATGAGGGACTTGATATTGACACTAATCTGGGCCTTGAAGGTTTTGATTCCTTCTTTTCTCTTAAAGAAACCGGCACTTTATCATTATTTTCTTTTGATAGTTTAGGCTCTTTGACTGACTTTTCTTTTGGTAGTTTACGTTCTTTGACATTCTTCTCCTTGACTAGTTTAAGCTCCTTGACTTTGTTTTCCTTGGATGGTTTGGACTCTTTGGCTTTCTTTTTTTTAGATAGATTCGGTATCTTAGTTTTCAATTTTATTGGTGGCTTCAACGTCTTGGCCTTCTTTTCTTTGGGAGACTTCACTATCTTGGTTTTTTGCTCCTTTGAAAGTTTTTCCTTTTTTATACCTTTATTTGGTTTTACAACTTCTTCGACGTTATCCTCATCGTCAGATGTTGCCCACTCTGATCCATCAGCATCATCCAAACTATCCGAATCAGGTAGAAAAAGCGGCTGGGAAATAGCACTTCTAGTCCCACGGAAGTTACTTCGCAATAGTGGAGACTCGTTGTCTGTGTTTCCTCGTTCATTACTAACTTTGAATCTGGAAGAAGTTATCTCTTTCAAATCACTCAGTCTTGAAGTTCTGGGGCCAATTGTCTTTCTCGATATAGGAGACAAAACTGCATCAAACGGATCATCGTCGACCTGGCTCGCCGTATCCACCTTTTTTCTCTTTGACGAACGTTTTGTCGCACTTTTTCCCAATAACGCTGTAGTTAACTCATCCCATGAGATGGTGCTAGAAGTGGTATGTGGCCCATTTTTACGGCCTCGTTTTCCTTGGGTTTTGAAATATCCAGATGAGAATTCGTAGTTCATTCTCATGCTGTTTGACAACACATCTTTAATTGAATTGAACCTATGTATCTTTGCCCCATTTCTGATAATTTCATCAGGCAAGTTGGCAAATATACGGGCATCAATCTTGGAGAGATAAACAAGAAAATCTATCATACAGATATCTTTATTGTCATCACCTGTTGAATCATGAATTAAAAGAAAATTAAAAATCTCATAAGCGACTAGATATCTTCTTCTCATTTTGAGCAAGTCTTGAATATGGATCAGCACATGTTGTTTGAACTCTTGTAAGGTATAGATAGCACTCGCTCTAAAATCATGCTCTGGGTTGTTGTCAACCAATTCATTTACTATATTTGTTAAAGTCTCAATGTACGGATTGATGTTGGTCGAGTCGCTCATTATATGAATTCTTCATAGAGAGTCAGTATTTCGGTCGTCAGCTATATTCTTAAGGAAAAGAATAAAATTAAATACGTCACTGTATTAGTTTTGCGTTGTTTCGATGCTGATCCAAATAAACTTATATAATATATGTAATTGTAAACAATAAATATTAAATAATCAATCTAATTTTATGTAAACATGGGTGGAAAAGGTTATAGTTTCAAAATCAAAAAGTCGATTAGAATTAAATTTTAGAACTTCATCGATCAGAATCTCATAGCGACGCGACTCTGCTTTTTTTTCATAAATAATAATTAATAAATATTAAATAATAAATAATAAATATTTGATTTTCACAAACTCTGCGCCGCACATGCCCGTTGAGGCGATTTACCAAAACCAGCCAACTTCGTCTATATGGCCTTGACACAATTATATACAAATTCATTTTGATTGGGATTCAAGATTGTTCTAATGATACGTATCCCTTTCGCCAATTCAACTTCAAGGCGTAGTGATCCTTGCGAATCAATTGCATCTATTGACTCCTGTTAATTTCTATATGTGTCTTGCAACTATTAAAGAACCGCTTTGTGATCTATAGGAAAGATCTATCTTTCTTTTGGAAAGGCTCGAAGATTATCTCAATTTAAAGCATCATTTCAGCATTCGACCGAACGTCACATTCCATAACTTTTATGAAAATTTAACTGCTCATCAGTGTCAAATAAAAAGTAGCTGAGATGACGGAAGTGCTACCGTATCAAGACCAATCTTATTACAACAGATGGCATCATGAAGTGGTCAAATATCCTGAGCTTCACTCCAATGACAACATAGTCGAAGAATACAAACCTACGGTCATATCAAGTTCGATGGGACAAATAAACACCCCAGTGGAAAACAAAAATAGTGATAGTGAACTCAGAAGGAGGAAACTAGTAAACGTGAACAGATCGGACTCATCAATACGCCGAAGCTCAACAGTAAATTCAGCAAATTCAAAACAGTTCCATGTGAGGAGAAAAAAACAGTTCAGTAAACCTGGTTACTATACCTTGCCGAATCCTGCTAAGAAAATGAAAAATAAAAAGTATGTGGCCAATTATTCTAATGAAAGACAACTGTATTCCATATTCAAATTACTATCAAGTGAAAATCTTCCCTATGTTCCAAAGTACACGATGCAATATGGAGTCCATCCTCCCTCTGATCAACTGAAACGGAATCCAACACTCAAATATGATATCAAGAAGACTCAATTCATTAATAATGAATTACGCTTACAAGACACGAATTTAAGTCTCAGTGAATATTACACAACAACGAGCCGAGATCGGTCATCTAATCGTGTCGAGCAAAAACGGGCAGAGCTTATGAGAAATAATTCAATTAAACATATGAACAGGTACGGAATAAGTTCTGAGAAAATTAAACGAGTTCCTGCATCCAAATTCAAGATTAGTGCCCCTGTGAATCGGCTCAGTACGATGGCTGAAATCAGTCTAGCTTCAAGTTCTGAACATTACGGAGACTTGAAGAAATTATTGTTCGATAAACGCTTTGAAACATGGTCAGAATTGGAAGATTACACACACTTCGTCGAGGAGTTTCAAGGTAATGATTATTTTCTCATACGAACAATGATGGAAATTTACCTGAGAAGGGTCGTAAGTTCAAGACTTGCTATAAAGTTCGGTATAGTTCAAGCAAGGAAGGGGAATTATACTGCTTGGGAAGGTTTGAAAGACTTGATTCAGTCTGTTTATGGAGAGGATCAAATGAGCTTTTTCAAAGAGCAAGGCTAAAGGAAGGCAAAAGGATTGATGTAAGATTTTGCAGAGTGAAAATATACTCTTTTGCGTCGCTTGAATTTTCATCATCAAAGGGTATACTAATATATAAAATCGCCTAGGGTAAGGACTCAAAATACACGCAAACGAAAATAAAACGTAACACATAAATCTATTTATATACGTAAATTCAAAAAGGAAAATAAAAACACATAAGCACATGAAGAGTACTTTTATTAAATTTATTATTTATGATAATTCAACAAAATCGAAGCTATCCTTGATAGCTTCATTAGACTCGTTCAGTTTCAATCTATCTTGGAACAAAGATCTGATTCGCTTATACTCACTCTCTAAAATATCAACCTTCTTTTCTAATAGCAACACCTCTAACTTCTTAGTCAATTCTTTAGAGCACAAACAACTTTCAAAAACAATTTGAACAGCGACTTTGAAAAACTGAACAAATGTTTCATTATTAGCACCAGTCATCAATCTATTGAAGAAATTATCGTAATTAACTCTGAACCAATTCCACAACAACTCATATGAATCAGGTTGAAACTTAAAACCCAATAAGGCACCCTCGATACCCTGTTTATTCAAGTTTGATAAAATGTAACTCAATGTTTTCTGTCTCAACTCATCGGAAGCAGTAAAAGCTAACGAAGACAAAGCGTAAGACTTAATGTAATCTTCACTGTTTGGATCGGAAACATTTTGTTCAACAGATCCTGCGTTGTTGATCAAGCCTTGAATTTCTTTATATTCTTTAGCAGTTGCAGAATATTGAATATTTGATAAGATAGCTTGAATTAATCCTCTAGGAACAGAATACTTTGGTCCATCAATCAATGCTTTGAATAACTGTTTAGAAATGGCTTGGGATTTCTCATTACTATAATCCAACGACAAGATAGATGCTCTCACTTTTATCTCTGTGTTTGGCATCTGTGTGAAATCTGCACCATTCCAGTTGAATTGATCAATTATTCTTGAAGTTAGTCCATCGAGCCATTTGCTGAAGCTCTTGAAAGTTGGTTGGTCATTGAAATAACTAACTGACAAGATGGACTTGCTCAAGTTGATCACCAATGTCAATAAAGTGTCCATTGCTGTCGCATGGATAGATTTGGCATTATTTGAGATACTTGTTGCGATTTCCATTAGTCCAAGGATAACATCATCATCCTGATATGTTTCACTAAAAACTGTTGAAATATCAAGTAACACTTGGCATTGTTCAATACTGGACAATCTATCAAACCTATCGCCAATGTTTTTATACAATGGTAATGAGTATTTCACAGTTGCGATAGCTGAGTTATTCGCATTCACTAGTAAAACATCTTTAGCATCAATCTCTAGTCTTCTATCAGTTAATAGATGTCTACCAATCGTTTTCGAGTCGTTGAATTTAATAAATAATGGAACTTGGTAAGGAATATCTTCAATTTTGGCCCTTGGATTATACAAAAATCTATGCTGTTCAATAATTAGTTTGTCATCAACTTGTTTAACATCCAAAATTGGATAACCTGCAATTCTAATCCAAGAATTTAAAATGGTTGGAATATCATATTTATATTTATTAAGTTCATGACCTTTGATGAAATTCCATAAATCAACAGGTTTGAACAATCCATATTTATTAGCATTGATGAAATCCCCAATTATCTTAAAGAAATGATCGTAATTATCATCAGGGCCATCATCACCACTGAACAAGGAACCGAGCATTCTTATAACAAAGATTCCTTTATCATATGAATGTTTGCTGAATGTGTTTTGAATTTTGTCGGCAACAACACCTTGGACGTGAATTGGTTTCATGTTTTCCAATCCTTGATATCTTTTCACATTGAACAGATCATTGATCGTTTGTTCTAGCCAGACTTCTCTGGTCCCATCGGATTCGTGAATCAAAGCATTAGCTGCAAATGTGGCAAATGCTTCATTCAACCATGTATAATCATAACTGTCAAAAGTAACCAAATTACCCATAAACATATGAACCATTTCATGGATCAAAACGTTTTTAATCATACTGGTAATTTCAAGAACCTTGACAGGATCGTCCGTATCTGGAGTTAAGATATGATCTTTTAAAATTTGAATCATTGACCAGTCTTCAACACCACCATCACTTAGGAATGGCAATGATATAAAGTCAAGTTTGGGTATAGGGTAATCGACACCAAGTTTCTTTTCTAAGAGTGGTAAGACATCAGAAGCAGTCTTCAATGCTAGTTGAGCTCTTTTTGAATCACCTTTTTGAGTGTAAACTCTAATAGGGAAGTTTTTGAAACTTGAGAGATCAACTTTATTTTCAACATAATCGAAATCACCAACCGTAAAAGCAAACACCGAAGTTGTCATCCTTGGAGTTCTTTCAAAAACAACCAATTTTCTGCCATCTTTCAAAACTTCAGATGATTCAATTGGAGTATTAGAAACACATGTGTATTTCTTTTCGGTGTTAAGGGCCAACTTAATTGGAGCTTTGACCAATATATCATCAACACAAGGGAAGATTAATCTAGCAAATGAAGGTTGACAATGAGTGGAAACGATATCATAATTTTTAGTTAGATCAGTTTGGTCTCTGTAACGAGTTTTGAAAACACCTCTTGTGAAATCTTTAGGAGACATAGCAGGATGAACAACACCAAGATAGTGAACTCTTAATTTCAAAGCAGCATTTTCTTCTTGCGGATTTAAGGCATCTTCAAAGGTCAACTCATCAGATCCAATTTTCATAGTTTCTGTTTGTCTGTCCACTTTGACATTCATTTTATAAACTTTGGAGCCAACGTGTAAGTAAGAATCTGTTGCAATTATATTAACGGAGTTTAGAATAATTGTGAATTTTTCGTCATTTCCGTTATTTGATGAGGAAGTTGTAAATCTACTGTTTTCTTCCAAGTCCATAAACACAATACCACTGAAATTAGGTTTGGTTGGAGTTATTTCAAAAGATAGATCATAAGCAGAAGGAACAAGTTTATTTGAGAAAGCCAAAGACACCATTGGTGGAGGTGGTAACTTATCAGCCTTCTTGGTCGTAGCTGAGGAGGTCGACATTTTGTATGAGATTGAGTGCGTGAATTAGAAGATCTTTGCTTTGTCCTTCTGAGTACGTTAAATTCTTCAACTATTAAAGTATCAAAGTAAGAGGAATAAACTGGTGGATATATATAGTAAAATAATAGAAAAGACTTATCAAACGAATAGCTAGTGAAAAATCCAAAGTCTGGAAATTTAAAAATGACCATCGAAATATATATGAAAAAAAAAAAAATAAATAGACTACATGGTTCAGAGGTACATGGCTGTGCAGGTTGAAACACCAGAAGGAGTAAATGGTGGGGTTGTTAGGCCGTAGAATGCAGGCTGGCAGGAAGTTCTAGCACCTTCTGTGTGGGGGAGTTTGGTATTATAAACTAAACTGATCTGGTTGACTTTATATTGAAGCTGAATATTGAATGAATTGTTGCGATATGGGAAGTAAGTAATTTATATTCTATATCATATATGTATATATATTATATATATAATATATATTGTAACTACTACAAAGTTCAGTATATTGTATAAATATATAATATATATATATTATATGTATAATTTGATGAGGCAGCATGGTGAAGGATCAGGTGAAGGGGGGAAGAAGGCCAGACAAATCGTGATTGGATCTCGGATCCCCCCCGCGTCTTGAGATTAAGAGATAATAATCTGACATCATCGATCCCGGTGAATTCATTCCCCAATTAAGGAGTTTGCGGGGAGAAATAATAATACACGAAAATCCCGATTATATTATATATTGAAAAATATTAAGTATTTGATTTATCATTTATTGTAAATGGACTGTCCAATAAATAACTGAAATGTAGCACATTAAAACATTTCATACTTTTCGTGCTCTTGACTAACACTACGGTCTTCATACTCCTTTCTCAAACCCTTGTTGGACATCAGCTTTTGTTACAGAATACCAGTCTCATAGAATGACCCCGACACGCAATTACCAGTGAACAAAAGACTATGTTCTCAAAAATTCAAAGTGGTGGGTGATGTGATCTGAACGTTAAAAGTGAGAGAGGTGACCGGAATTCAGGAAAACAAAAGGTGCTTAAACTATTCCATAATAAAGATTGTCAGTATGATACGTTTTTAGTTAGCAGAAATGCGTATTGAGGCCAGGTCTCTAAAAAACTTTGGTTGGATGAAACAAGTCGTAATTTTGGCTACGCTTGTTTGTCCACTTTTGCCACAAAAATTGCTGAAAGTGGTGCCAAGTTCCATGACCAGTGAGAGGACATATTCCGCAGTGGACTGGATCAATGTCAAAACAAGAATCGAAATACAACACAAAACAATTAGAGGCCACTTCCTCCTTCACTTTTTAGACAAATATGCTTGGATGAATTGGGGAGGAAAGCAGCAATCGAACTTAAAGTTGATCGTGAATTTGATGGCTTCAATCGACCAACAAGATGGTATGATTTAAGGGGATGAGGATGATTTTGATCATATTCATCAAAACAATAGACTTGATCAAGGTGATTAGCCTTAAGCGGAAAGCGATGAAATTACCTTTTTTTAATAAAGCAGTTTTGAAGCCGTTTTCATCAAACTTACAAGATTAGTCTGCTTGTCGCTGATGAATTTAGAATTTTTGAGAACGATTTTAGATCGTTTCAAAATTGTCGATATTATTGCCTGGTCTGATCTGGTACTCGTTTGTTTTGAAAATCCGAGTTCGTTATCCGGTATGTGAATCTTGTATATAATAGCCGCAAAACAATAGTACATAATACATATTATGAACCACGTAAGCCGAAAGCTGTACCCTTTAACAAATTAACTAAAGGAGATCAAAGTAGTTTCTTGGATATTACCCAATAGCATCATATCAAAGTACATAATAAATTTTGTTTGAAGAGTTATTAGAAACTTAGGTTTCAAAAGGTTCAAAAATGTGCAAAATTGACAAGGCTATAGGCTTGTTCGGGAAAGGTGAGTTAGAAATGACTTTGAGTAAATTTTCATCTTTTTTTTCCCGCGTTAACTATCTGGGGGAAGATATTTTCTCAAAATTAAAACAAATGCATGACAAAATATTACCAAAATAGATTACATATATTGTTGCAAAGTTGCAAATGAAATTGGTTATATATGTATTGACCCAATGTAGATTGCGCAACTTTTCTGTGAACGGATTCTTTATCTTCCGTATTCCATGTCTTTGTGGAACTACCATTTTGAACTTTCTTTCATGACAGAGGAAACATTAACCTCTAGAGAGTCGTATGATCTTTGATAGAGTCTGTAAGTCTTGATTACTAGAATTATCAGTGATTTTTTTATCCAGTGCCTCGAAACTGACAATTGATTGAGAATCAAGTGGGCCAGTCAGGTGGTAGTAAGTTTGTTCTTTCTAATTTGAATAACTTGGAATCAATAATCTTGCTTTATGATTTATTATCATGAGAGATTATCAAACGATGTATTCTTCATTCAGGCTCAACAAAATTGAACCACAGTTAAAGCCTTCAAATAAATCATAAACAGTCAAATGCTTCTTGAAAAAGTGATCATTAACTCATTGCATTTTTAACACCACAAAAATTGACTTTTACCAAGACTTTGTTGCTGCTAACTAAGAAAAATTATGTTTTTTGTTTTACTTTTTGGCCCCTTTTGTAGGTAAAACTCCGTTACTTACATTTGATAAGTATTTAATATCAAGATTTGCAGGGTAGCGATGGAAAAGTTTCTAAAACCTTCGTGGTCGGTGATTAACTTATATAATCAAACTGCAACAGAAATTGCAAATGACGAACTTTTACATGTTACCCAGTCAACTAAATGAATTGAAACAGAACATGGCTCCACATTATTCATAAAAGTTGACTCAAAGTCATCCAAGATTTAGAAGGTTATTAATAATCAATTGAAAAATCATGCAGGGTTCATTTCTAGTTGCCGCCCAGGGTCCAGGCTCAAGGGTCCAGGGTCCAGGCATGGCAATGTACCGAGGTACCGTGGAATCGTGGAATCGTGGATGAATTTGATTGTGAACTGCGAGCTCTGAGCCTGTGACCAGTAGTGGCCTGTGCAATTGAAGCTAGAGTCCCTGGGCTTTTCTATCGTGGATGAATTTGAGGCCAAGACCCAAGACTCCAAGATCACAGTGTGCACTGTGCCTTGGAGGCCGGGGGCCACAAACTGGTGGCCACTTGCCAGTACTCACTGCTGCTCAGTGCTAGCTAGCCTTTAGGGGGGGGGGCACTAACTGGGAAAAGCTCATGTGACACATGAACATTATCAGTGGCTCGCCCACAGCCTCACATGTCAAATCTGTGAATCCATGCCTAATTACAACTTATAAATTATTAATTACCGTTTTTCTTTGACATTGGAAAGTCCAAATCTTAATCGTTACTCATCGATGTCAAGGATGTTTAAGTATGTGTGAAAGCCACCAGGGGTTTTTTTAACACAATGAGCACCCACAAAATTCGACTTATCAAATGTGTGGCAATAAAAAGTTTCTCTCTATGGCTTTAAAAACCCGAATCTTTTGATGATGCAAGATAAAGAAGGTATAGGTTGGTTGGTAGCCTTCAAAGTTATCTCTATATTTGATAGGTTGAAATGGAAATATAAAATGTGGTTTGATATGATATCCTTTTGCAATTGCTAATTATTTATATTATTATTAGGTATTTAAATAGATCATGATTTGCTCTTAAAGATATTTTCGTTTCAGGATATCTTCTATTTTGGGCTGTATAATCTTTCAAGCAGACTGTTTTATTGTTGATTCACTTTCATAAAAAAAAATGTCTGATTCTGAAACAAGCAAGGGGCCAGTTGCTCAAGTCAACGAAGTTGAAATTGATTTCACAAAAGATGATTTGGTCCGAACTGAACCATATATCGATTTGACTGTTCATCTAACTCCTGAAGAGGAAAATTATAGAAGAACATCAAAATTGTTCAAAATCAAAAAATTCTTCTGGGATGGAGCTGACAAACATCCCGATGAACAAAAATTTTTGGTCAAGTTAGACTTTTTTTTATTGTCTTCTTCTATGTTAGGTTATTTCATCAAGAATTTGAATCAATCCAATGTTAGTACTGCATATGTTAACGGTATGAAAGAATACTTTGCCATGAACGCTAATCAATATAATTATATGATCACTTTGTGGACCGTTGGTTACATTATTGGACAAATCCCATCAAATTTGATTTTGCATAGAATTAGTGCAAGATACTATTTGGGTGGATTGGAAATCACTTGGGCATTTTTAACTGTCTTGATGATTACTTGTAAGCCTGACAATATTAAAGGAATGTATGCCTTGAGATTCTTTGTTGGTTTGACTGAGTCTGGTTATTTCCCAGGTTTGGAATATTTACTCGGAAGTTGGTACAGTCCATCCGAGTTGAGTAAGAGATCTTCTTACTTTGCTGTTTCTGGTACTGCTGCGGGTTTAATTAGTGGGCCTCTACAACAAGCTTTGTTATCTAGATTCAAAAATTCTTCCATGGACCCATTTAGATGGATGTTCGTTTTCGATGCTATTATTTCACTTCCAATTGGTGTCTACACTATGTTTGTCGATCCAAACACACCTTCCACTACTGATGCTTGGTATTTCAGTAAAAGGGATAAACTTGTTGCTCTCGAGAGAAGAAGGTTGATTGGAGCTCAATTGAATACCAGACAAAAGTATACCCTCAAGAAAATCAAATCATTCCACGGTTGGCACTTATATGTTTTTCCATTATTATTCTTAGCTTATAATAATTCAGGTGCTGCAATCGGCCAGCCAACGTTCACCACTTGGATGAAGTATGACTTGGAGCTACCTTCGCATGCTTATAATACTTGGCCTTCTGCTTTGAGTGGTATCAGTATTGCTGGCGCATTAATCCTAAGTTATATTCACGATTTCCTTGGAGGAAAAAAGAATCACTACTTTGTTCTTTCCGTTTTTATTCCTGTTGTGTTTGGATGTATTTGTTTATCTGTCTGGAAAATCCCAAGAGGACTACATTGGTTCAGTTACTTTGCTATTGGTGTTCCTTTGGCTTGGGGTCAACCTCAAATTTTCTCATGGGTTAATAGACTGTTGTATAAGGATGATATGAAGAGAAATTTTGTGGTTGTCTGTACGAACACATTGGCTTATGTTACGGGTGCTTGGGTCCCAATTTTAGTTTGGAACAGTGCTGATGCTCCTAAGTACTACATTGGTTTCACTTACACCGCATGCTTAGCATCGTTTGGTATCATCATGACTTTGGTTGCATTTTTCTTCACTGTAAGAGATGAACGCCGAGCTGCTTTGAAGCTAGCGGAGGAAACAGATTCCGATGATGTTGAACATGATGTCAGTTATGTTGAAGTTTCTAAGACAGTTACACGTTTATCTGCTTGAATGGAATGGTTTGTCGTCTGTTTTAAATCTGGTATTTACAGCAAGTATGTCTTTTCTTCTTTGTGTTGTAATTTCTTGTATGATAAATACAAGACAATACAGAAAGTCTTTACTGGTCAAATCGTCAATCAATAATCTGTAAATGTCCGATAAGGTTTCATGTTTTTGATTAAATGTAAATCTTAATGTTTATTTTATTATTTGTCCAGTGGACTTGTAAAGTATCAAAATGTATTCATTATTCGGACGCGCACGCAAGAATTAAGTGACCGATAACATTAGTGGCTGAACTGTTGATAACAAGCTTGAGCCACAGTACCAGCCACTAAATGGAAGCCTATGGAAAGTTCGACTGCCTTCTATTAGAGAAGCCCCAAAGTAAGGATTGCAGATGGAAAGGAGAAGAAAAGAAATAACAAAGAAATCAACCGTGTTTGTATCGCATTGTATTGTATTGCATTGGCATAGTATAGTCTTATATATGTATATTATATATCAATCATTTGCTTTCCTTCGGTAGTTGTACTTGAGGGCTTCAAAAACAAGTTAATAAAATATATCTTTGATTCACTTCAAGTGCTATTAAACGCTAATATCTTAAGTCCAATCAGGCCAAAGATATTACATTCAAGTGTTACCTATACATCTACAAGCTTTTCTATTTAGATCAATAAAGTTTATTGATTATCAAGCAATACAATACGAGATCAGATCTTTCAAATACCGTTCAAATTTTGCCCTTGATTGAGATTAAAAGGCTCACAATATATTATTACAATCAAATAACCAAATATTCAATATTTATTTATATATATCAAATTCTAAAATCAAGAAGAATTCGATACCACCACTTAAAAACTTTCTTTATCACTTTAACTCTTCATTTCATATTATAATCAATATCATTTAAAAGTTCTTCTGTTGAATTCAATCACAAAAATTCAACCTTTTCATTAGAGATTATCGAATCAAGTTACTATATTCATGGTTAGGGAATCAAAGTTTTATGATTTGTTAAATATTCCTACGACGGCCAACCAAGCTCAGGTCAAAAAGGCCTATAAAGTCGCTGCATTAAAATATCATCCTGACAAAGTAGGCAACAACAAACAAGCTACTGAATTGTTTCAAGATTTAACAAAAGCTTATGATACTTTATCAAATGATCGAAAGAGACACATATATGATACATATGGTGAAAAGGCATTAGATTCAGGTCAATTTGATACTTTTTCTCCTGATTCTTCACTACAACAACAACAGCGTGATTTCCATCAACAAAGTGCACGGGCTGCATTTTCTATGGCACAGACAGCTGCTGAGCGATTTGCACAGAACGCTAATTCATTGTTCGACACTTTTTTTGGTCAGACAAATAATAATATATCTCCATTCATGAACAGTTATGCTAATCAGAATTTAAACGATAATGGCCATATCAACACTCATAATAATACCAGAAATGTAAAACGATTAAGAAAAGGAAGTAATATTCTACATACAGTATACTGTTCACTTGAAGATTTATATAAAGGTCGTCAAGTCAAACTTAGCTTGACAAAGAAAGCCAAGTGTCTCACTTGTAATGCTCAAGGGGGCACTAGGTTTCTTACATGCTCCGCGTGTTTAGGGCGTGGATTGATATCAGAGGAATATAATGTCGGGATGATGTATCGAAGAAAACATCAATCATGTCGTCAATGTAATGGGCAAGGTCAATATATTCCTGAGCAATATATTTGTCAAAACTGTAGAGGTGCGAAATTAGTTGATATTAAAGTACTACTTAATGTTGAAATCCCAAGAGGTGTTCAGCCAGGCTATGAAATTGTTTTTGAAAATGAAGCAGATGAAGGTATCAATATAGATCCCGGAGATGTTATCATAACAATACAAGAGGATACTAAACTCACAAATCTAAACTTCAAAAGAAAAGGAAATGATTTATTCACAACTGCTACTATTCAGCTAAGAAAAGCTTTATGTGGTGGTATGTTAAAAATTGAACATATTAATGGTGAAGTGTTGAAAATTTATATCAATAGAGGTGATTTGGATAATCCTAACTGTTTGAAAGTAGCTAGAGGATATGGTATGCCAATTTATAAACATTCATCATCGTCATCATCATCATCATCGTCATCATCGACATCGTCATCAGATTCATATTTAGCATTTGGAGATCTAATTATTAAATTCGATATTCGTTTCCCTACTAAAGATCAATTATCTGATAGACAATATGACCTATTGAGTACTGCATTAGGGCCTGGTTTTTTACCAAACAGTGATGTTGATTTGAATGGAATGAAGAGTGATGGTAAGCATAGTAAAACTAAAAGTAAAGTTGTTTCGAGATCTGTGTCAATGTCCGGTTCGTCAATGGTGAATCCTATTCCAATTCACACTAATTTCCAATCATTCCCAATTAAAAACGAGAAAGAAATTTCATCAGTTTCATCAATGAGTGATTCCAGTGATGGATTCACAAGTGATAACAAAACTACTGTTGCCACAAGTGTAACGGATAGTTCATCATTCAAAAGAGAAACTGTTAATAGCTCATCAATTGATGATAACAATGATGAGGAAAGCAGTGATGCAGATGATGATTCCAAGATTGTTTATTTGATGGATTATAGCGAATGTTCTCGTAATACAGGGAAGAATAGTGATCAATTTGCCGATATTGAGGATACTGATCAAGTTGATGGACGGCGTTCCTACGATTATGGATCGAATTGCAATCAAAATTTCAAACGATCAAGAAGGTAGAATCATTGTCTTTTGTTTTCGTGTTACATTCATTCTGTTTTCAAAATAGAAAAAGATGAAATCCAGATGTCATTGTTTTTCGGTTTGTATTATAAGTTTCGCTCAAGTATTTATTTAATAATAATGAGTCTGTTGAGTTATCAAGTCAATCATATAATCATTCACTTGTTTGGCTTTCATTTGTATGTACTAATAAATTTCATCTTCTTATCTATTATTTTAACCTGTTAATTCCGTGATCCATCAATATGAAATATAAAACAAGAAGTGTCCCGCCCATATTTCAAGATAAACATATTTCAAACGGGATATCATAAAAAACTAGTATTGCATAAAAGATCAAAAATGTAAAACAGACTGTTCTCAAACAAACATGGGGGAAGATTTCATGGCCCCGGCCAATCTAGATATTCTATATACTATATAGTATATAGAGTTCCGGCCGGGACCCCCCGACATCGTCGCGCGCGAGCTGTTTCGACTCGTGCGTGAGTTCCAAAGTTTTGAGAGTAAGAATCTATTTAAATAACTGACAGCTCAGCCGAATTCTCAGAGAAGCTAGGAGGGAGGAGGAGCGATGTTGGAGATTGTGTTGGGCTGATTGTCTGTTTTTGTTTGTTTTGTTTCTTTGTTAATTTGTTTGTTTCATTTGTTTTGTTTTGTTTTTAGTGGTTTACAACTCTCCCGTTTTTTCATTGACTTCCCAACGTATACTTCTAGAAAGCACTTACATACATAGATACAGTACAGATCAAGTCAAAATGGATAAATTAAAGGATGTAAGTATCTTAGCCTATCCTTTATGTTCCTAACACTACGCGTGTCCATTACAGAGTGGTTCGATCTTACAATTACTTTGTATACTAACTTTATTATAAAACATTCACACACATTTATATATAGAAATTGAACAAATTAAAGCTAGATGCTGAAACCTGGCAAGAAAAAGCTGATGAATATTCAGCTAAGATCAAAGAATTAGAACAAGAATCCTTAGAAAAAGATAATCAAATTCAAGCTCTAACTAGAAAAAATCAAGTCTTAGAAGATGATTTAGAAAAAATTGAAGGTGAATTAACTGAACATAAGAAAATCTCAGGTGATGCCCATTCTTTGAAGTCATCTAATGAAAATTATACAAAAAAGAATTTGTTATTAGAAGAAGAACTAGAAGCTTCTGATATCAAATTGAAAGAAACAATTGCTAAATTGAGTGAGACTGATATTAAAGCTGAAACTTTAGAAAAGAAAGTCACTTCATTACAAACGGAAAAGGCTGATTTAGAAACTAAGTATGAAGAATTAGAAACCAAGTTCCAACAAGCAAAAGCTGAATTGGCTGAAATTAGTGAACAGTTGGAAGCTTTATAAATTGGACGTGCACATGAGAATGAAACATCACTTTTGTCTCCAAACAATGAAAACTCAAATAAAGGTGGACTTAAAACTGTTGAAGTTTTACTTGCATGTATTTTGGTCTTCTATCTAATCAAAAAACCATTCCAATAATTGGTAATTTGATTGTGTTTTCCCCCCTTTTCATTTATTATGATATATGTTAATGTGTGTGTGTTTTTTTCTTTGATCCATTTAGCTGATACCCTTCATTTTTATCTATCTCTTTTTGTATCTTTCCAAATATTCTCCTTTAATTATCTTTAATGTTATTATATGGTACTTTTCTTTGCAAACGGCGTATACATCTGTGTGCCATTTTCATTCACGTGTACTATGTCGACACTGTTCAGCACACTGTGACTCAAATCCAAAAGCATATTTTATTAAAATTCAAAGGTAACCAATAGATTAATCGTGTATAGCATAATAATTTAGTAATGACGCAGTGACATGCCCAGAAGTGATCTAATCGAGCGATGATAGATTAAAAAAAAATTTGAAGAAGAAAATACATCAACAAATACAAATAAGCTTTTCCTAAGCTCCATTAGAGGAACGATAAAATATCACGTATATTATCCAATATATTATACATATTACTTGAATAACATCCACCATTTATTACATATGCATTGAACACCATACAATCATTTAATCGCAACGAAACATCCAATTCATCCTAAACTTTCCCACACAATGGTGATTCAGTCCATTGAACCAGATTATAATTCAGACTACGCTAACTATCCACCCCCAACAGACTCAGAAACAGAAATTGAAATAGCCTCAGAGCAGTTACCTTCTTATTATACTGTAGGGTCAACACCCGCTTCGTCAGCTTCCTTGTCTACCGTTTTCGCAGATGGCTCCATACTGAATTCAGTACCTCTATCAGGGACTAATAATAGTGGTTCTACTATATCTCCATCATCATCATCATTACCGTACCAAAGGCGAGTAGGCGGCATCAGGAGTAGTACTCACAACAATAACTTTCATGTGATAGAGAGTAATAATAGTAATCCACTGGAATTTCAAGACAATGCTCATCGATCGAGATTAATCAACGAAGGAAGAAATGTCATTGATCATAATAGTACGTTATTGTATCCTCATTCCAGACCAAACTCTAGGGCAACACTAACAGAAACGGTGGAAGGATCATTGACGGATCAAAGTATATTATTTGGTATTTCATCGACAGCAAATACAGACATCAATTTACAGAAAAATTCATTGAAAGAATTAGGTTTGAAAAGAATGACACCAAGACAGCATACAGCAGTAGCTTTGTGTCGTGATTTTTCACTAGTGGTAATACTCAAGAATCTCTTTGTTCTTTGGCAGAAATGGTACCTTCTAGTTAATGAGAATACTTATAAACTTAATTTTACGACGGTACGAGCTTCTGAGTTTTTCCTTGCTGGTGTTTGGTGTATAGTTAGTGGTTATTTATGTTATTCGATATTAGACGGCTTGATGGTTAGATGGATAGTAATGTATGCTATATCTGCAGCAGTGGTTAGAATGTTGAGTATGTCGTTGTTCATTATATTACTTGTTGAATTGCTTTCATTCGTTTTCAATAATGAAGACAACGAGTATTGCTTGCCCACCTGGATTATCATCAGTTGTGTTATGACCTTAATTTACATAATTCAAAGCTTTGTCACTTCTAATCTAAGGCTCGATCAACACCTATTAGAAAAGCAACTGAATACTGACGATGATCCCGAAGACGAAGCTAAACAGCAAGGAGAAGAAGGAGTTGACGATCAAGAAGACTATGAAACTGGTGATGAAACCAACGATGGTATCATGCATTTGGAATTCTCACATGACCATCATCGAGTAGGAAATAAAAAGAGGAAAAGTAAAAGCAAACAGAAAGTCCCAAGAACAGTTGATCTGTACAATATAACGGTCTTTGCTGTTGTTCCAATAGGTATCGCTAGTTTTTTAACTATGGTTGGTATAATTAGAATGGTTGTTATTATGAGAGTAGAGATTGGAATGGAGATTAATAGGGTTTCATCGGCGCTGTGATTGAATAAACCCTCGTAGACTTCTCACTAGTCCACAAAAAATCTATATACGAGGGTTTAAGTTGTGTGTGCTTAAAGTGTCATATGGGCATTAAGGGACGTCCAGATATTTTGTAAACGAAAGATGTACATTCTTGAAATGTGCACGTATTAATGATTAATATTTAAATGTATGTTGCGCGAATATTCAACTGTAATTATGGGTCTAAAGATAATATTGGATTGTAAATATTTAATACAAAATAGTAAGATTCTCTGTGATTTACGCAATCGCTTCTTTTATAGTAAGCAAGCAGAAAGTTTCATGAAGTGATAATGATCAGTCCCATCTTGAAAAATGAATCAGCTGCCAAAGGATTTTCTGGGGATGTTGAGCTTCTCGTACAAGTCAAACAAGAGCTAAAAATACTACATACAATACATATTTGATATGAAGAGAAAGGACAATGAAGTTTGACAATCAACATGTGGCCAATTTAGTATAGTGACTGCAAATGGTCTCAAAAGTACAACAAATTTTATGTCGTATAAAGGTTACCCGCAAAATATCCAGTGTTTTTTCCTAGTAAATTCTCAGCTGAGCACGAACATCTGAACTGATTATAACTAACTGTAAATAAATCACTTCATTAGTTGTGTTTAATGAACATATAACTGGAACATCATCGATAGCAAACTTGAATTGGAACTACATATATACCATCATTATGGTTGTTCACATTTTAGGTAAGGCCATTAAGGGTAAATACAAGATCAACGTAAGTATTTGAATTTTTACCTCCATGAAAAGTTTATCCATCATTCAGTGATTATATATACTAATGTCTTTTGTCTTATTTTGTTTTTATTATCACAGTACGGTCTAGCATATACTTTTTATGGTGTTGGTCTTGAAAAAGCCACAAATATATGCTCCAAGTTGGGGTTTTACCCAGAAATGAGAATGCATCAACTTTCAGAACAACAAGCTATGTCGGTAACTAAAGAATTATCCGAAATGACCATCGAATCCAAATTATTATCCCAGATAAGAGCTAACATTCAAGTGAAGAAGGACACTGGGTCTTATGTTGGTCTGAGACATGCTATGGGTTTGCCTGTTCGTGGTCAAAGAACTAAGACTAACGCTAAGACGGCTAAGAAGTTGAATAGATTAGATAGAAAGATGTGAGAAAAAAATCATTTACGAAATCGACACACCTGAAAGTAATTAAATCATCGTTCCTGTATATAAATCATATGAATTGATCACTACTGGTATAATTCAATACCACCGTAATTTGAATACTCTTTTAAAATAGAAAGTTATATTGATTTTAAACCGATCATCTTTATGTAACTGAGGTTTCAAGTAACAATTCCTTCTATTCAATGATACTTTGTTACATTTTATATCATCTGCATAATATATACCTAGTGTTTATAGAATACTAGACTATTTATCATTTAGTATTTAGTAGATACCCGTCAGCGAATCACTTACCTTGCTCCCTTTTAACACTCAGAGTATGGTAATATTTTGAAAAAGCGTGGTTACATAATCCACTCCAACAGAATTAGATTCAGGTGATGGACCCCAAAGCTGGTTGTTGGATTAGGTCAAGTACTGAGTAAACGGTAATAAAACTGTTAATGAACCTGGTGATTATTGTTGGTTTGGGTGATTTCGTTGAATTGAAAACTAGATCAATACATACTATATACTTGGTTATAACACATTGTCCTTTTTTTGTTTGTCTTTCATTGTACAACAGTACAAAACATATAGATTTCAAATTAGATTACTTTACATCACCTTTCTTCTAAAAGTCAGTAAGTTGAAGTTGCCAATTTTTCAAGCTGTTGTCCTATAATTACATTTACCTTTTGTTTCTGACATCTTGGTTCTTCAGTTGGAGTGTGATACCTAATTCATCTAAAGAACTTGAAAAGATGTCACTTATCGGTAAAGTCGGCAAACAGATCAAATTCTATACAAAATGGATCATATGGGTTAATACTCTCCTGGTAAGTGCCGTTTATGGTATCATTTGCTCTATTTACTTTACTTTGATAGGAAAAAGGAATTTAGCTCAATGGAGTACAGCTAGATTCTATTATGCAGTTGCAAGTTTAACTTCGGGTATTAAAATCAATATCAAGGGTGCTCATAGATTAGCTGAATTACCAGCTGTCTTAGTCTCAAATCATCAATCAGAATTGGATATCCTAATACTGGGTAAAGTTTTCCCTCAAAAGTGTGTTGTTACTGCAAAGAAACAATTGAAGTATGTTCCAATCTTAGGTTGGTTTATGTCGTTATCTGGAACATTTTTTCTCGATAGATCAAGTAAAGAAAGTGCTATTGCAACATTGAACAAAGCTTTGGATACTTTGAAGAGTGAAAAAGGAGCTTTGTATATGTTTCCGGAGGGCACTAGATCTTACTCGTCCACCCCAACGTTACTTCCATTCAAGAAAGGTGCTTTCCATTTAGCTGTTCAAGCACAGATCCCAATCATTCCATTAGTTGTTTCGAATACTTCTAACTTGTATAGCTTCTCTTTCAAAAATTTCAACGCAGGTACTATCAACATCGAGGTTTTGGATCCAGTTGAAACTAAGGGGTTGACTAAATCGGATGTTTCTAAATTAACTGACGATATCTACAAGTTGATGAGTGAGTCTGTTACTAGATTAGGAATGAGTGAAGTTTCGGGTGAGATAAGGGGTATCAAGTTGGGTGACGAAGAGACCGCTAACAATAACGGCGATGCGAATGAGGGCACTCGTTTATTGCCGGATGAATCAGCAATTTAAGAGATTATGATATCGTGTCATGGAAATTTGTCATAATTCTCTCTTTAAAAGCTTCCTATAGTACTAATAATGTCTATTTCTGTTGCTCTTGGATAACTATTTCCTTAGTCAACTATACTTTTATACTAGTAAGGTTATATAACTTGTTATATGGGTGCATTACTCAAATTCAAAGACTATTATAGATTTGTTCATAATTGTACAATGTAAAGTGAATAAATAAAAAGTGATGTGCAAGTTATAATATAATAACTACAGTCACATAGGTAGTACTTAGCCACGCAGTGTACAATGTAGAGTCGTAAACTCTGTAGAGCCACATTCTGGTTCTTGGCTGAGCTTTTTTTTCATAAGAGGGTCGCGAGAGCTAACCATGTATACAGACACCATGATGTACACAATATTGGATGCTAATTATTAGATCAGAGTGAAAATATATCAACATAATCCAAAAAAACATACCCATGAGATATCTCAAAGATTTTGTCTCACACTTTCACAACTACATAAGACGGAATATTCAAAGTCCTTAAAGCAAGTTTTGAACTCATATAGTTGAATATAGACACACATTTACTCATTGCCATAAATAGAACCAAATGTTTTGGTCGAAGAAGAAAGACAACGAAGAAGCCGACAAAACTACAAAAAGCGATATGAAGAAGCAGAGCTCGTCCACTGATACGGGATCCGTCTTGAATGTGACACCTCAAGAATCCAATGATGGCATACAAGAATTAACTGATGTGTTGACTGACGCTATGGCATCAAAATCTGCATATTCACCTCGTAGTGAACAGAGGTTAAGCACAAGCGGAGGATTATCATTAAGAGATGTAGCTGAAAGAAGATCGGAGGCACTCTCATTAGATATTTTTCCGGTAAGTTGATCTTTTTTTGTGAGAAATCACTATTTGAACATTTCTTATACTAACCAAACACATTTTGATATTATAGAAAGAGATGTCATGTTTGACGGCGATGGACGAGTTAATGGAGTGTATGTCACTAGGTGGTCAGGTGAGAAACTACTACAGATATGGTGATTTCAGTATGTGTGATAACCAATCGGAAAAACTCAACTTTTGTATGAGTAATTCTTTGAACACTGGTGAAATTAAGGAGAAAAATATTCAGCAATTTTACAAGAAGAGATTGATTGAGCAATTGAAAAGAGGTAGTAGTGAAGATATATGGGAGTCAAGAACATAAATATGTTTGTATTAGGTGATAATGCAGCAGATGTCTACTGAACTTCTGCAATGAGCATCGAACAGTTCAGTTTGTGTTTAAGATATCTTGATACACAGTCGAATCAAACTAAGAGTTGATGGCTATGAGTGAAGGGGGAATATATGGCCGTCCTTTGGATAGCTTTTTGGATTCCTAACTGATAACCTATAGCGTTAAGATATTCAGTAATTTATATGAATGTGATCAATTCTTAGTTATGTACATAGTTAAAATAAGTCAATCAACTCAAGTTGAGCTCTATTCAAGTGGGTTAGGATAAGTTGAATCATAGCAGTCCAGTTCCCGCATGACTACAGTAAACTAAAGTAAAATAAGTTAATACGAGGAGTGTATTGCTTCAATTTTCTAAAACCTTTCACAAACTTAATTGACTTGAGATGCATGTTTTAACCCAAAAAATCACTCAATCACAAACATGGTGTCTTGTTGCTAAATTGAAACAGAATAGAAACTGCTAATTAATAGCTTACTCAATCTTCGTTGCTATGCACTTAGCACTAGCCGCATTTGTGTGTGCATATATGTGTTTCAGCGAAATATTAATTTTTACTCAAAACAGTTTATTACTTGCATGAATTGAGTCAGCCGTATAATGAATTGTAGTAGTTGAACAAGATTAAATTAAGCAACAAGGTTATGCAACGAAATTAGACGCTTCATCCCAGCCAGACTCGGCAGTTCCATATATGCTTGAGCTTTGTCCCACAAATTTATGATCTCTTTACCTGGATATTCTTTGAGAGGCAGTACTAAGCAAAGCAAAGCATGCCTCGCCGCATTGAAATTTGGTACACAGCTTGCCAGCAAGATGTGTGCACTGTGCAATCTGTTTTTTGTAATTAAGTATTAAAGCCTCAGCTGAAGTTACATTTGGTAACCAAGATAGATTGAGTTTTGAACATGAAACAATTTCTGCTGTCTCTAAGCTCATTTAACTATTATTTAGCATTTGTAATTCGATACTGAATAACATCACTAAAGAACCAAAATAAAATATATTCGTTCAACTTATTTGGATTTGAGTTTATTAGCAGTTGATTCGATAGATCAGAGTGACTGTTGTATATTTTTATGTCTTATTATTATATGTGTAATGGACAACACCAAAGGGCATGGCCATGTCTGTAGAATTGCAGTACTGTATCAGCTAAAGATAGGGTCAGGAATTTGGAAATGAGGCTCCTGCAAAAGGGCCGCATTGATTGTATTTTTTGATGTTGAAACTTTTTACAAACAAGAAGAGCTTATTGTTCTCCTGCTTATTTTCTCTATAAATAAAAGATGTTAAAGAACTAATATACTTGAAACTCAAAAGCTCATGGATATTATATAGTATATACATTTGAAATAAATTAAGTTTGTTTATACTGCAAAAACTAATTTAAATCAATTAACAGTTCCGCTTGCTAAGATAAAGCTTAAAAGACAGACTTTGCTGAAAGTGAGTATTTATGCACTTTGTTAAGTATATAATATGTATACTCTTCTGAGTGAACTTTGTAAAGCCCCTAGTTGAAAACCCAAATACAAACCATCATATTTGTTAACTGAATTGCCTTTTCTACTTCGCAAGATCATTTTCAGCTTATTAAAATTTTATGATCGTTACTTTATCGTCGTTGATCAACGTAATATATCGTTGACATTCTCATCAATAAAAGAATGATAGTTTATTCATCCAATTATGCTTTTTAAAGATCCTTTCAAGAGTTCTTCAAAATCTGGAGGAAGGAAACAAAATGCCTCTGCATTACTTGTCAACCCCTCATCTTCTGTATCCTCTCGAAACAATTCACAAATAGAACCCAATCAATCAAATTTCAAATTCAAACCTGATGATTCATTCAAGGATTTTTTAACTGGTATCCATGTATCGGGTGGTTCATCAGGGACTAACATATCAGAAAATAGTTCTTTATTTTCCGGTTCTTCTAGACAAAAACACGCATTGACAACAGCATCAACTGATACCACTCCTCAAAAGAAACCAAGCCTGTTGGAAATCGGAAATAAGAGGGCTCAAATCTCTACCCAAGAAACGTGTTGCTTTTGTGAAGAACCACTGCTGAATATATTTGAAGGCGAAACACTACTCGAATTGACCTGTGGACATCATTCCCATTTTGATTGTTATTCAGAGTTGGCTATTTTGAGTCAATCGCCAGGAATTGGTGATATTGGTATCCAGGATGATGGTCAATATTCACTATTTTGCCCAAAATGCGGCTTCGAAGTCACCAGCTCGAATAAAGAAATTATTGATAGGGTCACAAGAACCCAGATTCTTGCCGCAAACAGGGAACCCATTTTACCTTCGACCGATTTCTTTCTCAAAGCATCAACACCAGCAACATTGATACAGGGATCAAAAACACCATTGACCTTGTCAGAGCCAAATTTTGCTCTTTCACCAAAAACCCCAGTAGATCAGATTGGAATGAATTCAAAGACTTACAACGGCTTTGAGGTCACTCGACATCTCCAAGACTCTCCTTCAACTGTCTCTGCTCCATCTCCTATCACCAAAGCATTATTTTCAGACTCAAAGTTTTTTCCTGATGATACACAGGTTGTCACTCCTCAATCGGCCACCTTTTCTACGGACTTACTTCATGGTGTCAAGACGAAAATTATTCCCGAGCTTTCCAAGATAGTGTTCTCAGAGGAGTTGGAAATTCCGAAGTACTATGATTTATCTGCCATTTGTAAAGTTGAATGTGTCGATTATGAGCCGGCCTCTCTAATTTTGTCAAAAGACGAGCAAGAAAAAGAACATTCAATAAAGCTCGAAATAGCGAAAGAAATCATAAGTAATTTTGAAAGTTGTCTAGGCGCAGATAACGAGTTAGATGTTGCAAACTTGGGTGAACTGATTTTATTTGATTATATGAACACTGTGTATGTTGGTGAGTCTACCTATCACTCATGTCAAGTTTACCTGTTTGAAGAAAATCTTGTTATACTAAATAGTTCAGGAAATGTCATAGTGTCCAATATAAGCATCAATCAACACGTTTCATCAGTGTTTGAAAACCTCGAAAAAAGTAGCATAACATTGATACTATCAACTATTGTGCTCCCAGAAGTTATCATTGAAAGTGGAAATAATTTAATTCATGACAATTGGTTGAAGCTATTTTTAAGATGTGTCAAGAGATCAAAAATACATAAATCAGCTTCCACTTTAAGCACACCAGAGTCCCCTTTTTGGAGAAAACAGCAAGAGAGTCATAATATTGCTGGTCAGGTTCCGCTCATTCAAATGTCTGTGAATGGTTGGGATCTTTTGAAAAGAAATAAAGAATTGATACCGGAAGATGTCACTATCTATAAAGCATTAACTTCCAAAGGTCTGGACATGCCAAAGAAATTTTTGAGAAGACAAATTTCTAGACCAGAATCTCTCCCTTTAACATTGATTGTTGCTATCCCTTTGATCAATAATGGAGATCTTGGTCTTGATGATAACGAGTTTTCTAAGGAGATACAAAATACCATTGTTAACATTTTGAGTTTGATGAATGCTGAAGATAAGCTTGGATTGGTCTTCGTAGGAGCGCAACAGGAGAGATCCAATTTGGGAAATTACTATGGCTGCATTCCATCTTCATGGGATGGCTGGGGTTCAATCATTGACTCCATAGAATGCTACTCAACTTCCGAGGAGAATCAAACTGATGATTTCTGGACGGCTGGCCTAAAATACATTCAGTTGTTGGCTTCCACTGCTTTTGGAGTCGAAAATTCTTTGGATCCATCTAAGAAAATTCGTGAAATAATCTTCATTAATGACAGGGTTATCAGTGCTCATCAGAAAAATGAATTAGTCAAAGCAGATAATTTGTCCCAAATCTTCCCCCTAAAGAAACGAAAGAAAACAGAAGCAATATCAGAAATTATCCGCAGCCTATGCAACACTTATGGTTGCAGCTTTCATGCGTTGTCGCTTTATGATGAGTTCAAATATCTGCCTGGCATAATCATCGGCCATTTCAAAACCCTTAAAGGCTCAGATGAACGATCTTCTCGTCAATATAACATCCAACAACATTTAGTGACAGACTTTGAGGATCTTAATGAGCAAATGAGCCAATTGATGGCCCAGTTCCATGGTATCACTGTTGAAAGGTTAACGACTAATTTAAAATTTCGCAAGGGTGTCAATCTAATAGAATTTGAAGGTCGTGTAATTGAGAATCCACTTTCTAGTATCAAACTGGAGTTCAATAACCTTGTCGCCAACAGTGAAAAATCGTTGATGCTCAAGTTGAGAATCAATCTTGAACAAATCCCTTTGACTTCCATCAGATTAGGAGGTAAGATCGATTTGATGAAGAACATAACACAAATTGGTTCCGCTCCCGATCAAACTAAACTGGAAAATGATGTTTCTATCAGGATTTCTTTGAGTTCATCTGACAATAAGCCAACAACTTCCCCGCTAAACATTTTGGTTTCGGGCTCCAAAAAAGACAAACAGAAGGACTTGAATTTTGCCATACTATCCAGATTATCAGTTACAAAGCAAGCTGAATTTGCAAAAAGGCAAGCTGAGCGCCTCATAATCCAAACTCTGAAAAGGGATGTTTTTGCGGTGACAGATTTCACTTATAATACCAAGGAAAACATACGAAAATGCATATTAGACCTTAGCAATAGCATCTGGGAGCTTATCAAATCAAGCGATGATTCCAGCTTTAATAAAGATGCAACCGAAGAGTGGTTTGAATTGTTAAATAAAGAATTGACAGATATAGCCGAAGGGTACTCCTTGAGAAATTACCAACTAAGTAACTACCGGTGTGTTGCTAAGTTTTTAAAACTAATCTGAAACTACATATCTACCGAATTTTATCTGCTTGATACCTCTTTCATATAGACCTCTGTAAAAACAAGAATAACTATAAGCTTCGGCTACCCATACTCTTCAAAAAACTTTTTAAAAACACTAAAAAAAAGGGGCTCAACTGGGAATTGAACCCAGGACCTCCTGCACCCAAAGCAGGAATCATACCACTAGACCATTAAGCCGCAATTAATAGAATATTTGAAGACCAGCATACATAATGTATATTTGCTTATCTAATCCCGAAAAGTTTAAAAAAAAAAAAAAAAAGAAATTTCTATCTTCTTAGGCTTCTTCATCTATTTCAAAGGAAAATGGTTGGGCTTATGCCACAATCTCCCAGATAATACTGATCAACCGATCCTCACCAATCAAATAATCCAAAGATGTATTCATCTATATCACAACCAGAATGGCTATTGGGATACCATACCATTCTAAAAAACCACAACAAACAAAAACACATGGGATTTTGCCCTTAAAGTAAATTAGGAGCCTTTACCTTTTTCTTAGCGATTTTGACTTGAAACTACATAATTTCCTACGTTATGAGTGAAACCAATTAAAAACAGTAACCATAAATAGTTTATAATATATATAGTTTTAATTAAAAGTTTCGATATTAAAAAAAAAAAAAAAATCCATTTTTTATAAAATGACTACCACTACAGATCGGAGGTCCGCACCGCCATATATATGATGCCTGTAATTTATACGGGAAAACATTCATCAACGGAGGTTCTCGTGCCCAACACTGTTTTTTTGATTGTGAAAACATCAAGGACATATGGGCAAGACCCACAGGATCTTAAGATGGAATGCCTGATCTGCAACAACAACATCTCCATTGAGAAAATATTTCTCATCAACTACTTTTTGGGCTTGTTCATACATTTCAAAAGAGATTGGTCTGACTTATGCTACAATCTTCCAGGAAACACTGATCAAACGATCCCTATCAATCAAATAATCCAAGGATATATCCAACTCAATTACAACCAGAATGGTTATTGGGACACCATACCATTTCAAAGAATTTCAGCAGACAATCATTTATAGGATTTTGCTCTCAGAGTAATTTAAGAGCTTTTACCTTTTTTCTTAGCGATTTTGATTTGAAACTATATAATTTCCTGCATAATGAGTGAAAACCACTATGAACAGTTACCATAAATATTAATATAAAATACCAAAGTTTCGATATAAAAAATAAAAATAAGTAACTAATTATTATGTAATTCACTACTGTAACCAAAGGACCGATACAACAAAATCAAATGTTAACATCTTAGACTAAAAGGGTTTTCCCAGTCAGCTCTATTAAGCATAGAGAGCCAATTCAGCTTATAAAGCTCAACGATCAAATTTTACAAGTAAAAGATGCTTCAAGAGAGAAAGTCAATAAAAAAACTCATCATACTATCGTTTTCAGGAGGACAAGGACCATTCAAGATTTCGAATAGTTTGATCCCTTTATCAAATTGTGGATATTTGATTCTATTAAAATTTGAAGAACCAGCTAAATAACTTAAGCCTCTCATTTATATACGAGGCAAGAAATGAAAACTTTCTATGCAAGAAAAATGGTGGAATTTTTCCGACTCTGGCGGTTGTTTTGGACTCAGAGTTACTGGCATGGATTCAGCCAGAATCATTTTCTTTTCTTCTCCAACGACTTATCGTGCACATATTTTCATATTCCCTGTAAGTACAAAACCATATATTATATACATAAACAACAAGGTGTACGAACGTGCTTACTATACTTAGTGCCCTCTATCTGCTGTTCTTGGCTTGGCCCTTATTATATTATCAACTCTCAACAACACTTCAGCAGCTTCTGAAGCGGATGAGACGACGGCTCTTTTCAACTTATAACTTTCAACAATACCTGCTTTTCTCATATCTGATATAGTACCATCATCCAAGTTTAATCCAGAAGTGGATAAGCCGTTATATATCGATGCCCTTAGCTTAGAAACTAACTCACTTGAATCAAAACCTGCATTGTCACAAAGAATAGTTGGTAACTGTCTTAGAGCTTTGGCAAATGATTCAATTGCAATAGATTTTTTACCATCTTCATTTTGAGCAGCTTGCTCAACCGCCATGGACATGTTCATTTCAGAACACCCACCTCCTAGTACAGTTCTGGTTTCCTTTGTGGTCTGGGATAACACTGACAAAGCATCATGTAATGATCTTTCTGCTTCATCTAAAACTTGATCAGTGGCACCTCTAAGAACAATAGTACATGCCTCACCAGCTGCAACACCCGAAAATTTAGTCATGACATCTTCACCAATGATAACTTCCTCGATCACATCACAGTAACCAAGTTTAACATTTTCTGGGCTATCAAAAGTTGAGACAACCTCGCCACCTGTGACCAAAGCTAATCTTTCAACACCTTCAAAATCAGCATGTTCAATAGTGTTTATTTTAGAATCTGAAAACAGTTGTTCTGGCCAATCATAGATTAGTTGTCTATTGACAAAAGTGTTTATACCAAATTTTTTGATTTTTTCGACCTTGCTCTTCATTCTTTCCTTTTCAGCTTTTTCCAAATCTGCTAATTTACTTGTTGCATCAACTTTGAACTTAGCACCAAATATCTTCACCTTATCGGTATCCATTGAAGTGTTGGCAATCAAGATCTTTGCATTTTCGATCCTCTTTGGTTGGCCAACGCCAAATTTCTTATCTAATATGAATCCTTCATCTAAGAAAGAGTCTGATAGTTTCCCCCCAACTTTTTTGATGATTTGAATATGTTCCAAGTTTGTTGATCCTTTTAATCTCAAAATCGCATCAACTGAAAGATTTGCAAAATAGTCTTTATCTTGGGATAAAATCTTGGAAGAAAGAGTGGTCTTTGAGATGTTGAGTAAGTCTTCTCTGAACAAATCAGGGTTTTCTGAATTGTTGACAGTCAAACTTTCTAACTGTTTCAAAGCAGCTTTCGATGCAATTCTATAACCTTCAATAATAGTCTGTGGATGTATCTTTTGATCAATTAGCTTTTCAGCTTCCCTTAATAATTCAGCGGCCAACACCGTGACAGACGTGGTACCATCACCAACTTCATCATCTTGAACCTTTGCAATATTAACTAAGACCTTAGCAGCTGGATTATCAAAAGGAATAGACTTTAAGATGGTGGCACCGTCATTGGTAACCATTGATTGACCACTGGATGCACTTTGTAACAATTTGTCCATACCCTTTGGGCCTAATGTGGTTTTAACTAGATCACCAACGGCGATTGCACCAACGAAGGAAGAGAGTCTGGCATTTTCAGCTCTTTCTTCCGTGACCTGGTCTCCAAATATATTAACAGACATTTTATAGATTGAGTAGTATGGTAAGTGCGGGCAATGTACTCTGTCAAAATTAGTCTGTCTTCTTCAAGAACGAAAGAGTGCTTTGAGATGGCTTTTAAAACACGCATCCAGTTAATCCACAGACAGACACCAAACTGCTGAACCCGTTCGCCAAAGAAGTTTTTTCGTTGAAATTATGTCATTGTTCAGCGCAGTAAAAAATAAGTTGGGTCGGTGACGCGTCGATTAATTTCAAGAATTTTTTCCTCACAGTTAAGTTTATTTTTATTTTCAGATTCATCTTCTCTGACAGTTTTTTGATTGGTCTTTAGTTAGTCCAACTTGTGAAATTAAAGTCGAGATACGGTAGGAGATCTTGGGCATTTCACTCACAGAGAATTTATATTGTAGTATACTACAGGAGATACAGGCGTTACTTATAGACATACTCACTCATTTCAATCAACTTCCTTTTTCAAAGCCAGTTCTGCACTCTTCTTGCCTTATTCCTGTGATTCTCATTAACTTCATTCTGGCTTTTATCTCTTTAATACATAACAATATAGAGACTTACAAGCGACATGCCCATAACTACCGAGACATTGAGTGAAAAAGTCCAGAGACACAAAGATTTATTCAATCAGCTTGATGTATCACATCAGGGTAAGATTACATTAGAGGATTTTGAAGCTGCTTTGAAAGCCAACGGTCATCCACTTAAGGATTCCGATTTTGCTATAACTCAAATTTACAAATCCTTTAATGGCGACAGTAATAGCAAAAATGCTGATGATGAATACTTAAGCTTCGATAAGTTCAACAGGTACCTTTTATTGGCTGAGAATCAAATTGCCAAAGGTTTCGAGAACGTTGATAGAGATCACGATGGGAAAATCATGAAAAAGGATGTGGAAAACTACTTGATCAAATTGGGACTCACACCAACTGCGTCTGAGATTACCACGTTTTTTAATATTTTGGATTCTGAAAACCAAGGCTATGTTACATTTGAAACTTTCAGAGATGGTTTAATATTAATGCCTAGGCTAAACGGTTCTAGAATTCAGACCGCTTTCAAATTTTTTAACGGCGAACTAGAGCTCTCATCGGAGGGTGATGTTACCATATCAGATGATATTTTGAAAAGTGTGGGATACTTTCTTGCTGGTGGATTATCTGGTGTCGTGTCAAGAACATGCACGGCTCCATTTGATAGAGTTAAAGTGTTTTTGATTGCTAGAACAGACTTAGCCTCTACTCTATTGAACAACAAGGATGAATTAAAACATAGAATTGAAGAAAAGACACATCATAAAGTTTCATCGAAAAAAATACAGTCGCCAATAATAAGGGCTGCAAAGACTCTTTATAAGCAGGGTGGTATACGTGCATTCTATGTCGGTAATGGCTTGAACGTTTTAAAAGTTTTCCCTGAGAGTGCAATTAAGTTTGGCTCTTTCGAGGCTACTAAAAGATTTATGTGCCAACTAGAAGGTGTAGAAGATGACTCCAAATTGTCAAAGGGCTCTACTTTTATAAGTGGTGGCTGTGGTGGTGTTATGGCCCAGTTGGCAGTTTATCCGATAGACACTCTAAAATACAGAATCCAATGCGCATCACTAGACTCAAAAGAGAAGGGTAATCAACTGTTGGTAAAGACAGCCAAAGACATGTATAAAGAAGGGGGTTTGCGGTTGTTTTATAGAGGATTAGGACTTGGTATTGGAGGTATGTTCCCCTATGCAGCTCTAGATCTAGGTACTTTCTCAACAGTTAAAAAATGGTACATAAAAAAGGAAGCAACTAGAAAGAATGTCCCCCTTGAAGAAGTCACGTTACCTAACTATATCGTTTTGTCATTAGGTGCACTGAGTGGATCTTTTGGTGCTACCGTTGTTTACCCTATCAACTTACTGAGAACACGTCTCCAAGCTCAAGGAACTTTTGCTCATCCATATACCTATGATGGCTTCTTTGACGTTGCAAGACAAACTATAAGTAGGGAAGGATATCCTGGTTTGTTTAAAGGGTTAGTGCCTAATCTTGCGAAAGTTGTGCCTGCTGTTTCGATCAGTTATTTGATGTACGAAAATTTGAAGACATTGTTTGAATTGGAATGATCAAACGGTTCTGGATCACCTTATTTTTAACGTGTACCTCTCAGCTAAGATTCATTGCATAGCATCGATTTTTGGAGATTCAGCAAAAATACTTACAGTGGGAATGGCTGTTCAATCTTGTAGTATATCAAAACCTTCCCGCTTATCGCATCCCATATATATTATTTATTAGCATGGCTTTGTCCATTTTTCATATATGCCTAGTAGTACGACTTCTACACGTCCATATCTATTGAATATATGTTGTATTACTGTGTATCATGAGTAGTTTTATTGACGTTCATTTATGTAGGAAGATAGACAAAGTAGTCTCAACAAACTTTCTATGTTTTTAGTGAAAGTGAGAGTAATAACACTTTTCACCCGTTCTTATACTGGCGTTCTTCTTTGATATAAGCATTATTCTGAAATAAACTGTAACACTATAGACACTACAAAACTAGATGGAAAGTGAAAAGCACAAAAATTTGAATAATTCAATTGACCATCTAATAAACTTCCAAAACATATCTACCATCTTCCTTTAATTCTTCAATCTCCTTGGCAACATCAATCGTCAGACCCTTTGACTTAGCATCGTTCAACAAGATGTCTTGCAAACAAGCAGTGATATCAGGGACAGGCCATGTAGGACCACATAAATAGAAATGACCTTTCTTTTCAATCATAAGGTCAGTTAAGTCATCCAAGTTTTCTCTAATCTTGTCTTGAATGTAAACTTTTTGCTTTTGATCTCTGGAGAAAGCGGCACCAACATAGGTCATAATACCAGAGTTCAAGTAAGCTTCCCAGTATTCACCATATAAGTACTCTTGTCTTTTGTGTCTTGAACCCAAGTATAGATAAGCCTCACCGATATCATGTCCCTGTAATCTTTGGTAGTGTCTTTCTTCAATGAAAGCCTTGAATGGTGCTAAACCAGTACCTAAACCAGCCATGATAATAGGTTGAGTAGTTAATGGAGGTAGTTTCATAATCGAGGGTTTAACAGAGACAACCAATTCCTCGCCAATTCTCAAGTCACTTAAATATTTCGAACACTGTCCATATCTTTGACGCCCCTTATTATCAATCCAGTCGACGACGACAATCAACAAGTGGACTTCATTTGGATGCAGCTTTTGTGAGGAGGCAATGGAATATTCACGTCTCTTCAAAACTGGAATCAATTGGACTAAGTCTTGTGGTGCTGGTCTTGCAGATTTAAATAAGTTGAAGATGTCAATGAAGTTATAGAACTCCTCATCTTGGTATTGCTTCAGTAAATCGGCACCTGAAGCTGAGGCAAGGTTAACTAATTGTGTCTTTTCAGCTTCATCAGTGGCAAACTCAGCCAAAGCTTCGTAAAATCTCTTTGGTGGTTTGCCCAAAATATCCAAGTTATCTATTAGTGACTGTCTAATGGTTCTAACTTCAAATATTGAGTCATTATCCTTGGAAACAATTTTAACCAAGTCGTTAGCGTTCAAGCCGTACAATGAGATAAATTCATCAACTAGAGCAGGGGTATTTCTACCATGGATACCTAAAGCTTCACCAATGTTATAGGTTAAGCCTGTACCTGTGGTATCAAACTCAATGTGGAAAATGTTACGGTCGTAATCAGTTGGAGTCAATCTCTTGTTTTCTTTCACTTTAACAATGAAATTTTCAACTGGCAAGTCCGGTCTCAACGATTCTGAAGTTTCATAGGCTTCTTTGAAAATCAATTTCTTACTTAATTCAAATTGGCCATCGACCCTGACAACTGTTTGGTCAATTAGTTCTTCCCTTGGATTTGGTTTAAATGACGACTCAGTAAAGTCAGCCATTGGTTCCTCTTCTTCAGCTTCGTCACCCTCTTGGTCGGTATTGAAAACAATCCATTCCTCAGAATGCTTGACATCTTTGAAACCAACTTCATGAATCTTTTCAACAATGCTGACAATAACAGCTGCCAATAACTCAGCTTCTGAACCAAAAGCTTGCAAAACTTTGGTAACAATTGCACCTGTGTCCAAATCAGGGAATGCTGACTTCCAGAAGGCAACTTGGATAGCAATGGAGCTTGTTCTACCTTGAGTTGCTTCATTTTCCCCGACAGCTTCTAAATCAATAATTTTCAAGTCTAATTTGTTAGCAGCTAAATGCTTCTTGATGTTTGCTGACAAGGTCTTATCGACAAATTTCACCTCGTCAAATTTGGAATCAGGACTGTTCACAACAAGAATTGAAGCATTTGGTTTCAAATATTTGATAATTTCAACTTGATTCAAAATTGTTGCGTCTTCAACAATGACCAAATCTAATTCCGAACCGTAGGCATTGCCTGCCTTGATATCGGCCTCAAAAAGACCAGAGTTAATAAAATTATTGAATTTTGGTCTGTACTTGATATTCAAGTCTGGGACTAGTGATAGAGCATGTGTGACTTTTGAAGGAACTTCAACGAATCTAGAGTTATCGTTGAACAAGAATTTGAAATGAGATCCAGAACTGCTGATCTTCGCAGTACCCTCTGGTGCATGTTGTTCAATAACTTTCTTCAAATCAGAGACTTCTAATGTAGCGCCTGAAAAAGAATAATCAGCAACTTCAAGGAAGATACCTTCCAAGTACAGGGAGGCCTGGATATCTAACTTTAGTAAATTGACTCCATTAAATTGTTCACCAATAACAACTAACTTCTTGGTGGCAGGAGAAATCAATTTGGTGAATTGAGATGATTCAAATGGAATTGGAACTCTAACAATGATTGCTGCAATTGATAAGTTGGTCGACGATTTGATCAACTGGATAAGGTTTGTAGATTCATTGGAACCGTAAACGACAAAGATAGTCTCAGCATTCTTAGGACCATGGAATTCAAATGGTTGATAGTTGGTACCCAAAATCTTATTTAATTCAACTAAAGCGAAAGAAACTTTACTAACAGTTGGAACACTCTCAATGCGTGTGTTCAATTCAGCATAAAGAGTCTCGGAAGTTGATCTAATTTGGTCATTTGATAAAGCACCATTGATAGTTTCGTTAGTCTTAATGAATGATAGACCATCAAACAAATGCAAGTTAGTCAAATTGAATCTGGCCAAAACAGATGACAAGATGGTGAAGTGTTGGGACTCGACAGCATTTAATGAAGTCAGGATTGGTAACTTCAAATTCTTTGCGATTGATAAAGTTAAAGAGTAGTTGGAGACCAACTTTGAGTTTTGAAAATCATAATCTAGTGTTGCAACTTGGAAAGAAATTGGTAGATTCAAATGTTGTTGACCTAACAAGACTGGTTCCATAAAAGCTAAAGCAGAACTTGGGATAACAACTGAGATTGGATCTGTAGATGCGGCTTCATTTAAGTAACCTAATAATAGATTACCAGCTCCTGATCTGATTTCCAAGTTGTATAATTCAGGAACAACCTCGTTCAAGTTCTTTCTTTTCAAGTTCGACCATAAATTTAAAATAGACTTATTACCTGGATTTTCAGATTGACCCAACAAGCCATAACTGAATATTTTGTTTGAAAGTAGATAAGTTGTTGATAAGAGTAAGTTGTAAGGAGAAGTTAAGACCTTTCCCTTCAATTCATAAGGGTCCAAAGGTAGACCGAATGGAGAGCTGATTGTTGCAGAAGACAAGGCAATTGAAGCAGAAACAGAGTTTGCTTCTTCGCCGTGTTGAGAGATAGATGGCATATTTGTGATCTGGATGCTTCAACTGGTTTTCTCAACAATACTGATGGTTGAGAAATTTGACCAACATTGCAAAGAAAAAGAGAAAGAAAATTCAAAATATAATATAAAATTAAATCGCTTTCAGAATAATAGATTAGAGATGCTTAAGAGCCTATTGGACTATCCCGGCTGTGTGAAAAATTTCAGATCCAGATTCCAGTGGGAAAAGAAAAACCAAAGACCGGGAAAAAAACCGTGGTAATGAGGTATGCACTGTGCACTGTTCACTGTGTGCACTGTGTAATTATATAAAATTATAAATAATTACTAGGTCCCCACGCTAATTCCCTTTCTCAATAAAATCTGACAGCTAGCAGCCGCTGACTTCAAAGCTTTCCAAATTTGTATCCCCGATGAAGAAATTATAAATACCACGTGACCAATATTCCTTTTTTTTTCTCAAGTGCGGGATCTGGATTCTACTACCCATTACACAATAAAGGAATCAAAAACTTCAGCACAACAGATTTCCAGTTGTATCGGAGAAGCTTGGTAGTTTATGTGCCTTCAACTCAACTGGAAATCTACTAGTTGGCTGTATATAAGCAAGGTTTAGTTTAACAAATTGTTACTATTACTATAACTTTTTAGTATTAATTAATTTGGTATTTACCTATTTGTTCACTTTCAAGCTTATTGTTTTAATTTTGAGGCGAGACCTTTAGTATCACGTCAGTTGCTGTCTGTTGATAGTACTACACATATAGAACATAAATCACGTCGGTAACAGTCAAACTCATGATTGCTTTGCTTTACGAGCTAGTTGATCTACTCTCTTAGCTCTTTGATCTTCTTCATCTTTCAAAATCAAGTCCGTGTCAAATATCCCATCCACACCGACTCTTTCATTCACCTGATTGAATTTCGTCCAGTGACCCAGGCTTCTTGCTAATCTTAAAGATTTCCAGTTTAAAAATACTCTTTGTTCGCTGAGGTCTTTGATCTCCTGTTGTAACTCCTCACTAGTACCATCTTCAACACCATTGTCTGTGGAAGACTCGGTCGACGGTTTTCCTTTTTTCGCTTCTTCCAATTCGTGTTGCTTAGAAGCAATGCTACCATTGAGTTGGTATAAATCATCTCGATAGTCTTCCAGTTTATCTTCCCCTCGGGTTAATTTTTTTTTTATCTCTGGCAGTCCAGTGTTAACCGTCCACATTTTCGACAATTTAGGGGTTCCCATTTTGTAAAAATACGGCTTCTTAACAGCACCACAACTTTCCAGATGTTCATCTAGCTTTCTCTTCTTGGATTCAGATAAATTGATTAAATCAGCAATCTTCTCATGGTTGAATTGCTTCAATTTCAAGAATCTCCATTCATATTCAGTATGATTCACTGTATATTTAAGTATCTTGCCAAATGCTGGTGAATATCTCGAATAATGATCTTCAATGTCTGTAAGCAGAGCAGATATTGTACTTTTCACTGTATCGTTTTCTAACTTAACGTGAAATTCAGGTTTTTTAAATTTTTTGAATTTTGCGTTCACTTCTTTAATAATTTTTGTCCATTTAGCATCAGTGAAATCATAAATGAAACTTAACATTATATATAATTGCATTGCAATAATATGTCTATTTTTGCTATCATTCATCTGCAATCCAAAGTCATCGGCATCTAGAATCCAGTCGCAATCATAAATTTTCTTGGTATACTCATCCACAATTAATTCTATCTCTTGGTCTGATCTCGGCAAAGTAGTATTCTTCTTTGTAGTGGCATTTAAAATAGGCGTACCTCTTGTTGCTATGGTTTTATTGACATCAAACTCTCTAAGAGATCTAACAACATGCTTAGCATTGTTTAAAAATGTAGCATTCTTAGCGCCATACTTGCTTTGTACGCTCTTGAACGAATTCAGCTCCTCGATAACTTTATCAAAATCAGTGGTAAATGCGAGTAAAAGAGGTAGATAATAAGAGTAAATATCTGGTCTATTGTGAACCTTACCACTTCTATCGTTGGAACTATTAGACCCTAATGGTGAAGAAGGCCAATTACGAGTTTTTGAAAAAAGTTGGTAAGTTTTTTGAAAGTCGTTAATTTTCCAGTCAGTGGACAATAATAATTTATCATTTGTATCGAATGAGTCAGATATGAATATTCTTAATTTTGTCGCAAATATATCATGTTCTCTCACTTGGTTAACTAGACGAGGTAGAAGATTATTTCCTATCTGTAGTAACGTAGATCCTGGCTTAGTCTTGCCAACAAGTGAATTATTCAATGTTAGTTTAAGTCTTCTCGAAGCATTCGTTGGATTTAGTAACATAGCACCAAATTTCTCCACAATAAACTCCAGGGAACAGGATAACATTATGGTATTCAATGTTTGCATTGGATATGCATTCAAGTGACCAGGGTACTTGTAAAACGAGATATTTATCGACAAATCCAATAGTAACAGTAGTTTGTTTAGAAGTAGAGATTCATTGTCAGTAGTTTCCGCAATGCTCACAAAAGCAGAAGAAGTAATGTTATTGAAGAAAGCAATTTTGTCAATGGGTAGTTCCTCAAGTTTTAAGTCTCCAAATGTTCCATCTATTAACTCTCTAACCTTGTCGGAATCAAATACTGGGGCATGCTGAATATCTTCGAATTGAAACTCATTCGAAAGAACTTCAGTGCCATTGAATAGTAGTTCCGAGAATTCGGTTAGAAGTTTGTCCACCGAGTTGGTCATGTGTATACAATTGAGTTGATGATTCTTATATCTGGTATGATTGGTATGCTCATAAATGAATGTTTCTGTTGTTACTATCCTGACAAAATTGAAAAAAAATATATCTAGTTAAGTTATTATGTATTTTTTAGGTTTATGTGTATGTGAATTTTATATTTACCAAGAATATGTATATCTGCGAACATCTGAAATTTTGTATATATGTATGAATGGGCATGTTTTAAAATTCAAAGGCTAATTACAAATGACATAACTGCAATGGCTGTTTACGTGCTGCTCATAATAGTTACCGTCGTAAATATTTGATATACTAAGGCTATAAATATAAACGAATCTTTTCTGTGTATTATTCTAGCTTCATATGAATGCCTTGGTGTCAAATAAAAGTAAAATAAAAAGCAATCTTTACAAGCCCATACAACACACAATTGTGCCTAACTCAAAAACCATAATAAAATGATACATGTCACTATCAATCCAGCTAGTATTAACGAATCTCTTTTCTTTCTTGTGTTAATTTTGGATAACACTTTATTGATTCCGGGTATCGTACTCAATGAGTTCTGTATCTTGTTTCCAAAGTTACCAAGCACATTTCTTTGTCTCAAGATCTCATCTCTAGTTTCGTACACTTGCGATATCAAGTTATCAACTACATTGTGTTGTTGGCCCAATCTTAGACGTTCATTTAACATGTAACTGTCCTCATTTCCTATGCTTGATGAGGTAGAATCAGTGGCCCTTCTTTGGTGATCTTCTATATCCGTACGAACGCTAAATAGTAGATTCAATCTATCACGTTCTTGTTGTATTGTAGATTTTATTCTATTGTAATCAATTCGGGATTGACTCAAATTCTCTTTATGTCTTGATAATTGTTGCAATTTGGATGTGGAAATCGAGTTTTCGCTAGACTGGGAGTCAACTATCTTGTCCAACTCTTCTATTAAATCTGCTATTGACTTCAATGTTGTTTCAATTTTCCGCTCAGCTTTCAACTCATCTGCAGTTGCTGAAGATGATGTAGAAGTAGCAAAGGAGGAATAACTGGATAAGGAGTTAGATAGATGTGTCTCTTTTGATATAATTTGGGTTCTCACCTGGGTAAATGTCGTACTCATTGCTTTGTGTAAATAGCCACGCAATCTCTTTCAACTTTCTGTTGGTCAATGGTACAAATCACACCTGTCTTACTGATATATGCCTTCACTAAATATGGTCAACAGACACCGAAATGATTGATTATCAAGCTGCTGTTCTTTCAATCTCGTTATGGTAACTTGGCAACAGACTCTCGTAATTCAACCCGAATACTTTCTTGCCTTGCCTCAAATAATTATCGAGGTGTGGTGCGTATACATCTCTACACGCAATACGCTCTCATCTCTTGCTTCAAGCCGATTATTGATTTACGTTAACAAAAGTCATCTGTTAAGTATAAATTTTAACAAGTATGTAATAGGTACTATGGGGGAATACTTCACATACATGAT
This sequence comes from Ogataea nitratoaversa, assembly GCA_030579435.1. Classification (NCBI taxonomy): domain Eukaryota; kingdom Fungi; phylum Ascomycota; class Pichiomycetes; order Pichiales; family Pichiaceae; genus Ogataea; species Ogataea nitratoaversa. Next base: position 186,040 of record JAKTQZ010000003.1, read on the forward strand.
GCGTAACCTAGAGCAAAATCTTTGAATAGAAATCCCACCAATCAAATAGACTGGTGGTAGAATCTTCAGCGGGACCAAATTGCTCGAAAAACTCTCTAGTCTGACAGGGATGAATAAGAAAGTACGGACCAGTTTGCCCATCAATATGGTTATCTACAATAGTAATCAATCCAGAAACACCGGCTCCACTGACCTCCATCTCTACTTGAGGTCTTTCGTAATGATTGTAAGCGATATTATTGTTGGAGCGACATATAATCTGATCAATGTCTTGAATTGGAGAGTTTGAAACCATAGCATCACATGCACTCTCTTCCTTGTTGCTGAACTTTAACGATTCTCTTTTTCTATGAACTATATTACTGAGTATTTGTTGATCAAACACTAACGTTTGTTTTTCTAAAACAGCCGAATTGTCCGGATCGAAAATTTGAAGTTCGATCTCCCTTTCCCCGGGGCAGGCCAAAGTGGTTTCAATGTGGTATATCCTAAAATGTAACACAGGAGCTTGGTACGCATCACTAAAAGATATGATCATTTTGAGATTGTAAGTCTTTTTCTCATTCAAAACAAAAGTGGTGCCCTCTGGCGACTCATGTGTCAATTGGACTCGGCTCCATAATATAACGTAGCTCTGTTTGAGGTCGATAGAATACGGCACTCTCGATTTTGCTAACTGATTCGCAAAGAGGGGGAGTTGAGATATGAAATGAGCATAATTCATTGAAATAAATCCATGTAATCATATAGAACATGATATTTCAATCCAGAATAGAGTGAGCTCAAATCTCGTTTGATTGTAGTGGGTCGCTGGAAGGAAGAAACTAAAAAATTCTGACAATTTGTGGAGTTAATCGATCATCTCTGTGTGGTACGTACTATAGTACTATGAGAGCGGCTTTCGGCTTTCTTCAGAGAAGTGGCGAGTAAGAGTTCAAAAGTACGTGGCTAAGTGTGGCTGTCTTTTTCGGAAATACTCGATCGTCATCCGGGCGGTTTTTTCAAATTTGATTCAAGATCATTGTAAGAAATTTCAAAGGTAATAAATTATAATAGTAAACGCTTGACAAAAGTCCCTATGTATATTGAGGGTGAATTCTGAAATATGAAAAATTGGGTAGAATTTTATGGAGGACAAGATTAGGATTTACTATTAACAAAGATGACAGTAGTAATGTATTCAATTAGGCTAAAAGTAAAATATATAAGTTGAACTAAAATCGGGAAGTAATATTATAAATGAATATATATTATATGATATATATACCCGTTGAAGTATATAAACTGTAAAGCTAGTTTCTGAAAATTCTTGAAACTTAATATAACCTCCTATGAATATATACAAAATAAATACTTAATAAATAAGTTGGCTTAATTAAAGCAGACTGTTGGATGACGAATAGGAATATTGTTAAAGTAATTGATGGTGATTTATGTTTTTCATTTGTGGCGTTGCAAATGTTTTTCATAGATTTGACTTAATCGAAGGCCAATTGTTTTTTGATTTCAGCAATAGCTTTACCTGGGTTCAAACCTTTAGGACAAGTCTTGGAACAGTTCATGATTGTGTGACATCTGTATAAAGACATAGAATTTTGTAACATTTCCTTTCTCATAGCAGATGCTTCATCTCTTGAATCAATCAACCATCTGTAAGCTTGCATCAAAACAGCTGGACCTAAATATTCTTGTTGATTCCACCAGTATGAAGGACATGAAGTTGAACAACATGCGCATAAAATACATTCATATAAACCATCTAATTTGGCCCTGTCTTCAACACTTTGTAAATTTTCTTTACCATCTTCAGGCTTTTTAGCATGTAAGAAAGGTTTGATTGATTTATACTGTTTATAGAAATGTGTTAAATCTGGAACTAAATCTCTGACGACATACATGTGTGGCAATGGGTAAATCTTGGTTTCTTTTGTTTCATCTTGATCAATTTTGCACAAACAAGCTAAGGTGTTTCTACCACCAATGTTCATTGCACAAGAACCACAGATACCTTCTCTACAGGATCTTCTAAAAGTTAAAGTTGCATCATCTTCATTTTTGATCTTTAATATGGCATCCAATATCATAGGCCCACATTGATTCAAATCAACTTTGTATTCTTGCATGTATGGTTTCTTATCCGGAGTATCTGGATTCCATCTATAAATCTTGAAAGTCTTCAATCTTGGAGTCTTAGCAGCAGCTGCTAGAGTTCTAACTTGTGTCTTTGAAGCAAGACTTGTCAATTGTGTTCTGAGCATTTTGTATATATGTGTCCGTGGGATGGCTGTGTAAGGGAAGATGAAAAGAATACTGGAATATCGAGTCGACGATAGTGAATGTTGAAATAATATATAACAGTAACAGTGATTAACAAAGTGGAAAAGGAAGAGAAAGTGAAGACAATTAAGATAAAATGAAGTCAACTACAAACAACATATATGAACATCAATCAACCTGTTCTCCAGAAAAACTCACAAGACGTGCACCACCCATCGATCATCCATCCCCTGCAAGTCCCTCACATTAGTAAAAAATCCCATCTGATTGGCTCTTTTCCGCACCCTCGCTGGAGCTGCTATTGTTCCTCTGCCTAATTGTCGGATGCGATATTTTCTCTTCCACACTGTTCTCACCATAAGTATTATTATATAATATATTGTGTATCTCTACTAAAGACACATCCTTGATTCAGTTTCCTTAATTAAATTCATTGTTGCTAACCCATTTTTCTCACCTGCTCACTATTGCTACTGAATATTTTGATATTCAATCTTCTGTCCGTCGATTGCTTCTCCAATCATCTGCACTTCTTGACCTTTCTTCTTCCGTCAACCCTTTTAGCGCCTTGATTCTCAATAGCTAAATGAACATCACCAAATTTTAAGGGTGCGCGGTCAGTGCTTGGCTACTGGGGCAAGGGTGAACGGAGTTGGAGGGAGTCCGGAAACCAACATCATTTTTCCTCTGTATGCAAGGATGTGACAATTAAAATGATTCTGCTTACGCAATATTATGCTTATGTTATAAGTTACTAAGCTGCTATGATATCTATTATGAATGTAAAAACACCCATCATTATCTTTTTTCTTTTAAAAAGCTATTTAGTAAATTACAGCACTGTATAATATACCGTTTTTTATATTCGCGAGCCTTTGTAAACATTGAGAATTACTGATCACCACATCAGAGAGGTACTCATTTTGAGATAAATCGAGATGACGAACCAGCGCGACAAAGAATAACCGAGGGGAAAAAAAGAGGAAAAATAGGGATTTCAAAGGTGGCCCATCTCCATTTCTAGCTACGGCAAATACTTTAGCACAATTGTTCGTCTTAGCTCTCTATTTCTGAATCTTTTCTTAAAATTGTACTGGGTTTGGTGGTCAAGAACTAAGCTGCTCGCAAAACTTGTTATAAGTCTGCCTTTACAAAAAAATTCTCTGATGTTTGATATCCATTTGTCAATGGCCTGCTGAGTGTTCAAGAGGTTTTGGGAATAACCAAATACCAGCCTTGAATAATGAACAATAATTCCGAAAAGACAATCGAACCATAAATCTATGGGCAGTTATATATATTCGAAATTGGAATAGCGTTCATTTATCATACCCAGTGGATAGTATCGCCGTGCTTAGTATACTAATATATACTATATACTATATACTATATAGTATATAGTCTTGCCAGGCTTAGTGATAACTTATTTGATGTCGAAGATGGCTCAGTCAACAGCTTTGCCTACCCTTCGTTTATGGCAAAACTCAATACCCCAGACTCCCAGAGTGGTCTGAGCTGAGACTCTGAGTCTGAAAAAATCCGAGATTTGAGTACAAAAGTAGCTTCCGGAAGATATTAAAAACTTCGATCCGCGAAATTATAGCCAGCTGCTGAATCCTCTGATTCTAGTTTCTACGCAAACTTTTTTTTGGCAGGCAGTTTGAGACCTCGGCCTCTCTAAGATTGCTTGCTTTTCACGGGATTATTCAGCTTAAATCAATATATGGCTCATGGTGATTAGACGGGCTGATCGATTCGCACTGCCAACTTTTAAGTAATAAGTACCAGGCTGCAAGTTCTCGCTCGGCCACAAAAAAAACGTAAATAAATAAGTAATCATGTTTATTGTTGTAATATTAAACACATCTCATCGGTAGTAGGTCGGGTGAGAAAGGTGCACCCGCACCGAATCGGTCAAAGCTATTCCTGGGTTTCAATATTCACTTTTGAGTGGGAGCTCCTAGATAATTAAAGGTTTTTAATGAAGTTATATATGATTCACCTGCAAACTGTATTGTACAATCAATCAATCGATCGCTACATTGCAGGTAGGTGAAACGTCTCTCCACAAAAAGCTGTAGTCACACAGTCTAGTGGCTCGTTTCTAAAAGATTGTATGGAATAAGACTTCTGAACTATCTGTTAACCATTACTACACAAAAGATGGTAAAGTAATAAAACGTTATAATATATTAGATAACCAATCTTAAATTAAGACCTATTGAGCATGTAAAGCCACCTTTACATAGAAAATAATAGTATATATACAAGCATTTTGAAAAACATAAAATCATAAAACATTAATTGGTCAGCTCTTGACAGCAGACAAAGACGCACTTGTCGTTATATTATCCTTCAACACATCATTGAAGTATTTTGAGTCGCCTAGATCGTATTCCAGTAACTCTTTTGGGGTTGCGTCGTTGCTAAACTGTTGAGATTCCATTTCTTCAGTCGAAGAAATTGAAGAACACGTGGAAAGAGAAGGCAGATCTTGATCATCAACACTCGAATATTCATTTTCAGTGATTTCATCAGCTTCATCGTATTGATCATCGTTTGGCGAACCCAGTTGATATCCTAAATTAACTGATGAAGTGGTATCATGAGTATAAATTTGATTGCTCTGAGAAAAAACTCTTTTCAACGAAACTTCTCCCAGGGAATAGTCATTCAATTCATCGTCAGAGTAATCATATTCATCATCATCATCTTCTTCTTCCTGCTCTTCTCCTTCTTTTATCTCAATCACCTTGATATTATGAGGATGACTGTCAGAAACAGTGTAGAAGTCACTTTTAATTTCATCTTCATATTCTGAATCTGAATCCGAATCAGAGACTTCCTCGTAGTAATACTCATAATCGTCTTCTTCATCTTCATCACTCGAATCATTCTGTGAATCAAAATCGGAATCATCTGAGCTATAATAAAAGTCAACATCAGCTTCCGATGTCTTCTTGTTAGCCTTTGTTGGCTTTGCAGGCTCAACTAATTTCACGTGTTTTTCTTCAGGAGCAGAATGTATTGATTCAAACGAAATCTTTGATGCATTAGAATGACGTTTTTTGTCATCATTGTGACTTATAACTGCTTCGTTATTCAATTTATCAATCAAGCTGTCTAACAAATTGGCTTGACACACAAGTCTATGTAAATTCACATCAGATTTCACTGCTTCCTTTGTCAATTTGCTTTTCACTTTTGATGCTAGTACATACGTGTCAGAGATATCGGACATCGTACGAGACGTATTTGAGTTTAATAACATGTTGGTAGGGATAAACAATAATTCGATTATAGTGCTCTTGTAATATGATGGGGAACTAAACAAATATGAGTAGATATGAAACGTGCAGTTGGTTGGTAGTTCATATGATTTTTTGAGAACGGGCTTATTAAGTTGTAAAGAAGTAGATTTCTTGTCAGTTGTTTTTTAAAAATTAATTGTTGTAAGAAATTATAATAAATTGATAGTACATGTTCAAAGATCAAACCAAACGAGAAGAGGGAATGAGGCGAGATATATATATGAAATCTCTTACAAGGCGTTTAAATTTTGATGGAAAGGTAGGTGGTTCAGGCTCGGATATAATCGAAAACTCCAACCCGTTTACTAATCTTCGCTGTTCGGTATATATATTATTGACTAATAACAGTAATGATTTTTAGTATGATATTATTAATCAGCGCGTGAGACACTTTCGTTACTAACATTAATAATTGGAAACACGGCCCGTAGGAATTTAAATTCGATTTAAGAGCCGAAGACTTCCAGATTCCTTAAAAATTCCAGTGCACACTGGGAACTGCGGACGTACGAACCTTGCTCACTCTAGCTTCAGCCGACTTTCCTGTCTATTTTAGGAATAAATTGATTCATCCGTTCCGATTTTCATTTTTAAATTTTAACCTCGCTGTCTCGCACTGGCTCTCTCGGTCTTGACGGCTCCCTAGAGATTGTGGGAACCTACCGGGTGAAATAGCGAGCGCGTGCGCTCAGCACTATAACTTAAAATTGCTCGACTATATATATGAAGTCTGGACTTTGGAAGCTCTGGCTGGATCTCTTTTAGAGGGAGATAATTAAGCATGACTCATCATTGGTTGTACGTGGTACGTAGTACGTACTATTTAAAGAGCTGTCTGCGCTTGCGAGCATTTTGGCCAAACTCCCAACTCTAGGCCACCACGCTAAAACTTTATGACTTTACAAGGTTCCCGTGATGAGCCATCGTAATATTTCGGGTTTGAGTTTCGATTCTCTAGATTCCTGAATAATATATCGGCCGTATGAGCCGTCAATTATAGAGTTCTGGTGCTGAATTTTTGTGATGTACTAAAGTTCTAATATTTATTCATGGTCTAACACATTACACATATATACACACATTACTGTATACATACAATTACAGTATAAGGTAATAAATGGTACAAGACTCCAGAATCCAGTGTAATATGAATTCGGTGGCGCTGTCGGAAAATGACTGATGAGCCTTGACCGATGGGGAGACGACAGTGCGAATTCAAGGTCAAAAAAAAAAAAAAATTTAGAGCGCGAGAAAAACTGAAAATTAACTCCTAACCCCAATTTTTAAATCCTATGCCACTTGGAGATAGGACGTAAACTAATTGAACTTCTGCCTTCAAGTTTTAACACCAAATTCTCGGATTCGGTTTTAAGCTTGGAAACACAAACAGACTCCAGAGTGTAGCAACTCATGATAAAGGTGTGATTTCTGTTACGTACCAGTCAAACAAAATCTTCGGATGTGTATATAATAGCATTGACCAGGTAGTGTGTGTAATATATAATATACATATAACATATGTGCGTTAACGATAGTTCAAGAGTCGAAGCAACAAAGCAATTGAATGTTGTTTTTCTTTCTCGCAAGTTATTATTCATATACGAAAAGTAATGCCACTAAATCAAAGAGTCTGCGTGGAGATCTAAGGTGTATGTATATAAACTGTTATCGCCTGTAAAAAGTTGGAGGCTGAATTATTCATGGGTTTGTTGGAAGACATGGAAAATGTGTCAGAAATGTATGTCATTAAATTTTTGATATGAAAACCGTTGAGCACGGCTGGAAACAGTTTAAGCCGCTTCACAATAAAACAAATCGGGCAATGCACATTGTATTATCAGCAAGAATAGTAGTGAATTTGTAATCACCAATGCACATGTTCATATTTGTATATACTATATAGTATATATATATTTGACATTAATAATTATTTTAAACTATACTCTTCTCACATAATTAACAACTTCATAGGTTCTGACTACTCTAAAGTTAATTTCTCCTGAGCAATGATCATAAAGCAAATATTAACCTCAGCAAACATAAACTAATTCAACAATCTTTTAAGTATTATAACAACATATAGGAGCGTTTATTCTTTAATTTGAATGACTGATTGCTCAAGCACTCTTACAATCAGTAGACTATTGGATTACTAGACGCATTGACCATTTGATCAGTACAAATCAATGGAGCTTTCATTCAAACAGAAGATACTTGGTGTGTTCTATTTTCTTTCCCAGATGTAGGAGCCACACAAATGATCGGTTGTTAGTGTCCGCTGTCAAGTTGAACAGGAATTGCTTTTTTTTTTTAATGTTCACTGCCCCTCGTAATAATAGGGAGAGCTAAAAACGATTGTGTTTCCTTCATTTCACAAAACCAAGTAATAATGTTCATTAGGTTGACATAATGAAATGATCATGTATTGTGACCGTTTATTTTCGGATATAAGATATTATTAAATTGTATTGATATTTTACATATTCTCAATGTGACATCATAGATATGTGTGAATGTATCGACTAACAAGGGTAAAAAGCAATTAAGTAAGCATACTTATAATACTATACCTACTCTTAGGTTTAAATAAACGGCTATCGTTGTATTATTACATTGTATATAAAAAAAATATATAGCTCACTGAGCCATAATATATAAATAAATCAATTACTAAACGGTAAGCCAATAAATATGTATAAATTCCTGTCCACTCACCAAGATGTGGCATCCCATTTAGTCAACTCTTCAGCTTGGCCCAAAATATCCTTCTGGCACTTTTTCCGCATGTAGTAAATTGGGCAATCTTTGTTCGAGCATAGCACTTCTTGATGTAAAGAACCTTGACATCTTTGACATTCGGTCCATAGTTTGCTGAACTTCACTTCCAAGTCATTCATCTTTGCTAGTTCCCGTCCATATAATTCACCTGACATGCCTTTACAGTTCTTACATAATGTTTCACCTTGTGGAATTGTTGATTTACAATTCTTACAGGTATTGGCCTTCTTAGCAAACTTCATTAAGCCACCAGTTTTAGCAGCTGAGACTGTAACAGTTCTTGTATGGGAACCATTAAGTAACTCCTTTGCTCTTCGCTCCCCTAAAATTGGTTCAAAGATTCTAATCAACGGGTTACGAAGTTGATTTTCCAAATAGTACTTTGTGTCAATTGGTAAAGAGTTCTCAAGAACATATAATGGATCTTCTGACTTCTCATAGTTTTTGTCACCAGCAGTCTTGATAATCACATAAGCAACTCTATCTCCTAAAGTTGGAGCTGACCCTGCGTCTCTTTTTCTCATTCTTTCAGCAAGCTCCACATGAGCCTGTTTAGCGGAATAATCCTGTCTTGATAATGCTTTTGTTATAACTAGTTGTGACAGATCAACTCTATTTTGCAGTAAATCTGCTATGGTCTTTTTGACATACTCTTCTGCTCCGCTAACATCTCTATCTTCTAGCATCAACTCCAAAACTCTTGTAATCACAATTTGGACCAGTCTACAATTATCTCTTCTAACTGTTTCAATACCTTTGGTATCCATCTTATCAAATTTGTGCGGGTTAGTCCAGTAGAGCCCAGCGTATCTCTTTTTGTTGATAAGTAAGTAAGGGAAGTAAACTTTTTCGAACTCCAACTTGATGGGGTTTTCAAACTTTGTGGAAACGTAATCTGCAGCTTCTTCTCCAATTTTCATACAAGTTTCCAAATCATCATATCCAAACTTCACCATAACTGAATCTGTATCACCATATATAACCTGTGCATCGTATGGATACCCGTTCTTTATACTATATTTCTCCTGAACTTCAGTTTTGGTTTTTTCAATCATTTCTCTACCAAATGCTGTAACAGAAGAGGAAATTGCCAAACAAGGTAACTTACCTATGGTAGCACCAGTAAAACCATACACAGAGTTTGCGGAAATTTTCAAGGCCAGCTGTCTACCATTCAACACCTGTTTTTTAAATGGGTCTGTTTCGTTTTTCAAATCTCTTTTTGCTTGCTTTCTTGCATCCAACAATTCTTGAAGAATAGTTGGTAATATGCCCTTTCTTAAGTGAGATTTGACAAAATAATCGCCATTGGGGGTTAAAACATAATCTTCGTCCTTAACTAGTTTCAATCTTTCCACTGTTTGCTTATTAAGTAAAGTCGTATAACATAAGTTATGGGCCATCATGATAGATGGATACAAAGAGGCAAAGTCTAAAGTAGCAATCGGAACGTCATAATACCCTCTTTTTGGTTCGATAACAGTGGCACCTTCATATTCTTCATTCACGCCTTCACTCTTCATGTTCGGAATGACAATATTTAAATCCAGACATTTTCTAAATAATTGTGAAATAACTTTGATTTGCTGGCCTCTACTCAACAAAAAAGAGAAAGGAACACCAGTGACTCTGGCCATTTCGGTATAGTTAACCAAGCACATTAAATTCTCGGCAAGTCTTAAGGGTAAATAAGCATCCTTCAAACAATAAACTGCTAATCTTCGTCTGGTCTCAGCATTTCCATTTTGCAAGTCTGTAATAATGGAATGTTGCACATCTTCCTTTTGCTCATTAAGAAAATGAGCTGAAACAGCGTTCAAGGTATATGATCTTAATTTGTATTCTCTTTGGATGAACTGCAGCAAGTCAAGTTGCATTCTACCTTCAATGTTCACAACTTTATTCTCTCTGGTACCATATGCACGGGAACTGAACACAGAATCCTTGATCTCCTGTTTGGTGGCCGATAGCCTACTGAAGTAAGGAAAATCACTCACATTCAACGTTTTGGCTCTGTTGATCAGGTAGGGTAAATCAAAGTTTGCAATATTGTAACCAATGATAACATCAGGGTCTACCTTGACCACAAAGTCTTTCCATTGCCGCAACATCTCACCTTCATCCTCATATGAAAAAATCTCAGAAGCAACAATCGGGGCACACGACTTGACTGTAAAAACATTTCTAACAAATGGGACAGGGTCACCCACCTTGGAAACGACACTGGCAATCTGAATGACTGGATCGTGGTCGGCCTCTGGAAAAATACCTTTTCTTCCCGCACATTCAATATCAAAAGACAAGATTCTCAAAGGTGCCATATTCAAAAACTTGCCCTCAGAAGGATGAGAGACAAGGTCTTTGTAGGAGATTTTGATCTCAAACTGACAAGTAGACACCTTTTTGTTCTGCTGGACAATAGAGTAAGTGCCGCCTGGGGCCAATAACCATCCCATACCTGTAATCTTAGAATCAACCATCATTCTTAGTAAATATTGAATGTTATCGAATGTCATTGATCCTGTTGGCGGAAACAGATCTTTAAACTGAATTTCACCTCTTTCAAATGCAGTCCTTATTCTTCCGATAAACTTAGCATTATTGACAATAATTTTCAAGAATGGTAGCTTGGTATTATTGTTGTAGCCCCAGATAGATTCTTTTAATGAAATCTCCATACCCACAACTCCCTGGTAATTTTCAGAAAGATGAGTTTGAAATTCGTTTAAATCAGCAGGAGTCAACCCTTTTGGAACAGGGACATATAGATAGTGTCTGAAACCGACAACGTTACATAACACAGAGTAGCCCTCCACTGTAACGCCAAAAAATCTTGCTGCTGACTCGTCGTCAATTATAGTCTCTTCACCATCCAACTGCTGAAACTCAATATTATATGTAGCAGGATCAAAATTTGGAATAGGAGGTCTGTCCCAGTTTTGTTTGTCTCTCTTAGCGACCGAATTGCTTTCTTTACTGGCAATAGATTGTAGCTCTTTTTCGAAAGCAGAAGGTTCATTATCAATTTGCGTTGATGTCAATTTCTTGTGTAGCTTGCGAGAGCTAAAATGCCCGTGCACAGGAAGGTGGTAGCCATGTGCTTTTATCGACTGATTGGCTATCGGCAACGAGTGTGCTGAATCTGTACCCACCCTCTCGTCTAGAGTAATATCCAGATGACGCCTCTTAGATGCGGCCGATGACGATTGATCGTGCTGATGTTTATTTCCTAACATTCTGATACTAGTGTCTTCAAAACTGTATTAATTCCCGGTGATCGTATCGTCTTAATAATGGTTCAAATAGAAGAAAGAAGTATATTTTTAACAAAGCAAGATGTTCCGAAAATCTGGATCATGCATTATAAATCAGAATTAGAAAGCACCAACGCGTCAGACAGAGAAGAGGGTGTTTGAGGGCGGTGTAATATAAAAAAACGAGTAAGTGAACCTGTTTTTATTCTGACAGACTGGGGAGACGGCATCTTATCAAATAAAGCCTAACGAATCTTTTTGCCTCCCTAATGCCTTCAAATGTAGCGTACACTGTATATTTTGTGGTGGTGCTACAAACTGACAATACTGTAATTAATATACACCCCCTTAGAAGTTTCAATTGATATTGTGAGGTAGACAGGAGCAAGAAGGTTCACAAATTAGGTAATATGAGCTTTAATTTCACGGGCACTACCAAAAAGAGATCGGTCAATTTGGGGAACAGGAGTCTTTTAGCAAAGAACAAGAATTCTTTCTTGCAGTCAACTCAACTTGAACGAGAAAGAAGACAACGGCAACGGCAGGAACATCTGGCTGCTATTGTGATACAATCGGCCGTCAGAGGCTTTATAGACTTGAGACAGTCAAGGATATTACTCAGTAACCAATGGGATGGTGAGAACATAGCGGAATTCAATTACTTCTTCAAAGATTTGATTCTAGTGCAGGAAAGAGAGGTTATTTTTAAGCAATTGGATCAACTGAATCATATTATCAGTAATAATCTCAAAATTTTATCGAGAGGCATGATAACGAACAAGCTTGTTGAAACGCTCGTGATACCCATAAAAGCACTGGTCGGGACCAATTCCCCAGACATTTTGTTGATAAAGAAGCTTGTTATCCAGATTGACAAAATATCACAACTCAAGCCAGACAATATAACATTCAAAATTTCCATCATTGATACATTGATCTACGCTCTTTTCAAAATATATGACAAGGATGAGTTATTCTATAAAGTCATCTTAGCATATTCCACTACTAATAACTCCTTCGCTCTGATAGAATTTTTCACATCACCAAATCAGCGTTTCATTGACTATGGAAACTCTATCGATTCTCACCGAGAGCTTCTCACTTCTCTTGACTCACAGTTCACTTCCTTGATTTCTCATAGTATACGATTCGGCCTTTTGCGTCCTATAGAAAGGTACAACTATCTCATTAACGTTATCAGTATCTTGTTTGACGAAAGCTCAGGTTATTCAAATATAGTAAATACAAAACTTATTGAGGCGCTATCACTTGTTATTGGAAGCATATCATGCGGTTTGAGATTTGTCACAGATGTAGATACTATGGATGTTGATATCATCATGAAGGGCCCTAGAAAGTATTCGGAATCGATTCTTGTTAGTGAGGATCAAAAGACCAAGATTGAAAAGTTGTATATGACTGCTTTTCCAAAGGCAGTTTTAAAATACTGTGAAACCAATAATGTCAACACTGACTTGATTATTTCCTTTTTCTACGCTTTGGTACAGTTTATATCGCCACCAGAAGACACAAACTTGAGCACCTCAGTTAACCTTTCATTCAAGAATACTCTTGTTGTGAATTTGATTGTTGCTTCATCATCTTTGAACTTTTTGAGCATTTGGTTTGAGAAACTTTGTGACAATGAGTTCTACAACGAAATTTTGATTTTAATTGAGGAGAAAAATTACCAGATCAATGAAAATGATGAACTCTGGGAGTCGGCATTTTCTATAAAGAATGGTACATGGTGGTGCACGCTATATTTATTCCAAGAATTATACTCATACTTGTTATATGTATCCAATGATGCAGACTTATTCAACACCGGTAGATTAGCAAAAGATAACTATCTCTTGTTTATTGCTTTTTTGAAGAATTTTTCTATCTTCATCGTTCTAGGTGGTAGAAACATTAGTGCATCGCTACATTCTAAAGTGGAAAGTCCTTCATATAAGAATATGTTCCAGTCCTTTCGCAAAGTAGGAAGACTTTCGTTGAAGCTATTAAAGCAGATTTACCTAAGGGATTTGAGAATGAAAGTGGTTGGTGACGACTTTTGGTTAATGAAGTCCCGTGCGTTCTCCGAAAAGACTATTACTCCGCTACTATCAATGATTGAAGCGCAGCATAGAATAGAATTAGAACTAGACGATGATGCTCCTGGAGATGAGAGTCAAAGCCAGCTTGATTTATTCTCTACAAATGGAGTTAAAATATTTGGAAAAACGGGACATCAACAGCAAATTGATGATCTATTGATTTTAACATACTTACCATTTATGATCCCCTTTGAGACACGTGCTGAATTATTCCATCAGCTGGTTGCTCTTGACAAGGAAATATCATTGAATTGGTATGGGCAAAAATTACGTGGTACCATTTCAAGAGAGAATGTTTTATTTGATGCATTCCAGGAATTTGGAACTTCCACTGGATTTCAATTCAAACAACAACTGTATGTTGAATTTATCAATAAATTTGGTGAAAAAGAAGCAGGAGTCGATGGTGGTGGTTTAACTAAAGAATTATTAACAAGTATTGTGGACAATGCATTTATTGTTTCTAGCTCTAATCAATCTCAAAATGGAGGTTTGGAATACTTTCTCACCACTTCCAATTACCAACTATATCCAAACCCGAATTATTATTTAAAGTTGAAGTATCAGCAACAGAACCCTTCGGTGGACTATTTCGATCACGAAGAAAAAATGTTTCATTTGCAACTGATGAGATTTTTAGGCATGGTGATTGGTAAATGCCTTTATGAGAACGTGTTAATAGATATTTCATTCACTCCTTTTTTTTTGAGCAGATGGTCTGCTTCTTCATCGTCGTCGGGGAAAGCTAATTTTCTCGGAACAAAGCAACAAGGGGAAACACAGCAGTACAGAAACTCATTTGACGACTTGAAAACATTCGATGCTGAATTATATTACAACTTAATCAAATTACTTAAAATGCCAGACGAAGAGCTGGACTCACTCGATTTAAACTTTACTATATCCGAAAAGTTATTTGATTCAGAAGAGCAAAAGGTTATAGATCTGAATTTAATTCCGAATGGGTCACATATAAAAGTGAATCAGCAAAACAAACTACAATATATATACTCTATTGCCAAGTTCAAACTTGACCAATCGATTTCAATTCAATCTTCTCATTTCCTTGATGGCCTTTTTGAAATCATCAAACCTCACTGGTTATCATTATTCAATCCTTATGAGCTTACAAAGTTGATCTCCGGTGGTGAGAAAGAAGTTGACATTCATGATTTACGAAAACATGTCGTGTATGGTGGATATTTGCCGACTGATCAGACTATAATTGATCTCTTTGATATATTGGAAAGCTTTGACAAATCCGAAAAGGGAAAATTTTTGAAGTTTGTCACTTCAAGTTCTAAGCAGCCGTTATTGGGATTCAAAGAATTGGTTCCTCAATTTGGAATCAGAAATTCAGGTAGGGATTTAGAGAGGTTGCCAACTGCTTCAACATGTGTGAACTTACTAAAGTTGCCAGACTATCAAGACAAGACACTACTTAAAAAGAAATTGTTGTATTCTATCAACTCGGGTGCAGGGTTTGACTTATCATGATGATAATGAGTACCTTTTCAGTTATACACCGGATGATAACAAGTTATATAATTTTAATCAATGTTCACTATTCATAGACGGTCATTTGCATAATATATAGTATAATATAATATATTGTATATTGTATCTTTTGTTATTCACTAAGTCGTGAATTTGCGTATGCGTATCGTATTCAAATATTTGGCTAAGTAGAAGTAGCAAACTTTCAATATCCTACATTCGAGATTTATACTGACTTGGGTAATAAAGCTGAACACGTTAAACAAAATAGTAATCAAAAGGGGACAAAACAAGAGCAGTTGAATATTAAAAAAAAAAAAAAGTTGATAAATTATAAATAAAATTGATAAGCTATAGGCATTAAATAGGTAGTTGAAAGAAATCAAATAAAACTCGATAAATAAGTACGGTGTTAAACGGGGCAAGGCAAAAATATTGTTATTTGAGGTGACAGCGGTTTAAGTGCATTAGTTCTCGTCATCTCTAAGCTCTTCAATCTTCTTTAAAGTACTAGAAGTGTGTTGATTATGCCCATTAGCACTATTTTGTCTATGGATCTCATTATTGACAAATCCATTTTTCAAGTTCTCTGCAAAATTTGATCTGGTCTGACTCTTTGATAATTCTTTCAATTGATTCATGTTATGTATACATTTTGAAATGGTTTGCACTAATAAAGTTGGCTTCAAAGGTTTCGATAAATACTCATCCATTTGGGCTTTCAAACAACGTTCTCTATCACCCAACATTGCATGCGCTGTCAATGCAATTATTGGAGTACGGAATGCCATTGAATCGAGATATTTTTTCTTTTCCCATTCTCTGATCTTCGCAGTAGCTTCAAAACCTCCCATTATTGGCATTTGGACATCCATCAAAATAACATCATAGTCTTTTTCCTGAACTGCTTCAAATGCTTGCAAGCCGTTTTCAACAACTTCAACACTGTGTCCATGGTTTTCCAAAATCTTGACGGCCAATTTTTGATTGATTAAGTTGTCTTCAGCTAACAAAATATTGAAGGATGCTGAACCATCATTATTCAATGGAGCTGCTCTACTCTCCAAGGCAGGCTTCAATATAGATGCAAGATCTGTCACAGAGCATGGAGTGTTACCATATGAGCTGATACCTAAATCTAAACAAACTCTCATGTTAAGTGATGGAATGGAAGGATGCAATAATACTAATGGAACATACTTTATCTCCGGAAGTAATCTCAAATTTCTACCTGTTTCAATGGAATCAATAATGATGATATCATAATGGACAGGCTCAGTGACCCGAACTTGAGTCACATCTTCAACAACTATTGGTACTAGCTTCAATAAAGCAATATCCTGTTTAATTTGCTCCAAAGCTTCCGAGTCATATTGAGTGGCAATAAACAAAACTTGATGAGATCTGAAAGGATACAAAATCTCTAACTGTCTTGATAAATCAATCTTAGCAGGCGAGACCAAAATTGTAAAGTAAAAGTTGGAACCTTCACCGAATGAGGACGTGACCCAAATTTCACCACCCATCAAGTGTATCAACTGTTTTGAAATGGACAAACCTAACCCAGTACCACCAAACTTTCTAGTGGTCGAACCATCTGCTTGACAGAAATTATCAAAAATCACACCTAACTTGTCCTTCTCGATACCAATACCTGTATCACTAACACAAAACTCTAAAAGTAGTTTATCCGTGTTGTTTACTATTCTTGATGTTTTCTTGACACTCACGGTAACTTTACCATGGTTTGTAAATTTGATAGCATTACCAGTCAAGTTCAATATAACTTGTCTTAATCTGAATGAATCACCGACAAGATTATCTGGGAATGAGTTATCAACTTGATAATTCAAATCCAATTGTTTTTCAATTGCCTTAACGGCCAACGTTTTCAAAGCGCCAAATATCGTACCTCTTAAAGAGAAATCAATTTGTTCAATAGTCATTCTATTGGCTTCAATTTTGGAGATATCCAATATGTCATCAATAATTGTTAATAAAGAATTGGCTAAATTATGAACAATAGACAACATCTCTCTTTGATACTGAGTTAATTGAGTTTCTAAAGTCAATTGCGTCATACCAATAATACCATTCATCGGTGTTCTAATTTCATGCGAAGTGTTAGCCAAGAATTCGGATTTCGCTCTGTTAGCCAACTCTGCAGCTTCTCTAGCGGCAGTATTTCTTTGAATTGATTCTCTCAAATTCAAAACCATTTGATTGATCTTAGTCTTCAAGGCATCCATTTCACCAGATGCTTCAACGGTGATAAATCTGGTAAAATCACCATCAGTAGCGGCGGCGGTAATCTGCGCAAATGCTCTCACTTGCGTAGTTAAATTGGCAGCCATGATATTGACATTCGTTGTAATTTCTTTCCATAAACCATCAACGTCATTCACTTCAGCTTGAACACCCAACTTACCATCTATACCAACATCTTTTGCGACTCTAGTGACTTCCTTTGCGAAAACTTGTAAAGAATCCATCATCTTGTTGATTGTATTCTTCAATTGTAAAATCTCTCCTTGAGCTTCAACTTCAATTTTTTGAGATAGATCACCATGTGCAACTGCAGTAGTAACTGTAGCAATAGATCTGACTTGATTTGTAAGATTATTAGCCATATCATTAACTTTTTCCGTGACTTCTTTCCATGCACCATCAACATCGGTAACATTTGCCTGACCACCTAAAATACCTTTGGTACCAACTTCTGTAGCTAAAGTTCTAACTTCTTCGACGAATGTTCTCAATCTGTCAACCATCTTGTTGATGGTAATTTTCAATTCTAAGATCTCACCTTTACAATTAGCTGTAACTTTAGTAGATAAATCACCTTTTGCGACTGCTGTTGTAACGTTGGCAATATTTCTCACTTGAGTTGTCAAATTCAAAGCCATCGCATTAACATTATCCGTAAGTTCTAACCAAATACCAGAAACATTTTCAATTCTTGCTTGTCCACCTAATCTACCTTCAACACCTGTTTCACGAGCCACTCTTGTAACTTCAAAGGCAAACTTTCGCAATTGATCCACCATCTTATTGATAGTATTTTGAAGTTGTAAAATCTCACCTTGGGCATAAACATTAATTTTTCTAGATAAATCACCTGCTGCAACAGCACTGGTGACTTCAGCAATCTCTCTAACTTGATTAGTCAAATTCGAGGCCATTGCATTCACATTATCAATTAAAGATCGCCAAACACCGGAGGCTTGAATATCGAGGGTTTTAACCTGACCACCCAACTTCCCGTTTGCAACTTCTGTTGCTAGGTTTGTAACTTCATTTGCAAATGATTGTAACTGATCTGTCATTGAATTAATTGTGATCTTGACCTTTAAAATCTCTGGATCACTCTCCACGTCATGGATGGTTACTTTTTTCGATAAATCACCTTTTGCAACAGATATAACAACAGATCCTAGCTCTGATAAAGCTTTCGTGAACGCATCATTTGTCTCTTTGGCATGTAGTAGTTCTTGTTTCAACTTTTTGTTTTCATCTTGTTGTAATAGGAACTGTCCCAGAAGGTCTTCTCTTAAAGATGAGCCATACTGGCTAAATAGAATTGGATCGGATAGAACTGATAATACATCCATGATGTTCCCTTCCCTTTTTTGGTTAATATGGCAATTTGTTTGATATTGGATCACTTTCTATCTCGGTTACTCAATAAGTCACTCGGTTTCGGCAAAAAAAACAAAGATGATATATAGATGATGCGGCAAGACTGAAGAAGTTTCTTGATAAGAAAAAGAGATAAAGATTGTTGTTATTCGCCCGTACGTGAACTATAGATCAGTATCAAGGTTGATTGATATTAATAAACAAGAGTTTGTTGACACTTGAAAAAAAATTCAAATAAGAATGATATTAAAAACAAAGAAGATATCAATTAATAAAGGAAACTAATCTTTTTCCCAAAGAGAAAGAAACAAAACATTTAATTAAATTAAACTAGACCGAAAACCTGCTAAACTTTGTATGTTTTTTCTAATAAATAGTTAAAGCCACGAACCGGTGTTTTAAAAATTTAATTTTGAAATGGTAGGCAATAATTAAGCTGTGTGCCCCTGTGCCGTCCAAACTCAAACTCAAACTTCACAGCCTCACTGTCCTCCTTGTCTGTTATAGATAAATAGATAGATCTTCGCGTTTTTGTGACGTCACATTGAGCAACACATCTATGGTACACACAAATGTTATAAGTAGTTGAGATGGAACATGGAATTTGATATTATTATATGGTAAGTATTATATTGAAGCATTCAAAAATCTATGTTTCACTTCTGTATGCGCATATATATATATATATAATATATATGTTGTAAGAAATTGGTTTCCATACTTACTTACTTACTTACTTACTGTGATTAATGTTTGGTGGATCGGGTGCAATCACAACGATCAATTCTTCAAATTTACACATTTACATGTTTTGAGGGCCAATTATAGAGATTATCAAAACCCTAGCTCTGGTGGCAGGCATCATAGTAAGTAATGTTCGAATTCAGTGTTTGTGACTGTTTTCTAAAGTCAAGTGATGTATCCTTTAAAGTTTATAGATAAATATCCAAGAACGCAACACTGATGAACAGTTTGGTTTTTCCTGGTAGAAGGGCCAAATCAAAATGACTTATGGCATGCTTTGCTGGTCATGGACGTTGGCTACCCTTTTTATATTCCTTGACCTAGCTGAATAACGTCCTTTAGTTTTTAAAAACCACTCGTAGATCCTCTACTGTGTTTGAATGACTGAAAAAATATTGCAATATTTCTCTTTATGCTGATGCTAATCATTCGAGCCCGAAACAATTTTGTTTATATATTGATTTCTGTATCAAACAAGTAATACCAGCTCGAAAACAAAAAAATTAATCATTGTTCACAGACCCAACGTGCTTGAATCGATCGCCGATCTTTATACATTCTCATCCATAATGTATGTGTGTGCACTGTGTTGTTTTGCATAATTGATTTTTGCCCTTGTATACACCTACCTACCTTCAAAAACCAAGACCCTGAAAAGTGAATCTGGGCTCTCATATCAAGGATCTGGTAATTCGGCTTTCTGTTTACTTATCTATGCAACCAGTAGTAGGTTTTGAAAATTGAACAGAAATGAGTTTTTGTGATTTATAGATAGTAAGAGTGTCTGGATCTAATATCTTGGAATCATGACATTATATATACTTATTTTCCAATAACCTATAATAATGCCTGGTTAACTATCAATCTTTAAAGTTTAAACTAAAACACAGCCATGAAATTATTACCACCAAATTTTTTTTTCAAAGGTTAACCCGTTATATTATATTTAATCAACTATCACCATTTTGCACTCACCTTATATAGAAATTGGTAAGTTGAAAGTGGATCTAATATGGCCATACATGGACATGACTTATATAACTCGAGTCTCGAGTCTCGATTATCTCGAATCTCTAATTCCAATATTAACAATCAATCAATTGATCGATTCGGTCCCATGTGCAATAATCAATTATACTTTGTACATTCGATCTCGATCCCTGAGGTCCGCGGGGCCTGTCAAATTCCCCGTTCGACCTATTTCACGGCTGTGTTGAATTTTGAGAAGCGAAACAAATTCCGATACCCCGGAGAAACATCAAATGTTTATAAATTTTATTTACATCCTTTGCTCCCTCCCCAGGTTTTTTAGCTTTGATCAGTATGTGAACAAGATTATTAACTTGCATATCGGAGTGCTTATTGGTAGATGGGTAACTCATGATATTTATCGGACGCCATCATTTCCACTTCCATCGCATATCACATAGAATTTCCTTGTAGCCATTGACTCATAAAATTTGAATCATCTTTCGGTGAGTATGTAATAATTTTGATGTTCCTTATCCCCAGATTTACTTAAAATTCTGATGTACTTGTATAAAAAGATTCATTTTTTCCTAAATTATGATATAAATATTACTTGTATTCAAACAGTTATCATTATTCACATATTACTGTTTGAAATTTTGGTGTCTTTAGTCAACAACCATATATAAAGATAATTAAATTTGAGATACTTACTCATTCAAGTGTTACCACCGTATCTACTATCTTGATTCAAATTCTTACCAAACAACTTTTCGTCTCCCCGTTTTTTTTTTTTTGATCTTTTATGAAAACTACTATATTCCAAAATTAATAATACACATATAATAATAAATGTCTGCATCAGCTAATTCTAACAAAAGACCTAAAAACGCAGCAATCGATTTGATTGCTGGAGGTACAGCTGGTTTGTTTGAAGCATTATGTTGTCATCCATTAGATACAATCAAAGTTAGAATGCAGTTGTTTAAAAAATCTGCAAGTTTGAAAGGAACGGGTAATAAACCTCCAGGATTGATTCAAACTGGTGTTTCAATTTCTCAAAAAGAATCATTTTTAGCATTATACAAAGGTTTGAGTGCTGTCTGTATTGGTATTGTTCCAAAGATGGCAATTAGATTCTCCTCCTACGAATTCTATAAATCTTTATTCATAGATAAGGAAACGGGTAACATAGCTACTTATGGTACATTTGCAAGTGGTGTGTTAGCTGGTGTCACGGAGGCGGTTATTGTCGTGAATCCCATGGAAGTTGTTAAAATCAGAATGCAAGCCCAACATAACTCTTTAAGAGACCCACTACAAATCCCAAAATATAGAAATGCTCCTCAAGCTGTTACTTTGATTGTCAGAGAAGAAGGTTTCAAAACATTATATAGAGGTGTTGCATTAACTGCCGCAAGACAGGCCATTAATCAAGGTGCTAACTTCACTGTGTATGCAAAATTAAAAGCTTTGTTACAGGATTATCAAAATACAGAAGTGCTACCAACTTACCAAACTGCTATTATTGGATTTACATCTGGTGCTGTTGGACCTTTCTGTAATAATCCATTAGATACTATCAAAACTAGACTGCAAAAAGAAACTGCTTTCAGCTCAGAATCAAATTTTACTAGAGGTGTGAGAATTGGGAGACAATTATTCAAAGAAAGTGGTGTTAAGGCATTTTATAAAGGTATTATTCCAAGAGTTATGAGAGTTGCTTCTGGTCAATGTGTTGTTTTCCCGGTTTATGAATTTTTCAAAGATTTCTTGTATGATTTCACAGATGCTTCCAAAGCCGCAAAAAAGACCAAGTTATATTAATTCATAAACTCATTTTATCAAATCTATTCCGAAATTTATAAATATTATTATATAATATATATATATTATATAATTATATTCGACCTATAATGTATTTACTATTTTGATCGTCAAGGTCTCATATATCAAAGAAAACATACCTTATTAATTCTTAGTTGGTATGTAGACTTTATCATAGTACTAATTATATGTAAATTATCATTATGTATTATTAATTAAATAAAAAAGACCCTTAGATGATAACTTGTTAAAACCTGTACACCATTCACTGTAAAACTGAAACATCCCACTTTTTCATTTTCTTGCTCTCGTCTCTAAGAGGCACTTTAACTTCTCAGATACAATTCGAAATTCTGCGAATGGCAGCTAAATTTAATTTTAACGACGTTCGTCGTCCACTATACCAAAATCGGCTCTTCAACTCCATGCATGTGGAGCTAGAAGCTATAATTTATTAGAACTTAGAACTTATGGCATCTGATAGAAATTATAAAATAATACCTAGTCACCAGAAACAAAATTTGTTTCTACTACTTTTCACAAGACACAACTTAATTGTTTAGTATATATTCAACATAGATTATAGTGGAGAACGTGAATTTATTCAGTTACGCTCATTTATCGCATACTCATAATTAACTTCACAGCCATGGTCACAGATATAAAGGATAATATCCCATTATCAAGCGACAAAGTGGAGAACAGAACGTTCAGTGATACTTCCTCAATACGAGAGACTGAAACTGAACAAATTGATTCCAGGAAAATATCAGATAAGTTACTTACTTCAATACTCAGTCTGTCTAGTGAGGACAGTGGAGAATCTGGGGATACTAAAGATGATAATAAGTATACCATCAGCGGCTCGGATCAAGAATTAGAGCGGAAACTGATAAGTTTGATCAATAAACTATCTGAAATGGAATCTGATTCATCTTCTGTCCAAAATTATTCGGATGAAGTTGTCAATTTACTAAAGTTAAGCCTAATCAAAATCAGACAACTCAAGTTGTCACTCAGTTTTTTGAAAAACAGCGAAGTTTCCAAGATGGAAAGGCTTGAGTTGGAAAGGGATCTTATGGTCAAAGAGATAGAGTTCATCAAGAATAGACAAATAACAACCACGAATAATAGTATATATCATTCTCCAGAAAGCTCATTCCGTACAGCTACAGAAGGACTATCTGAGTCTCCGCTCCCAAAATTACACAATTTGAACTCTAGCAGGCATTTTATATCATCAACTCCACAGCATCCAAGACAAATCAAAATTGTCAATGTGAATACTTTAAGCTCATCAGGAAAAGGAAGTCACACAAATACTACTGCAAGATCGAGCTTTGGAGCGGAAGCCATACCAAAGTCTAGCGCTAGCGATAATGCAGCAAATTCTGGTAATGCTTCAAATAACCAGTTAACCTCTCCTTCAAGGAAGCGCAAAGAACATGCACAATTTTTCCATTATTACACAAATTCTGTTACAAATGAACAGAAGAATAATTCAGTCAATAACCGTAGGATCAAAAAAAGGAAAGTCGAGGAAGGATTAAGTGTGCCCAGTGATAATAGTATTTTGTCCTTGAATCGTGAGACTTTGCCAGATAAAACTGCTGGAAGTGGAGAGCAGCTTGAAAGATCGGAGCACAATATGCAGACCGCCCCTGATCTCTCGAAAGATGAGGTTAAGCTTACTGAAGAAGATCAAAATTCGTCACAAGTCAATACTGGTGTTAATCAAGATACGCGCGTTAAAAAAGTCTCACCAATAGAACAGGATAAACAAAGGGAAGAAGAGCTAGTCACCGGTAGTGGTGATGTCAATGATAAGGATAAGATAAAAATAGCTGATCATAAATAATAGTAGACGGACATGTTGAATGGTCACTATCGTATACAGTATAATATAGATCAACCATATCGGTTTGTGCATTTGCCTCTGTCTGAATGTGCAAGCATAAGGGTTTCACAAAATTGCATACAATCTATTTGATTGGTGTTCTAACGACTTATGTAGTTAAATAACTATATCTTGAGATCCTAAAGCGAGGTAGTGATCTGCACCTCAACAAGAAAAATATAGTGGTAATGGTACAGTAGACAAAAACAAGAACATTTACGATGGATAGAAAGGAGAAGTAATTCATGACAAAGACGCTGCGGGTGGTCCTTTCTTTTTGATCAGCGTTGTTATGGACCAGGTGTAGTTGCAGACCGCTGTGATGGCATATGGATGGTGATGGACGAACAAAACATTCAAGTATTGTGAATTTGAATATCGAATTTGAAATCCTCGTTTGATTTGATCATGTTCTCCTTCTTTCCAGTTTACTTTTTGTTCATGTGAAAAATACAATATTGATCATTTGTAACAGAATATGAAATATTAAATTATATTCGTTAAATATATTGATTGTTTTGAATTAAATATAACGTGCATACACAAAAGTATTTAAGAATTTTCGATGCTATTCAGCTTATCAAACTTGTTATCGCTCGCCTTTCATGGATAACTTTGATGTGATCTCTCTAAAATTGAATACAAATAAGTCTGTTAAAGTCAAAGTTCAAATGAATATTCTCTCTTTTATAATATGAAAGTAGTATAATAAAATGGAAATAATGACAACTTGTTTGGGGCACGTTTAATCGAATAAACCGAAACCCATGTCATCATCGGATTCTTCCTTTTCTTCTTCAGCAGCTTCTTCAGCAGCTTCAGAGGAACCAGCAGCGGCAGAGGCACCAGAAGCACCAGCAGCGGCACCAGAAGATGGAGCAGAGGCAGCGAAGTTGAATAATAAATCCTTCAAGTTTTGGCCAACCAAAGCTTTAGCAAAGATGTCAGTCCAGATGGAGTCAACTGAAGCACCAGCTGTTGAAACTAAGGTCTGTAAGTTTGCTGATGAGATTTCTAATTCAGCATCTGCTAAAATTAAAGCAGCGTATGAAACTAAAGCGTCAGACATTTTTGATTTGTATAATGTATGTATTTGATGTCAATTAGGGGTTCCAATTATGTACTGTGCTTGACTTAGATAACATCATATAATCACTATCAAATTTGATATGTTCATGGTGTTCCATGAATTGTGTCCATCCTGCGCAAGTTCGTGAGGAAAATCTTGAATTTTTCATTGAAGATTTGGATGACTAAGCCTTCTCTGAATAGTATACTGTATAAACATGGATTATGTCATTGCTAGTTAAATCATAATATGAGGTAGTGGACAACCCAGGAGATAATTGCTGATGTCAAATTTTTAAAAGCCAAGTTTCCTATTTGGGACGAGTGTGACTGTGAAATTTAGTATTTGTGTAGAGATGTGTACCTGTATAACATAAACCCACCCCTTCTAGTTATACTTGTTAGGATTTACCCCAGACTCTTGTGGAACTCTACTTACTAAACAGTATTTGAAGAGGTTTGAAATTGCTGATACCAAGTAATAAAAATGATTGAATAAATTAGATCCCGTCTTAGTAGTCAGGAAAAGCCTCCAAGTTATAGTCAATTTTTAACCTTATAAAATATGTCCTCGAAAAGTTGTTACTCGAATATTATCAGTACTCAAGGGCTCTTCAATTTGTGAAAAAAACGTACTTTGATGTCAATGAGAGGCCTACACACACACACCCTTATTTAATATTTCGCATCTAATGTTGTAGCTGACTACACATGTTGTTTTGGATAATTAATACGTATTTTAAACATATATTACGTTATGTACAGAGAGTCTCCGTTCTAATAAATAGTCATTATGGCTGTCTTCACTTCTGATTTCAGAAATCTCATTGAATAGTATGAATGGCATGCAATGAGCACTTATTAAGAAAGAGACCTGGAGAAAAAGAGATAAATTAAATAAATACAAACGTCTTCTTTTCGATATTTACAATGAGGAGGAAATCAAAAGTTAATTTGAAACTGACTTAATCGTAAAATGACTTCAAGTTTTCTAACCAAGCGAGGTAAGAATTATTTTCTTTGACACTAGAGTAAGCAGAAACAAACTCAGCTAATTGCTCATTGATACCTCTGCTGACTAAATAGTCATTGAAAGACTCTTGTAATTCTTCAGCCAAATTGACAAATGCTGGGCCAGAGTATAATAGATCTCTCGTAGCAGCATCTTCTGGGGAATCTGACAAGGCAACTTTAGCGTCATCAAAGTTCGCAATACCATTGACCGAAAATTGATTAGTGCCTGTGGACAAAAGTAAATCAAAACCAACAGCTTTACCGTTTTTCTCGACGACAACGTTAACCTCGGAATACAATGAGTCAGAAATATCTTCATTGTCAGAGAGCTCTTCAGCACTCATTTCTTCTTCTAACTGTCTCAATTCAAATGCGGCATTAGTGATTCTTTGAACATCAAAGAAAACATGAATAGTCTCATCTCCATACTTCTTTTGTAGTTCACCAAGAACTTTGTGACCAGTTTCGACGATTTCAAACCCAGACTCTTGTAAATAAGTAGTGAAAGAGCTGTCTAAATCATAAGCATCGTTTTTTTCAAATTCAAATTCCTTGCCCAAGATTTCAGTCAACTGTTTGGTGGCAAAATTCAACTTGATTGAGCTGGTGGAGAAGTTTGAAACAAGTCTTGGAGAGAAGATGATAGATCTTGCTAGGTTTATTCTTAAAGCTGATTTCGTTGAAGCTCTTAAGGCTTGGGAAAGGACTCTTGATGACAACATATTTGAGAGGGTTGAGTTTATATGTTGATCGCTCGTACTATATTGAATTGGTTAAAGATGCATCACCTAGCTAAGTCAATAAATATAGTTATATTTTAAATTTTGATAGAAATTTAAAGAATTTAAAAGGTGCAAATTGAGTTTCCTTTATTATGTAATAATGGGTTGTCAATATCCCATTTGCACAGGGTATTGAAAGAGCCGCTGCCTATTTGATCTTCTCTTAACCTAATGATAGACCATACTCCAATTGATGACATTACGAGTTTGAACAAAGACAAAAGTTTAAAGAATGATAAATTTTTAATGATATTATATGAGAATAAAACAGTGCTACAAAAACGGATTAAAACACAGTAAATAAAACGGAAACAAAAACGAAAACCAAAACAAATTTGAGTAAAAACCCTAGAACTTGCTAAGTAAAGGAAATTTTGCCTATTCCCTTCATGAGTCGCAATATAATTTTTGAAATAAGCAGCACAGGTTTTCTGTCAAACCATAAATGTGAGTTGTGTAGATGATTAATAAAAGTTAGCGAACCATCAATCTACTCCAAAAGCATACAGTATTCCATGTTCAGTAATTGAAAGAATCGGCTAAGTACTCTTGCACAAAGATGGAACTCCTTTTAAATCGTCTTTCAGAATACTTATCAAAAATACCTTTATGATGATTTTTATAGTCGATACAGCAATCAATCATTATGTCGGCTAATGGTTCAAGTTGTGCTTCGGTAAATCCACTATAATACACATGGGCCTCTGTCCATTTGCCTTGATGCAACATCCGCCTAGCTAAGTAATGTGCTCCGGCAGCCATCCAGCTTGGTTTGGCAGCAACGAATCTAGGATCCATGATTGTTAGTTCTAGGAAGTACTTAGCTAATGTTCTTGTCTCGCTGTCGTAGTCATCAGCCTTGGAAGTTCTTCTTAAAAAGGACATTGGACCAGGGTATCCCATTTCGAATTGTAATTCATTGACCATAAATCTTTCAGCTTTCAACAACTCCTCTATAGTGTAGTCATTGGATACCATGTATGCCATCTGTTGGACGGAGGGGCAGTTAATTTCTTCGTATTTTGCAGCAATAAAAAGAGCAATAGCACCACAGAGTTGGAATCTGGATAATGATATCGCACGCTTGGATAAAAATCTATCAATAAGATTGACGGCTAAAAATAGAGTTTCTGGTAATAGATTAAATCTGGAGTGAACTTGAACAATCCAGTTTATTAAAGTGGCTCGATTTTCCCACGTTATCTCTCTTTGAACATGAGGAATATAGTGAGCATATGGGGCGTATTTAACTTCTAATTCATGCATATAGTTAAACAATTCAGGGCCATATTCGGCAACCATTGATACATCCCATGTGTCCTCGTCAGCAGGGTCTGGTTCTGGTCTATAAAATTGTTCAATAACTTGGTTTAATTCTTCGTTAATCTCCAAGTTCCAAATAGGAGAAAGCGGTTCATATCGTGAGTCAATTTGACTAGAAAAGAGATATCCATCTTCATCCTCTTCATCTCCCTCATCATCTCCTTGGGCTTCTTCTTCCTTCGATTCTCCAACTTGGCCATGAGGTATATGGTGGTTGGGTTTTTTAAGTGCCTGTTTATGGGAATCTGTATCAACAGGATTAGAATCATCAACCTCTGATCCAGCATCATCTTCGGTATCATCATCAACTTCATCAAAAGTTTGAAGCTCTTCTGGTTTCTGTGAGATATCGATCGCAGATCTAAGCTTTTTCAAATCTGAGCTAATTGGCTTGAAGTGTTTGTTAATTTCATTCCCAGAAACTACACCAAGAACTCTTCTGGATCTGCTCGTTTTCGAAGGGGCGGTTGATTTTTTAGGAAGCTTGTGTAAGTTCTCATTGTTGAGGTTACGTTGCGCAGTAGTAGATTGATTGACTTTGTAACTTTTCATAATATTGACAGTAAATGGGATGCTATGAGTTCTAAAAGATCAGTTATGCTTAAATTCCAAGTAGTCACAGGTAAATGGATGATTGATATGGTAATGCAAAATTAAATGTATATATATGGTAAGATAATAAGACAACAAAGGGTTGTCTATGTTTGTTGTGATGGGTAAAAGTAAACGAGTGACTAAAGTTGAAATGAAAAGTGAGTTAGTTTATAATATTGAAATAAATAACCAATGTGATCCTTTGTATATGATGTGAAATGGTGGATGAAAAGAGATAAAGTTTGAGCGAATGTAAACGACTAAAAAATAGTCTGGTTGGTGGAATAAGGGATGAATAGGTGGAATAGTGTATGGTTAAAAGGAGTCCAAAACACAATGAAGGTAAACAGTCAGATGAACTTATTAAATTATTGAATTGTTTGTAAGTAGACACTAATAAGATATACGAAAGGAACGGATTCAATCTAGAAGCAACAAATTCAACATTCAAATAGAAAAATTAAATATTGTAAACATATCACAATCTCAGATCAGATCAAAGCATATATTGATACTCTCTTCAGGTGCTAGTTACTGGTACAATGTACATAATCAAACTAAGGCCTGAAATTTTCAAATTGTTTGTTTACATTTTGAATTTTGTGCGCTGCAGCGTGCGGCCTCCAGAAAAAGGTAAACAAATGAATGGGACTTGATCGCTCCAAGCCAAGGGGCGTTTTATATTCAAACTTTAAAAAATAATTTGAACTCATCTGATCTATCTGGAACTTGTTCAACTGTCAACAACAAAGAGTGCATGAAATTATGGGGATGGGAAAACCACGCGCCTCCCGGCGAGTCGCGCGACCTGCGTGCAATGGCTACCAGGTAAACAAAAGTATTGCTTGTCCCATGCTTCAGAACTTTTGATTATTACTCGATCGATATAAAAATAAATATGCCACCAACGAATTCACTTAACATTTTATCAACCCGCACATTTCTTGTTGTCAGTTGGTTATTCGCGGTGCAACATGGTAACATTAAACTAACTTGGCTACCATGGTTACCATAGCTTCTCAGAGCCTCAGATATAACTACAAGACTGAAACTTGATGGCAATTGGAACTTGAGACAAGTAAGATATTGAATGATTTTTTAGACTATGATAGGTGGTAGATCATAGATACCAGATAAAGCTTGAAATTAAAAATATTAGCAAAATTTTTGTCATATTCCAGAATCAAAGAGTGAATGTGGAACAAAACAAGAATCTACATGCGAAATATTTAAAAAAAAAAAAGTTAAGCGACCAGGGTGAGGATTGAACTCACGATCTCCCGATTAACAGTCGGATGCCTTAACCAGCTTGGCCACCCAGTCAAAATTTGTAATTTTTAATAAAGCATCTAATATGTTATACTTTTGATTAGGTAATCATTTGGCAATGGCAACTGAGCCTCACACATTCTTCAACAGTCTCATCAAACTTATCCCTAACAGATTCTACAATTCCGCATCCCCATCTGTAAGAACCACACATTCATTCTATCTGTGTTTCTCTGTATTAAATACAGATTTGTGGTATAGACAAATGAAGTCATAAATGGCATTATATTGTTCAATTGAACATTAACAATTAACAATGATTGTTATTTCGTTTTTGGAGATGATGAACAATAAGAGTTACTGTAGTTAATAACTGCTGTTCAATCTATTTGCTAGTTTGAATTGATGCCGATTCGGATATCCGAATTGAAAATAAGTTACTTAAAATAGACATGAAACAGTTGATTATTAATCACTGTTTGTTCAGATGGAGAAACGATATAAATACCTGTAGATCCTGCTTTTATCGGAAGAAGTTACAATCGGAACTCTTCTTAAAAGGTACGGGAAGTTTTACATATAATTCCATATAGAAACTTTTCAATATTAGATTTACTATTTGTTATCATTAACTTATTGAATCTGTTTCAATTGATTTACATTTATTAATCAATTGTGTGTTACCAAACTAGTCACCAGACCTTATACAAGTCTCAAAAAAACGAACTCAACTTAGTAAGTAGCTAATACTATTTTAATAGGCCCGAGGAGGTATCCACAAATAAACTACCTGTATGGTAGCTAAGCTATTCATGGCTTTACAATGATTTCTCAATCTTCGATGAATAGCACAATTTAAGAGTCGAATCTTTGGTTTTCTTATCACAGAAGCATCCATGAGAAATGGACTTCAAAATTTCAGAATTTTCAAAATTTGATTTTCATTTCTTGTATATAAACAATTCTCAAAAAGGCTTCAAGGGGCAAATTTGAAGAAGGTTTATTTGGATCCATTTCCCAAATTTTATGTCCAGCAAATGCTTTTTCCACATTAATTATTTATGCTGATAGCCATTAATTAGCTAAAGCCTGAACCACTCTTACATAAATCGGTAAATTTACTTATTTGTATATGAGGAAGAATATTCAATTGTTAATAAGATGGAATCTAAAGGGTATAAAGTTTAACCACTGTCAGGTGGTTTGTATTTAATTCTTTAAATGTTGCTAGAAACAGTTTGCGACGACCTTACCCCAACATGAGAGAAAGCGAACTTAGAAGTAATAAAGAAATTAAACACGAGGACCGACGTTGCTTAATAAATTTACTGGGTTCTTGAGAGAAAAGAGGAAGTGTCTTCTCTTTTTCACTAAAAACGAACTTGGTTATTCATGGAACCACTGAAAACTCCTGAATCAAGTAACAACCTTGAATTGTTGGACTAACTGAATTGGATCAAGACACACGGAAATTAGAAATTCAAGAGTGAACAGTTTGCCGTTTTCTAAATTCCTTATGGGGAAAAAAATTCATCCTATGTGCGCCGCACAAAATATTTACAATTTAACACATGCACAACCTTATGCGACCTCAGATCTGGGTTGGCATAAAGCTACATATATGTTAAATATGAAGACCCCCCAAAGCTCACATCAAGAGTTGGTATCAACTTTAAAGCTGAATTTTAAGATCATTGAATATCTGTCTTCGAATATAATCACGTATGTTCTTCAAAGGATACTTGCAAGCACCTCAGGAGCCAGCGAGGACAAAAAAAAACCTTTCCGCGTCGAGAAAAAGTAAATTTAAATCTTTCTCCAAGCTATACTAGCTGAATTAAAAACTGTAGAGAATTCGAAGCCTTCCAGTACACCTTACTGATTAAAACGACCTGAAGAGGGAGAAAAGATACTTCTAGCTGGAATAATTGACCACCAACTAGTTTCATAAACAAGTAAGGCTCAAGTCAACGCTAAACATTTGCCCATTCCTTCGAAATTCGTTATCGTGCTGGTCACAAAGATACAATAAATCTGTCGTTTCAGTGGTCATCCTTCGTTATTGACGCCACAAATCATTGATTAAGAAATTCATTTATTATAGTCTACTCTTCGAAAATGTCCGAGGTGATGAGTACTCCACATCCTATCGATCCCTCATTTAATGAGTCTGCATTCGTGTATCAATTCATCGAAATTGAAAAAGCGACCGAGAGGTTGGCCAGAACTCAGTTTAATTCTCAAAGTGTCCCTTCAGACCAGTATAAGCAGCTTCAACAAAATAAGGTTGTGGCTCAGGGGAACGGACAGAGGCAGAGAAACCAGAGAACAGACCAACAAAAATACAACCCCTCTAAGAACCAGCAAGTTAATCATCAACATTATATTGAAGTGGATGGAAAGAGCAACTACATCAATAATCTGAATCCATCATTTCTAAAACATAGTAACTCATATGAGACTAAATTCACCGACTCTCAACTTCCTTTGCATTATCTTTTGCTACAACATCAACATCAACAACAGCAAGAGCAACAGCAAGAGCAAGAGCAACAGCAAGAGCAAGAGCAGCAGCAACAATCCCAACACAACAGCACTGAATTATCCTCTCAAATAAATCATCAAGGCCAGATGAATTATCCATCAGCATCAGTTCAGCCAAACTGTTCTGTATCATTACAATCTGCTTCACCCCCACCACTGTATAGCTCCAACTCCACTTCAAAGTATGCCGATTCTTCATTTCTTCAAACTTATTCGCCTTCCTCTTCTGTTACAAGCTTCGTCACCCAGTCATCATTCATGCCACTGCCTCAAGTGAACCCACAATCAAACTTCGACAATCCCTCTACATCTGCATCTCAAGAGTCTCCTCATGATCCCCAGTCTTTGTATGGCTTATCGAATTTCAAGCGCCAGACCTCAATGGTCCATCAAATATCTCCAATATGGGGAACTCATTCTTTTAGTACAGGTGGATCACGTCCATTGACCCCTTCGAGTATTAAAGGCACTGATTCTGTCAATGACTACTCTTCAAGTGCTACCGCTGGTAGTGATAGCACTGATGGGATCGGAAAACGTGATAGATTGCATTGGTCTAGTGTCTGGTAACAGTCTTACAACGAATATAGTTGGATGCTTATTAATACTAAATAATAAATATTTATAATTTAGTAAATGCCGAATACCTTATTCATTCATTGTGTATAATTTAAGTCATCGCTGATATTGATGCCCTTATGTTCACGTTCATAACAAATCACTTGAACGGATAGTTGAAAGATGCTACTTGACTGATATTTCTTGCACAGAAAGAAATCAAGGCTACACGGTACATAGTGTATACTATATGTTATGCTATTTTATGTGAATCATAAGGTTTTACAATGTCAAAACCATGTGACGTTTGAACATTGAAAAGAAAGTAATCGATAGATCATCATAGAACACATTATAAATCGAACAACTTTCAAATAAGTGAAGTAAGCAAATAATTAAATAAGTAAAAGAATAAATAATCAAGTTATACAAACATTCTCCCTCCTAGGATTGAGCAGCATTCAATTGCCAAGCTGGGATACCCTTTGGCTTATCGTCTCCGTTGACGCTACCTTCAGTGGAACTTCCACCACCACTAGTAGCAGCTAATTGCCAAGCTGGTATACTTTTCTCGTTTTCATTTTCAGAATTTTTATATTGGCTTATACCAGCACCTTCCACGTCTTTAGCTTTTTCTTTCCCCAGAATATCCTTTATTGAAGGGATAGAACTAGCAGGTGGGATATTCAGATTGATAGTAGATATATTTGTATCGGAAACAGGAGATGTTCTGGCAGATAAATCATTTGGCGGAGTATGGAGGGCAAAAGATGATCTGTTATCAGATGCTTTTTGGGCAGTCAAACTGTTTGATGACTTAATTTCCATTTTAATTTCTTGAATCTGTTTCTCAATGGAAGACAATTCAGAGTTGATCGTGGACTTTTGACTATCTAGATTCTTCATTAATGTTGTTTTGATATTCTCGATTTCTAGTTTCAAATATTTTAAAGTCTCTTCATTACTCAAGTTTTTTTCATTTGTTTTACTTATGATTTCATCAATATCAACCAAAGTGTCACTTATTTTTTTGGATTTCGCCTCCTGATGTTCATAAAACTCTTTTTGGTCACTTTCAAACTTCTCCAGAAGAGATTCCACTCTCAAGAATTCTTGATCGATAGATTCTTTATCCTTCTCCAACTGAGATTTTGAAGGAGGTAAGATCTTAGGGATGACATATCTTTTCACTATTTGATAAAGACCATATGAAACACCAGCAGTAGCAGTGGCCATGATAAAATAGTCCTTCCAGTCACGTTCAGGTAAAGGAGGTGCGTTATAGTAGTAGTCCGGAAGGGGAGGTTTTGGAGGACTCACTGCTGCTTGAGTAGTATTAACAGCAGACCTTGAAGAGTTTGAATCAACAACAGCTGGCGCATTGGTCCCTCTTTGAGCTCTGAGCAAAGCTTCCTGAACTTCGTTTTGAGTCAAACCTTTGGATTCGATAAACTCAATCTTCTTCGCTAAAGGAGATTCACCTATAGACTTATCAAGCAAGAAGTCAACGGCACTGGCAACCAAATCCTCTCTAAGAGGACTGGATCCGGAACTAGATGAGTGCTGTAGATCAGACATGATTGTGTGTCAAGTACTGCAGTTATTGAATATATATAGACAAATATACCAATCTGATATAAAATAGTTTCGTGAATTTTTATAGTAGCAATATGAAGTTAAGTTTGTAACATTAAGCTTTACTTTTAAGGCCTCACCCACACTTGAACTTCAAAAACGCTCTTCACGCGGGTCTAATCAACTTTACGATGAGGCTAGAATATTCACACATGTGTCATACATAGCAACCTGCTAGGGGGTGCAGTGACTTGGTTCTAGGTCAAATTATCAATAACTTACATAATTATTTAATAGGGAATTTCAGCCCCGGTTAAAATTGCCTCTTTCTCTCAATCGCACTGCCAGTATTATGATAGAGTGACAGGGGTTTTATCCTCTCCAACTCTATAGGGCGCTAAGGGTGGTTAGTACTTAGTACTTCTAGTACTTGGTGGATTCATCAGTTGCATAGTACACACTGCACGTCAGCTCTACACTTCTACCCAAGTCTCTCTCCACACTGACGAGATTTGGACAACATATAACATATACTCTTACTTGTGAATTAGCACGTACTTGCAAAGTGGAACCAACACGAAAATCACTACAGGTGATTTTGAATCCGTATTAATTAACAGAAAATCACCATCATCATCCTTTGACTCAATTTCTCCAGCATCTTTGATAATATCTTACTCTTCAGCGTCATCCTCCTCTTTCTTTGTTGGAAATCTCACTTTTTTATACTCTTCTAAGGTTAGTGATAATTTTAAAATTTTATTTTTAAAATTTTAAACTATAAGATATATGACATGTATTATGTAGTAAGATCTTATATAAGATCTTGTATAATCAATTCTTTTCCCTTTTCTTACATTTCTTATCATTTTATTACGTTCGTGTTTCCCCCTTCTCATCTCCTCCTTTGACTTTTTGGTACATATGGTTGTGGGTTCCTACTCGTAACTTCTCTTTTCTCTAATGATATATACTTTTACTGTTTTTTTTCTAACTTTAATGAAGTTAGTCTTTGTCATAGAAATCTCGAAGCCAGCATATATATGAATTGTAACCATCATCTTAGTTAATCACCTCGACCATTTTTGGGTAATATATTACGAGGTTATTTTTAGGCGGGCGACCCTGAATGAACAAACCAGAAAGACGAAATAATTTTGCACGTCGAACTATCACTTTTATATAACACGAGATTGAAGATAAAGAAGCTTTGTAACACAAGGTCCATGCCAAGTGTTCAAACCACAAACTACAAAAAGTAAACCAGTTCATATTTGTTAGCGATGTTTAAATTTACATATCGATTTCTATAGTGTACTTGAAATATAAATCATTGGATTTGAACTTTCAGCTGTCAACATTGAACAAATCACTACTATGGTAGCGAAGAGCGAATAAGATGTGTTTTATGATATGTATTAGTGCTACTCAACTGTATCGCTGGTGGATGTAGTTCCGAGTAGTAGCCGAAAATATTCAGAGAAAGGTGGTAAATATGGGATGGGGAAAAGGAAAGAATAATACACTATTGATCATATTGCTCGTCAAATTGCTGGTTATTCTGTTGGTGAAGTTCTTGGGGCATTTGCATTTGCTTTACTTCTTTGATCAATGGCATTCTATTGCGAGGAAAGTAAGATGATATGTGGAGCTGGTTGTGATATGTACTGTGTGTTTGTTGTTGAGGAACGTGTGGTTCTCCAGTTGGAACAACAGGCGTTGGTGCTGGTGCCGAATTTAAGAATTCAGATTGTAAGCGATTCTCTAATCCTGTATCACTTGAGTCTTCGTATAGGTATTTCTGCTGCTGATATTGCTGCTTTGATTGAAAAGAATCAAGATACTGATTAGCTGGAGAAGACTGGGAATATGGAGCAAACCGCTGCTGAAAATCTGTATTATTATGGGGATGATAATTCTCATATTGATTTGGCTGGAATTGTTCATGATGGTGATGTTGACTTGGGTAGTACAGGTCTTGATACTGATATTTATGCTGATGCTGTTCCTTATTTTGGTGTACCTGTTGGTGTTCCTGGAGCTGACCTGGTTGCCAATGATGCTGTTCCTGATGCGGACGTTGGTGTTGATGTTGGTGTTGGAGTTGGAATTGGAGTTGGAGTTGATCTTGATGCTGAGGTTGATAGTAATGTTGCACCATTGGAAACATAGGAGGAATACCTGTGCCCGGAAAAGTTCTAGAGTGAGCGGTTGTTGGAGAAGGTGCACGTTTCAATTTATTGGAAGAAGTGGCATTTAACGCATTGTTCACGTTTGTAGTTTGAACCAAAGGAAGTTTAGAATTTGCAGACTTCCTATTCATTTTTTTCACTTGAGACCCAAGTCTGTTCCGTCCTTTGAAGGTGACATCGAATGGAACTTTGACTTTGGGTGTCGATGTTGAACTTGGTAACGTGGGCACTATTACAGTAGTTCCTTCAGCAGGCTTGCCCGGAGAGTCATTATAAAACTCACATTTATCAAGACTCACATCTGGAATAGTCGTTGACTTTGAAACGTCGCCGTTTTTGGACTTTAGTTCGTTCATCATCTTTGAAAATATCTCAAACCACTCTTCTAAAAAACTATCTGAAGTAGCAGTAAGCATTTTAATAGTTATGTCTTCCATAAATGTTTCATTTTGCACATTTAAAGTGGCATCTTTCATTGCCTTTTTAAAATCATCCTCTGATATATCCAGCACTTTTCTCTCTTGTGGGGTCAAATCACTTATTCTCATAATTGGCAAATTCTCTGTCGTATGAGATTCATTTTCTTTAACTAACATTTTTATAGAGGAGTGGTTCTCAGTCTTTATTAAATGCTCTAATATATAGCAAAATAGTAATTGTCTCGAGTCTTTTGCCATTAGATCGGATATTATAAAGGATGGTGAATGATTGGGTCTCATACCATGCTCCGGTAACGGACTGCTGTGTGATTTTGAATTGCCACTACTTCTCATGACCGAATCTTCTTGACTGTTAAAATGTTCATTCATTTGAAGACAAAACGCAATCAATTTAGTGGGTCATACAAGTGAATTATGTAGTATGGATCTTTGAAATTTTAAGTAAGTTGGACTTAATAAATATGGGCACAAATCATAGAATCCCGTGACGAAGCACTCTTTAGAGCTTTATTCAACTCTTTGTCAAACTCCATATAATGCTATACAGTTTTGTTCACTAACCCTAATAGGTCACCAGTGGCATGCAACTATCCAGCTGTGCTGGGGCGATTAATAAAGACAAGTTTATAGTCAATCCGAAATAGTATAAATGAAACAAGTCGGGTAATATAGTCAATGAGTACTTATTGATAAGAGGTCAAACCTGATTAGAATCCAATTACACTATGCTCACCAATCTATGTGGCGAACTACAAGATCGAAGCGTAGCAATGGATACTGATCAAAGTATGAAACTATCCGAGTAAACGTAAATACGAATATGATTTCAAAAATGTGCGTTGTTGCACCAAATCTTACTTGGAAAGATGGGCGAGGTACTAACCAAGGAAATCCTGTTTATAAATTTTGCTTAGAAGATGGTTTAAAGATAAAAGATACCTATCAATTGAACAATCAAGTCAAGAGAGAGAGTAGCTAAGCTTTCCATTTATGTATTAACAAACTTTGAATCAAATCAAAATGGGCAGTAAACGTTAAATTGATTAATGCTCGTCTAATCCTGAAAATTATTAAAACTTAGTAACAATCAATCTCAAACGCACTGGAAGCAACAGAAGCCAGCAGCTGGAGACTAGTTTCGGTACTGTGGTACATTAGGTGTTCCAAACATAGGGGATTGTGCAGCCACGACTAAGAAGTTACAGCAGAACCTCAGCTCTCCGCCTTGAATAACTTGCATACAATCTGATCAGAAATTATCAAATTTATGCACTGCACAGATCCACAAACAATTCATGGTATTGTCCAAAAGTTCAAGAATCCACCAGAACAATATCAAAGGCTTAATCTTTTTAAAGTAAAACGGAGTTCGCAGCTTCGCGTTACAAGTGACCCACCCATCCATCTGGTGGAGTGCTGAGAAATTATCTGCCCAATGCTAATACTAAACTTACCTAGAGAAATAGGTTTCACTTTCAAGAGAATCCACCTTCAGGGGTGGACTAATCAGATGATTCTATATAAAGTAAATTTTATTGCCAATGATTTAATCATATTCGAATATACAATCCAAAAGGCAATGATGTCAATGGGACAAAAAGAAAAAAAAATCGGGGTAGACTGTAGGAGTTCCCTAGGGGGTAAAACCTTAACGGGTAGGTAGGTATTAATAGTTGTAGGTAGTAGGTACATGTATAAGGTTGGCGGTTGGCCGCATGGATCATCATCATATTATTTAAAATATTAAGTCTTTCACAAAGGGACTTGTCGACATTTGGGTGAAATTGAATGGCGCGAAAACCTTTTTGAGAAATTTATTGTCGAATTAATAACGGCTCAGGCATGACTGGCGTTCTTCCTTTTTATGTTCTTCAGTGTTCATGAATTTTTATTGATATATGCACAGAAATAGATAGAATTATATGACATAGTTGGAAAACTTTCGACAATTTGTGTCCCGTAGAAAGTGAATATTCAAAATACAAGAGCATTCGGGATTCAAACTCAAATTCGCACTTACAGCTCCTTGGCCACAAACCACAACCCAAAACTCCACCAAGAAGAGGATATAGAGGTAGCACTCAGCATGCATAACGAAGATAAGTA
Source organism: Ogataea nitratoaversa (assembly GCA_030579435.1). Taxonomy (NCBI): domain Eukaryota; kingdom Fungi; phylum Ascomycota; class Pichiomycetes; order Pichiales; family Pichiaceae; genus Ogataea; species Ogataea nitratoaversa. Next base: position 225,800 of record JAKTQZ010000003.1, read on the forward strand.
GAGCCAATAAGAACTCACCTTTAACGCATGTGGTTCCTTAATAGGAAGAAAAAGTTAGACAGTGGACAAACTTCTCTAGCTAGGCAAGCGCGGAATATTGCAATGACTTTAGGCGGGCGACAAAGTTTTCGCACAACTGTTACTTACCATAATTTTTTTTCAATTTCTTAGTACTTAATACTTATTACTCAGTAAAAGTTGCATAAAATCCTTTGGGCGCTCCAGACCAGGAAAAGAAGACAGTTGACAACTCATTGCCCTTTGCAACATATTAGAATGTGCATACGCCTTGCAGTATTTTAATAATTAATAAGAGATATAGTATATCAATTGACGCCAGTAAAAATAAATGATCACCGCTTAACAGAGATAAGTTAAGGTTAAAGGACAAGTGTTGACGCCCCAAATTATTGGCGGTTTACAGAATTCTTTGATTGAACCAAAAGTTTAAGAAACAATCTCATTGTACCTGTTCCTACATAAAGTATGATTGATGTGTGTGCTAATCCATTGAGCATAATCGTTTCAAAAAGTAAATAAAACTTAGTGGCATCAAAGGACAACGATATGCGGTTTTATTGGAGATTCATGGTACCAGCTGCTACACAGTACCGTGCACAGCTGTGCTAAGTCCACCCTGCACATTGCATATATTGGTTTCCACCGCATACAGTGCCATAATATGCAACATTTCCTTAAAAAATATATTTATAAGGCTGTGTAAATTACGCGCGTTATTAAATACTTAAATTTAAGTTACAAAGCAAGGCTAATTTTAAAACTTAAAATAAATAAAATTAGTAACTTGATAAAAATGTTAAATATTACAGATTGAATATTGAATATCAAACTGATTAATAATGAAATTGGTAAAATAAATAAATTAGTAATAATATTTAATAGTAGCTAATAAATAATCTGTATCATGATAACTAAATATTATTAAATATTTATTTAATTAACTAAGATAATTGTTGTAATAGTGAGCGGTATATTGAGTAAACATTTATGAACTGTTCCAAGTTAAAAGTCAGCTTCGAGGTTACTAAAAATTTAGACTAATTACACAAGAGTTTGAAAGAATAAGAAAAAAGAACAACAAGAAAAGAAGAGATAAAATAACTGTGAGTACAAGATTACAATTATTTGTACTAAAAAACTAAGTAAAAAGATAAGAAAGATGAAACACAAACGTAACAAAATAGAACAGGTAAAGATATTTGATGGGAAAAGGATTTTTTATTTGAGGTATAATATAAAAAATGAGGTTCCTATATTACAAAATAAGTAATAACTGTAAATGCCCATTTCCAAAACAGTGAGGTAGCTGAGAATCCAACATGACAACATAGCTCCTTTATGGCCCCTGATTTGAGTTTCTATTTTTGCCGAAACAGTCATGCTGGCGAAAACCAACATTTAAATTAATAAATGAGCTTATTTATTCACTATTGTTAAACTTCATATCTGCCTCCATAGGTCGATAATTAAACCTAATCGACAGAAAGTGGAACAATGCTGCTGATATAGCAAGCTCCTCACTAACCATTTTTGATACCAATATACACAAAAGTGTTAATTGAAACAAGTCAATTCAGTTACCCGTTTGAAAGAATCATTCAAAGTGATTATCAAATTGTCAAATCTAATATCAGTGAGACGGTTTTTTACTCTATTGTTCATTTAATGAACTGTATTCAAGCAAAGTTCATGCAAATTACAACTCTTTTGCTCCCATCATTAATGAAATCGTTTGCCCGCAAATGGTCTTCACTGAATAGATCTCTAAGCTGTCAACCCCACCTTCTATAAATTGTACTGTATACCAAAATGTACCTTATAGAGCTCATGCTCAACATATATATGGCACCCAAACCCCAATCCTATCATTTGAAAATCACTTAAGTCTGGCATAGATAGAGGATACTAAAAGATTTCATTACCATTGAACGATTTTATAAATTCATAGTGGTAACGTAACCGCTGACATGATATGAAAGAAACAGAACTGATAGCAACCCTACACCAAAGTGCGGGCTGTAATAACTTACATGACCAAAGCTACAACACAATTGTAATTGGCTTTGTTTAGACAAAAGAATAACTTAAATAATAGGAAATAAATATTAGATATTAGTCGACTTCTAGTCAGCAATTCTCCGGGACCCGTCATATTATGACAAGGCAATCTACGAAATATGCTAGAATTTGACATAGTAGTGGTATTTTCTTTCGAATACCTACTGCCAGTTAGCTGGAAGTCTATCCAGCAAAGAATTATACACTTGAAAAAAAAAGACAGCTTTTCAGATATAAAGAATTAGTTGGGTCAAAATTGGCAGTTCAAGCACAGTGAGAAATGATTCACATATGTGTGGACTATAAGGAAGAAATATATAGTATCGTATACTTGGATATAAAGATCTAACCTTTGAATAGTCTTGAATATTTGTAATTTATGTCATGTATGCCATCTTCAGCATTGTAGAACAGTACTCATACTATATCATTATTTATTATACAATGCATAATATATATGAAATGTAATATGTTGTGTTTTTGATCTTTGTCGACAGCAAGAAGAGAGTATTGAGAATGCCATCCAGTTAAGCCTTACACTGGACATCCGACTTACTAGCTACTGATATGGGATCCAGGACAGCAGTGAGCACTTAACAATTTGTTTCGCGATTCAGCTAAATCCCATCTGGTGCACATTTTTTGAATTTTAATTAGTCCAAGACCTAGCTCAAGAATCCGAGAGTCTCTCAGTCTCAGCACATTGAGAATCCGATCCAATCCAGAGTCGAGATATCAATGAGAAAAAACCGTACTCGCCTTAACTGAAACACAAATATTAACATAAACGTTGACTGTTTAATCAACACCTTTATAAACACATGGTATCAGTTTGATCCAACTTAAGATTTATTTGTGAATTTTTATTGAAAAAGTTCGTGTAGCACATAGTTTCTCTATATTTATTCAATTGCCCAATGAGTGGAGAGGTTTCCAATGGCTCTACTAAAGTGGACGCCACCATTCACACAAACCCAATAAGTGACCACGAATCTGCTTTATATGATATCAACGGATCATCTTCGAATCATAGGGTGAGTATCTACTATTTACTGTTTGCCATAATTTACACCATGTTTGCAACCCGATTTAAATACTAACATTATCGTCTTATCACCACATCGCCTTTTGTTTGTGTGATTCTAATTTTAATCAAAGATGTCAATTTCAGCAATGCTATCATCACCTCCGAAACCTGAAGACGATACCCATCACTATGAACAAGAAGGAAGTGCCGATTTTTCAACGTATGATGAAGCTCACGCTGACTCTTTGATATCTGTTTCCGCTGATGATTTACTTTCAGGATTCCATTCTAGGCTCTCAGCGATTGTTGAATTAGACTCTTTGAATTTGAACGAAGCCAATCATCTCAAGCTGTTAGACAATGAATTGAAATTATTGACGACAACCAACGGTATATATGTCGAACCTAAAATTATAGAATCAATAAAGGCCCAAATGTTGACATTGGACAATAGATTACCTGAGAGGCTACTAAAGAGAGACAAGATAGTTGTACAAGAGATACCGGAATTAACAGATTTAAAGAATGAACAAATACAGAAATTGATTGAACATCAGATTGAAAAGACAAATCTCGTGCAACAGGCAAGACTCGAAGCAATTAAAGCCCAACCAACTACGAAGAGAAAGAAAAGAGAACCAAGAGCAAAAGCACCACTTGATGTTGGGTTGCTCGATATTGCACCTAAGAAAAAGCGTAAGAAAGGAACTGCAGCAGCTGGATCTAAAAGTGCAAATGGGTTACCGGCGCTGGCACCTAAAGATATCGATGACTCGAAAACTGCCACGGCTAAGAAAAGGAAGAGAACAGCAACCAAAGTTGATTCATATAAGGAGGACGAACTTGCCAAGCCCCCTGTGACCAAGAAGAGAAAAAGAGGTAAGGCTGATACAAAGTCAGACAGTACTACTACACCTGCAAAGTTGAAAGGAAAGGGTTCAGCTGCTTCAAAACTAAATGACGAAAAACCTGCTTCCAAGAGAGGAGGCAAACGAGCAGGATCCGGACCTAAGAAAGGATCAACGAAAAAGACTGTACACGATGGCAGCGTCAAAAACAAAGTGGGCGAAGTTGAAGAAGAAGCTGATTCTCTCAAAGATGCTAAACTGCCAAAGATTAAACTAACGTTAAAACCAAAAATTTCCCTGAAAGAGCAGAAGGCTATTGACAAACAATATGATAACACTTACATTTCAATTTGGAAAGATTTGTCCAGAAAAGATGGTCCTAAAGCCTATAGATTATCTCAACAATCTTTACAAGCAAAACAAATTAATTTACGGAAAACATCTATGCTAGCAGCCAGAGAATCAAAGAAGTGGCAAATAAAGACCAATAAATCACAAAAGGATTTATCAACGAAAGCAAGAAGATCAACCAGAGAAATGATGAATTTCTGGAAGAAGAACGAGAAGGAGGAGCGTAATCTGCGTTTGAAGGCTGAACAGGAAGCCGTCAATAAAGCCAAGAAGGAAGAGGATGAAAGGGAAGCAAGAAGACAATCTAGAAAGTTGAACTTCTTAATCAATCAAACTGAATTGTATTCTCACTTTATTGGAAAGAAAATCAAGACGGATGAATTTGAAGGTGAAATGTCCGATAAGTCTATTGCAAATGGCGCGAAGACCAATGGTGTCGACGAAGTTGATTTATCTCATGCTAATACTGACTTTGAGTCCCTCAACTTCGATGATGGTAATGATGAGGAATTAAAGAAAACAGCTGCAGCTAATGCCCAAAATGCGTTACTCGAAGCTCAAAAGAAGGCACAGGCTTTCAACAATGATGTCAAAGTTATTGATGATGATGGTGAAATGAACTTTCAAAATCCAACTTCTATTGGCGATATAAATATTGGACAACCTAAGTTGTTGAATTGTACTCTTAAGGAATACCAGATTAAGGGTTTGAATTGGTTAGCAAACTTGTACGAACAAGGTATTAATGGTATCTTGGCCGATGAAATGGGTCTTGGTAAAACTGTTCAAAGTATTTCCGTTTTGTCATATCTGGCAGAAACTCACAACATTTGGGGTCCCTTCTTGGTTGTCACACCAGCTTCTACTTTACATAACTGGCAACAAGAAATAACAAGGTTTGTTCCTGACTTTAAAGTCCTACCTTATTGGGGTACCGCCAAAGACCGTAAAGTTTTAAGAAAGTTTTGGGATAGAAAAAGTATTGTTTATCATAAAGAGTCCCCAATTCACGTTGTTGTCACTTCATATCAACTAGTTGTTGCAGATGTGCAATATTTTCAAAAGATGAAATGGCAGTATATGATCTTAGATGAAGCCCAAGCTATCAAGTCTTCAAACTCATCAAGATGGAAGTCGTTACTAAGTTTCCAATGTCGTAACAGACTACTTTTAACAGGTACCCCAATTCAAAACTCAATGCAAGAGTTATGGGCATTATTGCATTTTATTATGCCGTCGTTATTTGATTCTCATGATGAATTTAGTGAATGGTTTTCCAAAGATATCGAATCTCACGCCCAGTCGAACACACAATTAAATGAACAGCAATTGAGAAGATTACATGTTATTTTGAAACCATTTATGTTGAGAAGAATAAAGAAGAATGTTCAAAGTGAATTAGGAGAGAAGATTGAAATTGACGTTTATTGCGATTTGACTAATCGACAAAAGAAGTTATATCGTATGTTAAGATCTCAGATAAATATTATGGATTTGATTGATAATAGTAAAAAGATCGGAAATGACGATGATAATTCAGGTGACTCGTTGATGAATGTTGTGATGCAGTTCAGAAAGGTTTGTAACCATCCCGACTTGTTCGAAAGAGCAGATACGAAGTCTGCCTTTAGTTTCAGTAGGTTTCCTGAAACAAGTTCGTTCTTAAGAGAGAACAACGAAGATCTCTTAGAATTTAATTACTATACCAAAAATCAAATTAACTACCACCTCCCACAATTGATTCACGATGAAATTTTAACGCCTGACTTTAATAATGAAATTGAAGACAAGAAGATATTATTGAAGAAACTGAGTATCTGGAACCCCGATAATATACACTCTAGCGACGCTTTTTCGTTTTTAAGATTTATTGATGAAACTCCGAATTCTGCTCAAGAGATAGCAAACAAAAACGTTATTGAAAGAGCAATTGACTTGAAATCATACACAGGCAAAACCAAGGGAGAATTACTCAAGAGATTTGAGAATGTTTACCAACAAAGTTCCGAAGAACCTGCTTTCTCTCCTTCTCAAAAGCTGTTCCTCATAAATTACGCAGAATCATCAAAATACGATATATCACAAGATTTGAGAAGTGTTCAAACAAACGTTTATAAGGACATGTACCTTAACGTTGCTCAACCTTGTGCATTCCCTATTGCATCTGCTCCCCCTATTGAACTTTACTGCTCTAAGAGCAGAGTAAATTTTGTCAAGTCTGACGTGTTATTCAACAAGACCATTAGAGCGGCATTGAAACCTCTTTCATTGAACTCCCAATCTGATTTGATCGATCACCACATTCCGATCGATGATTGGCCAAAAGCGGAGATGGGAATTGACGCTATTAGTACCATTGCTGGTCATTCATCAATTAGACTACCATCGATGAAACGTTTTGTTATTGAGTCTGCCAAGTTAGCTAAGTTAGATCAAATGCTAACTGATTTGAAGAAGGGCGGTCATAAATGTTTGGTGTATTTCCAAATGACTAGAATGATGGATTTAATGGAAGAATACTTGACCTATAGACAGTACAAATATATAAGATTGGATGGTTCATCTAAATTGACTGATAGAAGAGATTTGGTGCACGACTGGCAAACCAAACCCGAATTATTCATCTTCTTGTTGAGTACAAGAGCAGGTGGTTTGGGAATCAATCTTACTGCTGCCGACACAGTTATCTTTTATGACTCTGATTGGAATCCGACCATCGATTCTCAAGCGATGGATAGAGCACATAGATTAGGTCAAACCAGACAGGTTACCGTTTATAGATTAATGGTTAGAGGCACCATTGAAGAGAGAATGAGAGATCGAGCCAAACAAAAAGAACATGTCCAACAAGTTGTCATGGAAGGTAAATCCACAATTGTTCAAGATAAGAAAGATAAAGAAAAGAAAGAAATGGCTATGTGGCTATTTGATGACGGTGACGGAGATTATGAAGAATTACCAAGTACTACTGTTGTGGTTGGAAAAAGTACTGATTTGAAAGATTTGAATTTGACAAAATCAGAAGATAGAGAGAAGGAAGTGCAGACATTAAGTACTGCTACAGAAGCATAGCTATGATCACGAAGGATGATATTGGATGCATATGGACAATTATGAGTACTATATTAATTTCTCACATTGCACCTACCTTTATTGATGTAATTATGTATATCATATGTAGCCAAATCATGTAATAAATTTATCTGTACATTAAATATTCGTTCAGCACTCAAGCGAATAACTAAATGAAGTAACATGGTATGGTAATGCTTTCATCATCCACGGTCACACAGCCTTAAAATACCACTGTGGTAAATGGACATTCGCCATCTGTAGAAACTAGATTAGTTTTTTTTTGATAATTGAGCGAACAGCGTAGCTAAATTAACCAGAGATAGATATGAAAGCTACGGCCTTATATTGTTCGATTAACCAAAAAACTTCAAAGTGACCGATTCACCTAAACATAGCCCGAACAGATCCAATAAATAAACTGCTGCTTCTGGATAAATTCGGTCAAGACAATTTCTTCTGCTCAACAGTTATAAGTTATAACGAATTGCACATAGTATTGATCCAGCAGACCAATTTTTTAAAAAAATCTGATATCTTTCTTGGTATCGGAACTTTTCACATCTACAAATTAGCGATCATTCAAACACCAAGTCCCCAAATTTACAATCACCCCAAATATTGTCAATATCTGATTGGTGGAAGCTGAAGCAAAGATATACAAAGACACAAAAGTACATAAGAGTCGAAAAATACTGATACACATATTGAATAGAACACTTTATAATACATTATAATATATAAAAGCGAGATATACTTCATAATGTCTACGTCTGAATTCACAAAAGAGCAAGAGGAAGTTGTAAAACGAATTCTTCAAATTGAAAAATCAGATTATTACAAGATCTTAAGTGTGGATAAAAAGGCGACCGAGGTGGAAATTAAAAAATCATATAGAAAGTTGGCAATAAAACTGCATCCCGACAAAAATAAACATCCCCACTCTTCAGAAGCATTTAAAAAACTAGCAAAAGCATTTGAGGTGCTTGGTGATGATGATAAGCGTAGAATATATGATCAAACCGGCTTTGATCCTGATTCAAGAGGAGCAGGAGGTGCACCATCGTCAGGCGCTAGTACAGGATTTGGTGGAAATCCATTTATGAATATGAACGGGGGAGCAGGTGGAGCAGGTGGACCATTTATGTTTGATGACGATATTATCAATATGTTATTCCGTGGAGGAGTGCCTGGTGGCAGTGCTGGCTTTGGTAACGGTTTTGGTAATGGATTTACTACATTTCATTTTGGAGGCCCAGGTGGGCCGTCTTTCAGATCAAATCGTGGTGGTGGATTCCCCGGACGTCGTACTAACAATAGCAATCAAAATACACAACATGGCGAACAAAGAGAGAAGTCTATATGGGAAATAGCCCAACAACTAGCCCCACTGCTTATAATATTGATTCCTATGTTGTTAAGTGCCTTAACAGGCGAATCTGCAGATAAGATGCCTAAATTCTCATTTGAGACATCCCCAGCTTTTCCAGTAGAAAGATTCACACCTGTGCATAATATACCTTACTACATTGGTAAAGGAGCACTCGAAGAGCTTTCTAGCAGCCCTAAAAAATTAAGAAACTTGGATAACTCAGTTGAAATCCATTATGTGAATGATTTGAAAATGAAATGTCGTAGAGAAGAAGCATATAAAGAAAAATTAATAGATGACAGTTATGGATGGTTTTTTCCAGACAATGAAAAGTTAGCAAGAGCTCAGAGTTTTGAATTGAAAAGTTGCAATCGTTTGAAAGATATGAACTTAATTTAAACTTAATATACTTCATCATTTGTATATTACACCATATCAAGGATTAATAGATCCCTTCAATTTTCGAGGTTTGATTCAGGAACCTCAAGAAACTTTTTCGAAATAATATGCAGAATCTGTCCTTATCAGTTATTAGGAGAATGAATCTGTACTAGTTTTGTTCTGATACTTTATTTTCAAAACGATCCACCATGTACACCGGAAACGTATTCATACTAAATACACTACTATATATTGTCTTCTTTTGATTTACAAATAACATCTCTTAATTTTCTCTTCAGTGATTGCTAATTAGTAATTAGTACTTCAGTAACTTTCAAGAGGGGACTGTAATTTACTGAAGCCTCCGATGCTTATGTCATGTCATAACAAATATTAGTGCGGATCTGACTTAAGACACATATTTTGTTTTCAAATAATACAGTGTATATTTAGCAGCAGCTTACAACTTGATTAATTAGTTAGGAACCACATAAGATTGGGATTGCTGAGTATTATAAGATAGATAATGGTAAGTTAGTGAAATTTGAGTTGCGAGATTTTGAAGTTATAAGTAGAGATGAAAAACAACTGAACAAATTACTCAATGAGAATATTTTTTTGCAAGACACCGAACCGCCCGCCGGATTCACTAAAAGAAACCCTGGATTTCTCTCAGGATGCACCTGCATGCAACTCAAAATTCGCAACGCTAAATGGTCTTGTCTATGTAGTATATCTAGTGTACTTTGGACTTTGTACTTGGATAGACTCTCCGATAGAGTGATTAACGAATAATCGATAGTAGGGTGTTCACCGTACAAGTGCTTCACCAGAGGAGGCCTGCCTCACTATTTAAGTCTCCGAGCCTTTTGAGTATTTAAAAAACCCCCGAAATTTCAGCAATCATAAACTTTAGTGATCCAATCTGTTTCAACAAAACTCTAATTGGCCAATGAATCTAGCTTGATCAATATTAATTTTTCCCATTATCTACAAATCTCCACAAATAGATTAGTATACTATGTATAAACGAAATAAATATAGTAATATACCATGCAGTATGTACTATGTAGTTTATGATGCTATATAAGAGAGAGCAAAAAAAAAAAAGGCATGAAAACAAATATTCCAAGAGTTTTAATATAAAGGCGGGCAATTAAAGATTTTACATTACTAAATCCGGAACTAGTAATTGAATTACTTTCTTGGTTACTCTATTATTTGTTAAATTTCTTCTTCTCAGGACATAATATTTTTATTTCTATCACATGGGTGGGGCCTTACTTACTTTAAAATCGGAAGCTATAATGACTGTTGAGGAGCATAATTTGGACAAGGATAGCGAATTAGTAAAATTAGCAAATACAAAATGCACAGCACCGAGTAAAATTCAATTAAATGATGTAGATAGTAGATACTAGCTAGCTCACTTACAAGAATCTCTTACAGGATCAAGTTCAGAGTCAATCGAATTAATGGTACATTTAACCACTTTGGCCCAACGCAATAATTAGAACTACATAGCCATGATGTACAACGTGGACTGAAATTCCCACTAGATAAACTGTATAAGGCCCCGAGTCCCGGACAAGTTAGAAACCCAGCTTGTTTTGAGATGTAGTTGGCCAATGTTGGATTTCCCGCTGATAAAGCCATGCTTGCAATTCAATAATCAATCAATCATCTAAGGTGAAAAACAACCCACGTTTTATATTGTCTATTTATATTTTATATATTATAATTATATAATATATCACATGGTAGCTAGTTGTATAAGTTTACCACTACATTCAATCTACTGAAAGGTTTCAAAAATCAATCAAACCTTGTCACTATCAATAGTTAACCGAGTTATTAACGGATTAGGATTGAAGCCATGAACAGAATAAAACACAAAATCAAATTACATCAATTTCATCATTGATTATCTATAATTAAACATCACACTTGTTTTGGAATGTTATTAAGCCCTAGCCGCTTCTTAAAATACGCTGTCCCATGACATGGCACACAAATCTGTTTGCCACTGGCGGGCGGACCTTTCAAGCGAGCTTTATTTCTCGCAGGGATATTGGTGAATTAGTTCTCCTCTCAAAATCAGATGATCGCAATCAGCCAGCCAGAGACCAGGTATGAATGAGGTGCCAGAATCCAGATGCCAGGTGCTAGAAATGACGACGGTACAGATTACAGATATACCCTGGCGGCTGGCCCAGCGAGGGCACGGGCCGGTGCGCTCAGTGCTGTAATATGACACCCTGCCTAAAATGGCCCATTTATTTATTTTTTAATAATAAAATAAGAAATACAAATTGCGGTTGATAAAATAATAAGTTCTCGCATGGCCTTAGTATTTCCTTCCAGAGAAATCCGTTTCATGCATATGGCCATCCATCAACCAAGACATTCATTCGTTAACATGCAATTATCCATATTCTGATTTGTAACCAGCTGAACAAGTTTTCTTCTCATAGGCTTGAAATTTGATAATTAGTCAGTTTTCCCCCTTGTAAATTACAACTACTTACAACACTAAAGTTTCATGCATTTGCTATTTGTTGTTATGTCTTTGTTTCGGAAAACTCAGCCTTTTAAGCTTTCAGTATTTTCTTCCTAATGAGTCAGTGATCATTGCCGAAGCTTACAAACCACCCCACTTCATTTGTGAATATAAACATCTTTAGAAACTACTACTCACTTCTATAAACACTGTTTATACCAAGACGCAGTTATATGTATGTAATTAACTCCACTACCTCGAAATTGTCCGCTGTAACATTATACAATTAACTATATTGTATATTGTAACGAAATTTTTTTTTTATACGCTTTATCTATAAATTTCCGATTATCGAATGTAAGCAATTGAAATCTGATAATTCAGGAAAAAAATTACATAAAAATTCAGGTGTGGCCGGTTAATTATCATCTTGGTACGTTCAACGTTGGTGGTTCTTTTTGAAAAAGAGAAAAAAGATCTCATGCACCTCAAAAACACTGTAGACCTTTGGGCTGCTGCCAACTGTGCACAGAAATCAGGCATCCAGATTCCAATATGGAGGAGAGCGAGCGCTCAGGCATCAGCGGAACACAATTCACACTACAAAATTACAATGCAGATAAAGGCTAATCCAGTTACCAAAGCCAAGGACTGAACAATTATCTCTCCTCTGAAGTTTGGACACTGGACTGTGTAGTACGTTATATTTATTTATGGTTAATAAGTTTGTCATGTATCTTCATAAATATATATATAATAAATTTATAACTATTAATAACCAAAATGAAATTGCTAATTACATAAATGAAATAACGGCAGACATGGAGATGGAGATGCAACTAATGATAAAATTAAATAAATCACAATCAAACTTCAAAGGAGACCCAGCCTGCCTGCGAGATATGTTCACAGCTTCACATTGTGCATCGAAACAGAAACCGAAAATCAATAAACACCAAAAAGCCTAGCTTCTCATTATTATGAGCAGCTAAAAAAAACTGAAAACATTATTAACTAACATTGCAGCAACCTCGGTTTTACAAGTCCCTAGTAAGTACATCTCCATACAAGTGACAACACAGCAGATTGAAAATTAATTGTTACAACAGAATCATCTCCGTGGGGGGAAAGGCCATTATTATATAAAGATCCATTTCTGCTCTTCTTCTACTTTCAGTTTCTCTTCAAATTATATATAATACATCTTCACCTTCTATGTTTTTCAAAGCTTACCATTCTCTTTTTTATTAATTTGTGATTGCTGACTGTTACTATTAGTATTTGTTTATCCCACCTTTCAACCAATCAGAGTCTAGGTGCTTAGATACCCTGCTTTAGAATTGGCAGTTTTTTACCATATTAGCTAAGCCCATATAAAGATTGGCATGACTGCTTACGTACACTCTATCTGTTCTCATTTTGATGGGGGATCGAAATGAGCAACTCCAATTTCTCGCCATCTTTTTTTTCTAAATTGATTGTCCTTTTGTGTAATGTAAAATGTATTACCATGGATCTAGAAGCACTCACTAGATAGTTAAGATCTATTGAAAGCTTGTAGAGCTATTAGTTAATAGGACTCATAAACCATTCGAGACCATACAAGTTATATTAATTAACTGGCTACTCGGTGTCCGTATTTGTGTTGTTTGATTTTGCTACTCCGTGTACAGTATCTGCTTAGAGAGATATATACACCGCGTTCTTATAATTCAACATACATACAAATAGTTAATCGAAGCTATTTTTCATATTACACACCCCATCTATATCGACTAACACGTCAACTGTGCTGCTAGATCATCTTCCCCTAACTTTTAATTCAATAGTACTAGTATCATATTGATCAATTGATTTGAACTTTATTCACGTGTTGTTAGGTCTATTAGCTAATATATATTACCGATCGGGTATTATTATATTTCATTTCTCCGGACTTAGTCACTTCTTAAGTTCACTTTCATTATAGCATATCATGGATTTCTCTTCCCCAGGACCGAATCAGCAGGGTCAATTCCAGTATAATCAACAACAACAACAACCTCAACAACGGCAACAACCTCAACAGCCAAAACAGGCTCCAGATTTCAGAAGTTTGTCCAACGACCAACTGCAAAACATATATAAGGTATGTAATTCTTTTACTCTATATTTGTCCTTTCAAAATTTCTTATACTAACATCCTCAATCACCATATTTCATACAGAGACTTCAACAATTAAGATTTCAGCATGGAGATGCGGTCAATCAATTGCCCGAGTATACAGAACTTGCAACGCTGTTGACTCAATATATGCATTCTCAAAGGCAGGCCCAAGCCCAAGCCCAAGCCCAAGCACAGGCCCAAGCCCAAGCTCAAGCTCAAGCTCAAGCTCAAGCTCAAGCTCAGGTTCAGGCTCAAGGAAATGGTAACGGTGACCAGTCCCAACAATTACAGGGTTTACAACAACAACGTCAATTCCATCAACAATTACAAGGAAACCCACAAACTAAGTTGCAAGCTAAGCAAGGACAAAAATCCCAACAGGGAATATATAAGCAGAATCAAAATCAGTTACCATCTCAATTTCACAACCAGACCCAAGGCTCAAATCAGAATCAAGACCAGAGCAAGAATCAAAGCCAGAACCAAGACCAAATCCAGCAACAGCTCTTAAATCAGCAACAACAACAACATTTATATAACATGAACAATGGACCTCAACAGTTTGGTCAGCAACTGCAAGGCAACAATCAACAGATCCCACAGCAACAGCACGCTAATGGTTCTTTGAATGGAGGTGGCCAAGCGCAGGGCCAACCATCCGGCATTTTTTCCAATCAACATTCTCAACTACTGAAATTTCAGATCGCTGCTTTCAAGAAGTTGATACAAAACGAGCCTATAAGTGGAGAGGTTGCAAATGTGATAAACATTGCTTTCCAGCAATTCACAAGACAGCAACAGCAATTTCGCAATAATCCCACTGATTTGAGTGGGCTGCCTGTTCCACCTCTGCTTCCAAATCAACAACAGAGTCAAGCTCCAACTCCTGCACCAACATCTGCCTCTGCGTTGCCAACTCCTATTCCTACTGCTGTTGTTCCGCCGATTGCCACGCAAATTCCACCAAAACCAGCACCAAAGAGAAGAGCAAAGAAATCAGCCACAAATAATACTACTGTAAGAACACCAACATCTGGAGCTCCTATTATGACACCCACAACTGTCCCACCGACACTTAATGGCCTCCCAAAAGTTAGGCAATCATCTCAGCCTCAAATTCCTCAACAGCAAGTCCCTCCAAGAATAACCAAACAAGAGCCAGTGAAACCTTCTGTTGCCAATGGATTACCACCACACCCTCCTGTGACGTCGAGCAAGATTTCAGAACAGTATCCTAAAGTGACAAATATTTTGTCAACTCAGGATCCATTATCGGTGGTGGATAGCTTTTCGATGCCCGAGTTCTCTGATGATATTCCATTTGATTACTTTAATTCCAGCAAGTCAAAAGTGATTACTCCTTCTATGTATCCCAAACCACTGGATATCAAAGCTGCCAGAGATATTAAAGATTTGGTTGAGAACTTAAGAATTGACGAGGAACTCACAAAGCTTAACGATTTGAAGCAAGAAAACATTTCATACTCGATTGATTATGAGGCGTTAAGATTGTTGCCATTGCAAAAGGCTATTAGAGGACATGTTTTAAGCTGTGTGTATCATCAGAACTTGCTCTTAACAAATCAGCTTCCAAATTTTTCAGCCAAATCAAGAATGATTAACACTAATGATGCTTCAGTGACACATGCTTTATATACCCAACAAAGGTCCATGGCAATCCTTTCTAAGAATAATTTACTTGCTGAAAGACAGAGTAACATTATAAATGCGTCTAATGACTACAAAAAGTGTATGACTGCAAGAAAAGAGAAGATTTCGAGATTGGCCAAAAATGTAACTAATTTCCATGCTCAAACCGAAAAGGAAGATCAGCGTCGTATTGAAAGAAATGCCAAACAAAGATTGCAGGCGTTGAAAGCTAATGATGAAGAAGCTTATATCAAGTTGTTGGACCAAACCAAAGATACCAGAATTACTCATTTGTTAAGACAGACCAACTCTTTCTTGAATAGTTTGACCCAGGCTGTGAAGGATCAACAGAAAGAAGCCGAGGGTAAACTTGCTGATTCAGGCTATCAAATTGAAGAGTCAGCTAATAAAGAAGAAGAAGATTTTGAAGAGGGAGTTGATTATTACTCTGTTGCTCATAAGATCAAAGAATCAATTGATAAGCAGCCTTCAATTTTGGTGGGTGGTACTCTAAAGGAATATCAATTGAGAGGCCTAGAGTGGATGGTTTCTCTGTTCAATAACCATCTTAATGGCATTCTTGCAGATGAAATGGGTCTTGGTAAGACCATTCAAACTATTTCCTTACTAACCTACATTACCGAGGTGAAGAAAATCACCGGGCCTTTCTTAGTCATTGTTCCTTTGTCTACGCTGCCTAATTGGAATATCGAATTCGACAAATGGGCCCCAGCATTGAAAAAGATTAGTTATAAAGGTACACCACAATTCAGAAAAGAATTAGCTGCTGAGGTCAAGGCTGGGAATTTCCAAGTTTTGTTGACCACTTATGAATACGTTATCAAGGACAAATACTTATTGTCCAAGATCAAATGGGTCCATATGATTATTGATGAAGGTCACAGAATGAAAAACGCCAAATCCAAATTATCGTACACTTTAACTGAATATTACCATACTGATTATAGACTAATTTTAACTGGTACTCCTTTACAAAATAACTTGCCCGAACTTTGGGCGTTGTTGAATTTCGTTCTTCCTAAGATCTTCAACTCTGTGAAGTCATTTGATGAATGGTTCAACACGCCATTTGCCAACACTGGTTCGCAAGATAAAATTGAGCTATCTGAAGAAGAGACGTTATTGGTCATTAGAAGATTACACAAAGTTTTGCGTCCATTCTTATTGAGAAGATTAAAAAAAGATGTGGAGAAGAGTTTACCGAACAAGGTTGAAAAAGTCATCAAGTGTAAAAAATCTGCTTTACAAAGTAAATTATACCATCACATGTTAAAGTATAACCAATTGTTCATAGGCGATTCTGAAAATAAAGCTGCAGTTGGTATCAAAGGTATGAACAATAAGTTAATGCAACTGCGTAAGATTTGTAACCATCCATTCGTCTTTCCTGCTATCGAAGACCTGATCAATCCTACACATGCAAATAATGACCAAATCTGGAGAGTGAGTGGTAAGTTCGAATTACTTGATAGGATCTTGCCTAAGTTCCAAGCAACTGGCCATAGAGTTTTGATGTTTTTCCAAATGACACATATTATGGATATCATGGAAGATTTCTTGAGATACAAAGGTATGTCATATATGAGATTAGATGGTGATACCAAGGCGGATGATCGTACTTCTTTGTTGAAAGATTTCAACGCCGATACTTCCCCATACTTTGTCTTTTTATTATCTACTAGAGCTGGTGGTTTAGGTTTGAATTTACAAACAGCCGACACAGTTATTATTTTCGATACTGATTGGAATCCACATCAAGATTTGCAAGCTCAGGATAGAGCCCATCGTATCGGTCAAAAGAATGAAGTTAGAATTTTAAGATTAATTACCGACGATTCCATCGAGGAGTATATCTTAGATAGAGCCAATCAAAAGTTAGATATTGATGGCAAAGTTATTCAAGCTGGTAAATTTGATCAAAAGTCAACATCCGAAGAGCAGGAAGCCTTGTTAAGACAGTTGTTGGAGAATGAAGAGGCTGAAAAAGACGGAGAAGAAGATTTGGATGATGACGAATTGAACGAGGTTCTTGCAAGAAACGATAACGAGATTATAGTTTTTGCTAAGATGGACAAAGAAAGAAATGATGCAGCATTGGGTAAATCAAGATTATTCTCCGAGACCGAATTACCTGATATTTATCAACAGGAGCCTCAAATCGTAGAGGAAGTTGAAGATACTTCTGGCTATGGGCGTGGTGCAAGAGAGCGTAAAATTACACATTACGAAGAAAACATGACTGAAGAACAGTGGTTGAGAGAAATTGATGGGTTGGCTTCCGATGACGAAGATGATGAAGATACTAAAAAACCACGTAAGCGTGCTAGAAAGCTGAAAAATAGACCAGCGGAGGCGGCCGAGGATCATGAGGATGATCCTGACGAAGAAGGAGGTGTCAAAAGAGTTAAGGTTGCAGATGATTTTACTACTGAAGAGACTCCTGGCGAAACACGGAGCCCAATCACTGCTCCTCCTAGAGGGAAAGGAAGGGGTCGTGGAAGAGGTGGCAAGCTGAATAATTCGAGAAGCAGAAATGTTAGCCAATCTCCTGCCTCAGAACAAATATCTGGCTCTACAACTCCATCATCTCTTGCCAATGGGTCGGTTCCCAACACATTGTCCAAGAAAAGAAAACACAGAGGAATTCCTGTTTCAACTCCTATATGCCGTAGTAGTGATACCAAGCCGCCAAATTTGTCAGAAACAGAAAGAGAGCAACTACAAACGCAATTGTTACTTATTTTCGAACGTATGGTTGGATTTACCAATGAGGCTGGCCGTAAGCTATCAACTATTTTCATGGCGAAACCCATCAGACGTATTTACCCTGATTACTATATGATTATCAAAAATCCTGTGGCATTTGATGGGTTAAGACGTAGAGTTTCCAGCGAGGTTTACTGGTCGTTAGATGAATTTTTATACGATTTACATTTGATGTTTGCTAACGCCCGTATTTACAATCAAGAGGCGTCTGTTATTTACAGCGATTCAAAAGTCATGGAAGCCGCTGCTATGGAAATGTATAGCGACCTGACTGGTGGAAAAACAATTGATTTTACTTGGTTCGACGAGAAGTTTGATTTGATAAAGCAAAAGACTTCAGGGACTGCTAAACTAAGTGAGCCCACCGGATCAACCTTAAAACCTCCTCTAGAGTCTGCTGTCCCGATCAATATGGGATCAGTAGATTCCCCAAATCATGCTACACAAGACAATTTAGAAGGGGGTTCCGCTTCAGCTGTTCAAGAAGTTGAATTTCTTGAAGAGGAGAAAGAGAAAGAGGCAAATGGCTCTATTGTCGATGGCCAAAGCTCTACCCAAATTGCGACAACTGTGATTTCCAATTAATGATCAAGTATAAAGTTCTAAGCTTCATTCTGATAGATTCATTCAATTTCGTTTTGTACTTCCCGACTGTTTTCTATATCTTTGTGTCTTTGTATACTATGTCTCTTTGATTATCAAATATATACATTTTAATTTTAATTGATTCATGATTTATGTAGGCTACTTTAATAGTTCTAATGTGTATCGTCTTTTCAGTTCACAAATGTGTATATAAATTATAAAATTAATTAATTGGGAGCAAAATTCAATGAACAGAAATTCAAACATTTTCGTGGTTACTCTTATTGCTCTCTGGGTTTGAAGAAGAGACTTCATTACCATTGGGAGAATCCACTAGCTTGAGAACCATGGAGAAGGAACGTTCCTTCTGCCCAACACCCATCGTCCCAGGAAACTGACCTTTTCCATTAATTATCTCCATGCTTTGTCTGAAATTATCTGACGCACCTGTCTCCTCAAAAAATATCCCTCTTCCAATGGTTTCTCTATCAGTGGTTGCAGATTGACACTCAATAGAGCTTTTTGTGTTATGCCCATATGCAGCTTGATCACCAAAAACACTACCAGAACCTGGCTCGACAACGTTAGATAGTTCTACATTGGCTTCTTTATTACCTTCGTCCTGAATTTTATCAAACACATCCTCAACTGCTGACACCTTAACCGCGCTTTCAGCTTCCGATCCTCCAGACGTTGACTCTGTTGGATTTGAAACAACTTGGAAAGTTGTATTTGCATTGGCTGTCAAAAGGTTGGCTGTATCGGGAGAGCTTTCAGAATTTAGATCAACATTATCATCTTGGTTTTTTTCTGAGACCCCAGTATCATTAACAATGTTAATTTCATTTTCTCTAAGACTCGTACTTTGATTTGAAGGATCACCAGAAGGAAGATTGAAATGCTTTCTGAGACTAGCTGATGTTAATTGTTTGAACCCGAAACTGCTATATCTGTTTTTGCCGTTACCACCTTGCTCAACGTCATTAGTTAAAGCACCATGGTCATGAGTGATACTTTTGTACTCACTGTAAATACGCCAAAGTAATGATTTGGACATGTAGCCTATCGAAAGCAACCAAAAAAGCTGGACAAAGTTGGCAAGTGTACTTAAAATGCCAAATTCATTCAGATGCTTGCCTATCAACACTACCGCTATGATAATGTTCACTGAAACCAAAACGAAATTGGCGAAAAAGCAAATCATCGCAACAACACAAAAAGAATAACTGAGTGTTGTATTGTTGAAAACTTTTGGGGTACAGATGAGGTATAATGCAACAACCACTAATATTTCAGTTAGATGGACCAGTGAGACTAGAAATATTCCAAAGTTAAGATATTTCAATACGAAAGCATAATCCAAAATGGGGTCTAGATTATAAGTACTTTTCGAATACCCGTTAGCTTCGTATAAAGGATAAACAAACTTTTGCAAAAATTCTTCCCCCTCTCTATGATGATCCTTAAGTCTTAATGTAAATGGAAATGGAGAGTCATGTAAATATCTTCCAGCTTGAGGACGATCAAAAAGGAACTTGTATTCCAAAATGGACAACGATGTATTTTTAATTTCAAATGCCTTTTCTTGATAGTAGTACTTGATTGGGTAAAACTTAATGGATATTTCCGAGTCATCTAAAAGAAAAGATGGTTTCAAGACCAAAGCATATTCTTCATAGTGTTTCAAATAACTTTTCTTATTGATCTCATATATCTTACTTATGGATGAATACAATCCAATACTTTCATCCTCAAGCTGACCAAAGTCTTTATTGAAGTAGTGTTGAGTTGAATTCAAAAACTTTTCTCCATTATTCAAAACTTTAACTAAGTTGATAGGAGGTAGGGGATGGTAAAATGTTGTTTGTTGGAAAATGTTTCGAAAGTTAAAGAACACAAACAGTATCAGAGAGACCAAAAGCCAACGGGTTGCCAAGTCACATCCCTTGATCTTATACAATATGATTTTGCTTTCATTCCAATTCCACTTGAAAGATGATGTTTTTTTGTCTTTCTTATCAAAAGAAGTCATCCCTTAATATATGCACCAGTGGTGGTTTGAGGGCTGTAGGGATAGAAAATTTATAATAGCAAACTGTTCGTTGTTACCGGAGAAAAGCAAAGAATAGGGAGCAGAGAGCACAAAATAACAAAAGTATTCTGAAAGGAGATAAGTATATCTTTGAATAATGAATAAAATATGGATTCACGCTGGGAGGTAGACCCATCATTCAAACAAACTTAGGACATTTATTTTGAGTTTTTGAAAACAAAAGACAATAAATTGGAGTAAGCGCCAAAAGAAAATCCAATGGTGCAAAGATGCACAAATGTTTACTTGACGTGAATCATATATGATATAAAAGATAGATTGAATACAAGTTCTTAGATCAGGAAGATGATTTAGAGAATGCTACATACTACTATCCCATGAGATTACCCGTTGGTAGAGAAGTCATTGAATGGCAAATAGAAAGCAATTCACAAAGTGCCTTAGACAACATTTATCGCTGACTATTATCATACATCATTTCTGTTAGATCTGATTAGTTGACTGATCTTGCGTAGACAAAGCTCAATATGATTACACATACTATCTATAATCAGTTGATAGATGAATCAGTTAGACTAGAATTGGTTTACGAGAACTACCCTGTTATTGCTGGAACTGATGAGTTGTCTTTGATTTTGCGGTTTAGATATATAGGGCCGGTTAGTAACTTGAATACCCCAAACAGACCCCCCATAGTGGATGAAATAATGTCTACATCTGAGGGAGAAGAAGAAAAGAAGTCCGATACGAATGAAGGATGGTTTGGTAGAAGGATATCGTCCCAATTCTCCAATGCAACAAGGGCTATGTTTTTGGGTCAGTTGGAGACCTTGAATGAAGAGGAGGATCAATTGAAGGACATTCCAATATATTTAGGTTATACTCAAATATTTGGATACTATTCAATTAATGGCAAAGTTATCGATTCTTCAATATTTGAAGATTTACAAAAGAAGACCACCATAGAAGGGAAACTTGCAGGGATAAATGGGCTTGAAATAACCCATAATAATATTGGAAGAAAAGGATTGTTTAGCGGATTGTCTACCATCTTTGGTAGTGAAGTTGGAGCTCCCTCACATGATTCGAATGACTTACATCTTATACCGATATACTCAACCAATCAATCAATTATATTCAGTGATCTTACTTTTAAGCCATCTCAGATTACCAATCAATCCACTTCGAGTGAACTTACAAAGACATTCTACATCAATCTCAAGCTTCCGAAATATCTCCCGCCCTCTTATAAAAGTGAATCAATACAGATAAATTATAACTTGATTTTTGGATACCAACTATTGGGTCAAGAAGGAAAGTTCACCAACAAGACTATATTTTTTCCTTTGAAAGTACAACCATATATTGACAGATTTGGTAGGCAGTCTGTTTACCATCTTGAAAAACCTGCTTTGAATCAAACACCAGAACAAGTGAAGAGCGTGGATATTAATAATGTTGGGCCAGCTGATGCGGGTCCTTTTAATCAAACTGGGCGAAGACTGAGTTTCAAGTCAATTAAAAAGAGATTCTCTGATCCACCATTGGATACCTTTCAATCTCCAAGAAGAAACTCTTCTGGAGTCAGTATTCCTGACTTGTTACCGAGACTCAGCTCTGCAGTCAGTATTGACTCTACCAAAAGAAAATCTTCCACAGGAGTTGAGGCCTTTGATTTTGATTTGCAGAAAGATCCAAAGACACAGAAGTTTTTGAATGTTTTGAAAAAATTGAATGACAGTGATGTTAATGATATAATGAAAGTCCAGGAAGATTTTGAGAGGGAAATTATCAACACAGAAAATATGGAATTTTATGCAAGAGAAAATTTGATTGATATACTGGCTGATCCTCAAAGCATTCAAAAATACGTCTACAATCCGGAAGAAGATGATGATGAAAATATGGACTATGAAGGTATTATCCCCAAGGAGCAACAAAACAAGTATTTGATTAAACAAAATCATTTGAATATAGCCAGTTTGACACTAAGTAAAAATGTAGTCAAAGTTGGAGACCAAATTACAATGAATTTCAATTTTGATGATAATCAGCTCGAAACGACTGGCCTAGAAATCAAGGTCATCAAGGATCAAATCATATATAGAGAAGAGTATTTGAAGAAAAACGAGTATGACGATGTTTACTCAGGTATTAGATACGGGAATCACTTACCTGTCCCCGTGTACCAAAAGTTGATCAGTTCTTTCAATTTTGATGATCTCAACGTCAACTTATTGATTCCTTTAGGCATTGAATCCCAGTTTAAAACTAATTTTTTTCAGGTCAAATATTACATTGAAATAAAATTCACTCTTTTGGATTCTTATGGGAATTTAGCAAAACAAAAGGAGAAAGAGAAGCAAAATAGAGCTCTGAAGTTGGGTCCCGAGCTGTCAGACAAAAGAAATGGTCTTACGACTGAAGAAACATCTCAAATTTCTAGTACTGTAAGAACCAAGTTTGCATTATCTTCGATATTTACAGATGCCAAAGGGTCCGTGTTGTTGAAAGGTGTTGATCATTTCACTAATGGGTTTGAGTTCATAGTCAGGTTACCAATTGTTGTGTTGCCTAACTATGAGCAAGACTTTGGTTCTGTTACTAACAAATTCTGACTAACTATTAATGTGTACAGTAAAAAAATACATAGAAAATCAAATCAAAAACACATCTAAAATATTCCGACTCCCCACACGTTAAAACCTAGGGACCACTGCAATCAGAGACCTTAAGGCTCAAAGCCTCAAACAATAAATTTACTCTTCTCAAAATATATTTCTTTATGAATCTGCGCGTCTGTGATCGTGATTTATAAACATGCAAATTTCTAGTTGATTGGTATAAGGCTTAAGCCAGGTAGAGAACTAGCATAGTAAACAAACCATATAACCAAACTTTATCGGAGAGAATACCCAAAAAACTCCGATACGCTGACTCACGCCTCTGACTATCAGAAGGTTGTTTCACAATTGTCGAAAGCTTGTATACATACTACGAACGCACAGGTCGTCTCAATAAACTCATCTGAGTAAGTCTAGCAGTTGACAACGCCAACAGAACAGACCCAGAGGACAGATTTTAACCGAATTACCAACCAATACATTGTTCTCTTTTTCTGATATTGAATATGTTTTTGAATAAGAAAACAACTTCAATTGACTCAAAAAGCTCAAGCGCAAGTCCGACACGAGATAAGGACGTCAGATCAGATGTTACTGTGATACTTCCTCCCACGCCTTCTCATGCGTTGTCTGCTAGGGATAAGGCAGATAGACTAGAACGAAAACTTGCAGATGCTAAAAAAAATCACAAATCAAAGCTCTCACCTAAAAGAAAAATGAATTCGATAACGGGTTCCCCCGTTGCATCATCAACATTGCCTTCATTGGCGGGAAAATCATCAAGGTTGAGTAAGCTCTACTCAGTTTTGAACAGTAAAAGACCCATCAGTTCAAAATCCAGCTCTTCCAAACCACAAAAGTCATCCAAGAAATCTAAGGCTATTGCATCGAGTGCCATTGACTCTAAACCCAGGTCAAAAGATACAGCGACTTCTATAAGTAAATCTAGCTTGCCCAAAGGAGGTATACTGGAAGCGGATATAGTCACGTCGACCCAAGAAGGGGAGTCTGACACTTTGTTGATACCAAGTCAAACGTTTGCACAAACAAGTACGCAAGATGGAGAGTCGCCAAAGCACATCCCTTCAGTTCTTTCAAATGTCGGTGGTTTAACGAAGATATATTCAAATAAAATGAACGCAGATTTGTATAACTCTTTGATTCTGGCTAGAAAGATAGCATTCAAAGAACAACTTGACATGACTGATTCGGCTAGCTCGAGTAAGTCAGTAGGGGTGATTATCGCAAAGAGTAATGAATCTATTGCTTCCATATTGAATCCGCAGATATCGACCCCTCAAATAGCTCCAAGATCCCAAGTTGTTGTAGAAGCATCACCACAGTTGCCATCTACATCCATTCAAGGGCAAACAAGTATAGTGGCGCCCTTACTAGCAGATACACAGATTTTAGTAGATGCTTCTACTTCTGAATCACAGTCTGAATCACAATCACAGTCACAATCAGAATCACAATCACAATCGCCCTCTAGATCGTTACGGTTACAGAGTGGACTGAAACCTCAATTACAAGAAATCCAGCTATTGATTGAAACCTCAACATCACAGTCACAGTCACAGTCACAGTCGGACTCTGAGTCTCGGAAGAAGGAAATTTTTGCAGATACCCAAATTATTGAGCCAGAATCAATCCAATCTGACAACAAAGAAAAGGAAAATCAACAGATTCAGAAGTCAGCAAAGATAACAATTACTTCTGAATCAAATTCTCTTGGTAACTCGCAAAACAAGCATATAGTCTCAGAATTCCAGACACATATTAATGAGGCGCCTGGGGATGATATAGTATCTCTTCGCCAACTGCAGACACAACAGCAAAACACATTACTTTCCTCTCCTCTTACTAAAGAAAATGACCAATCAAAGATGAATTCTCCGCATTTCACTGATCAAGTAGTCTCATCTCCTCTCAAAACGAGAGGTAGTGTTACACATAATACAGAAGGAACCCCTTTGAAGAAACAGGTTATTTTTTCGAGTGACATTGAAAGGTCACCAACTGCTTCTTCCCCCATTAAAGGAGCTTCTGAACTAAAATCTATCTTAAAACCGGCTCAAGCATTGCGTGAAATTGATTTCCCAGGAACAAACAGCGCATTCTTATCTCAAAATGACTTGAGTGTTGACGACTCATGGCCTGCTGGTGCTGTCCTGCAGCTGGAAGCTGGTTCAAGAAAGACATTGTTGGTTATTGAGCAGTGCGTCAAGGGTCTCCACTCACCCTCGTTTACAAAAAGATACGAAGTTTATGCCACAATCAATCACATCATTAAGGTAAATGGTAAGAGTTACTTGACTACCAATCTTTCAAAGCGAACAATCAACTTTATGATTGACGCCATTCATGCTGACTTGAAAGATGCGCTAGCTGAAAAAGACACCCCAAATGATGCTTTCAGTTCTAGATCGGTTGCACAAGCGGTCAAGGTACTAACTCATATCTTGGCTTTTCATCAATCTGATCAAGCAACCACTTTATTAGGAATGGTGTCTTCCTTGTTACTCAAAAAGAATCTCTCAAAGGGATTAGCTGCTGCATATATACAGCTCTTCAAGGAGCAAACGAATACTGTTTCTACAACTTGCGTTGAGACTATGCTTTACTCATTACTTAATATGAAGTTTTTTCTAAGCTCCACTATTATCAATGAAAAGTTACAAATTTTAAAGAAATTCATCTTGAAATATCCTGGAACCATCACTAAGCTTCAGAAAGTTTTGATGAGCCATATTTTAGCTTGTATTTTGAATACGGAAGTTCCTTCCTACGAGAAGGTCATTAGTTCATGTTTGAACGTTTTGTTTGAATATGCCAAAATTTGTACCATAGATGGTAAACAGCAGGTTCAACATCTTTTAAACGAAAGTGCGTTCAAGTATACTGCTTCCGAACTAACAACGAACTCCGTTTCACAACTTGAATCGAGTTCAGCCGTTATCGAAGCTGTTGCTGAAACTTTAGTGTACATGATCAATATTAATATGCACTCTCTAGCCATGGAAATATGGGCACATCTTACCTTCTTAATGTGTACCTTTACATGGGAAAAAGGAATTGAAACATGGAAGTACGTGCATATATGGATTAGTGTCTTTGATGAATGTTTCAATACAAAGGGACAAGAATCCAAAGTATCAGCCCTTAAAGGATGGAGGGCAATCATTTATTGCTATCATCGTAATTTGGTCACCAAAGGTGCAGCTTTGGGTAGTGCTGAAATTGTGAAGAAATCTAGCATTCTCTTACATCCTTTCAATAACTTGCGTGGGCAATTAGGGGGCAGTTTATTTGAATCATACAAAATCCTGTATTATAGGCTTTTTTTATCTCTTCAGCGAATCCATCCTTCTCTTATAGGCGCAAGTGCTACTCCAAATGCCACTCAAAGAGGGCACGACTGGGCTATAGCGTGGTTGCTGAATCCTCTTGAAGTAACTTGTTTCGACGAACAAAGTACAACTTCTCAAGCGACTTTTGGATATTCTGTGTTGCGTCAAATGCTCAGCTTACAGAAGCTAAACAAGCAGCGACAGCTCTCATCTACTGAATGCTTTTTTCTCAGTGACGATAGTGGACTGATTGGCCAGGAGATTCGCTCTCTCAACCCTATATCAGTAATCGCTTACCATCATCTATTTTACTCAACATTTGTGAAGGCTTTCCTGAAAGACCTTCCTTACGAGCAGAAAATTATCATACTCAATCAATTCAATTCAAGATTCATGATAGGAGCATCGAAACTAAGTGCCAGCCCTGGAGCCGCTGAAAATATTAAATATGTTCTCAAAACGATCATTGACACCACTTTGGGAGAAAAGGCCGAGATCGTACCAACTGACACATTGATCAGTTTATGTCTCTCACTCAAAAATACTTTTGGTTTGAGATGCTTGATTCATTCTGAACCAGGAAATAAAAATTCATTTAACGGGAATATACTATCATTAGTTTCCAAGTATTTGATTGATGCTTATACAGATGACGAAAGCAAAAGAAGGATTGAATTTTCAATATTTGAGAAATTCGCTGTTATCACTTGTGGAAAAAGAGTCGGCGCATTTTACTCAGACCTCTTACGGACCAATAACAAAGAATTAACTTCTTATGTTGTTGGAAAGGTTGCTCTCATAGAAGACCCTGCTTTCATACTGTTAGACGTATCGAATTGGATATTTGTGGTGAAAACCGTGGCCCACGAGCTTAACGGATGTCAGACAGTTGCTGAAGTGCTTCTCAATCTTTCAGATTCTGGGTCAAAAACTTCCACCCAGCAGCATGATGTGCGTTTAAAGACACTGGCGGCACTAGAGATACACTACTGGAGCACCAATACGTTATCAAAACTTTTTTCTTGCTTGGTCGAAGAAACTGGAAGACGAAGTAACTTCATGCTCAATTTTGATGCAATTGAATATGTATATACGCGAACTCTTGATTCTATAACCGCGAAGAACTTTGATGTTGTCTCCGACCTATTCAAAGTAGTTTTGGATCTTGGGAATGAGTCAAAAATATTTTCAATGGCAGCTCTTCTTGTTAAAAAGCTTGTTGGCCTACTAGATGAGCGTCGCTCAACTACATCCGATAACAAACATGAGCTGAAGCTTATCAAGAATGCCTATTTACGTCTTTTGACGTTGTTTTCTGGAACTTCCAGATTTGAAACAATCGTGTCATGGTCAAAGGGTTCGTTGTTAGAAGAAGTGTCTAACATTTACCTGGAGGAACATTCATCCAAGCTCAACGACGACCAAGATACGTTACCTATTGAAGAGGACGAAAATCGAGCTACATATTCTCAAAATGTTCCGGATACTCAGGTAATATCTTCACACGAGATTTCTGAAATTACTCTTGGTGATTCTGATGCAAAGAACCATATAAGTGCTGAGATAGGACAGAAAGCCATAACAGACTCCAGCTGTTCCTCCCACAGTGAATTTGCAGACTCATTGACGGGCATCATATCTGACGATGAAAGCCATCATCTAGATGAAGATATTCGCGTGAAACCGAAACCGTCTCCATATTTTTTAAGACCGGCCAGTTCATTGGTCAAACTTCAAACCTTCGAAGCAAGTGATAGTACTCGAGTCGACACACAAGTTCTACAAAACTCTCTTTTTGGTGCTAAGAGCAGGGACACGGAGGAACTTACCTCCTTGAATGCCAACTCATCAGAGTCGAAATTTACATCTCCAGTTGATGGAGGGTCTAAGGGCACTGACTCAGTAATCAGTCTTTCAACTTTGTCACCTAAGAGCTCTGCCAATGACACAGGGACCGTGTTGCAAAACAAAGACGAAGTATTCTCAAATACGAATGAGAAATTCTCTCAGAATATCATTGCTGATCTTGTACAAGATGTTTGTTTGTCTCATCAGTCCATGTCAGCGAGTCATCCGATCCAGAATGCGATTGGTTCAGCGATTCAGCACGCACCAGGGACAGCAATACATCAAGCAGATGCTATCAATGATAATTCCGTTACTCATCCAACTCAGCAAAACCTTTCCAGTAATACCACAGAAGGGTCTGAGCGCTCACCACTAATTCGCAGTGATATTGTATCCTGTACCCCTACTGGCCAAACACCTGCTGATGTCACGGAAATAATTATCGTACATCAGGATTCTAGAGCTGGTGAACACGAAGGTGCTGAAGACCCCACAGTTTCATCTCAAGCTGTGGATTTTAACAAGAATCAACAACATTCTCCAATAACTTCAGGAAAACCCGGAACGACTACCAACAAAGAAAGTGCCATAACCCATATCAATCCAATAGAAGCTCCAAATTCTACTCCCGAAGAACATACTGATCTTTCGAAAAAAGCAGAAAATGTAATTCGACATACAGAGAGTGAGAGGATTTTATCTAAAGTTTCGGAACTATCAAATATATCAGCAAGAGGGACTGAATTTAAAATGGGTCATTCCTTTGATCATCCAGTTGACCTTTCTGTAGGACCAACGACGGGGAACATCAGCGCAATTACAGAAACGGAACCCGAGAAAAATACCCACTTAACTACTAGGCATTTAGAGGTCTTGCCTAATCAAGCAGAGTCCGATACACGTGTCAATGGTTTGCACCAAACGCACCTATCGACTGTCGTCAATACTACCGAGGTATTACCAAAGCCTATTGAAGCACTTGTTCACAACGCTCAATTAGGGCCTCTCATTACACGGAATTCTGAAGGTGCTCAAGGTGATATTCCTCAACCGTCCATACATTGGGATTCTCCAACTGACGATGGATTGTCCCGACATACCTTTACACCATTTCGGCCTGGTGGTAAAATGACCGGTTCCAATGTCTCTCTAACAAGTACTGATCAAGATAATGACGAACACGATGCTGAAGGAAGACGTGATTATCTACACACAATTATTGCTGATCAGAAGGGATACCGAGCTCCAGAAAATGTGCTACATTTCAAAAAATATGGTAGATTTGCTCCCATTATGAACTATGATGAAGTGAGTAGACACAGACAACACCCAGCACCGCCATCCCATAAACATCCACAACATAGACAAGACAATCATCAGGTGCTTCAGGATGAAAATCGACAAGAGCAGCCTCAACTTCAACCGCCATGTCCACCACAACATCAAGAACAGCCCCTGCAAACTCAGCTCTTTCCAGAAAGTCACCCACATCTTCTACCATCTGAGCAACAACAGCAAGTAGTATACCTACTCTACCCGGAAATATCCCACTCTCATAAGCATTCGCATATTCCGCATGAACCACGGCATAATGTACCAACGGATCCTGCGAATAAAGGGTCAGCAACAGTTCTCCATAACCTACAGAGCAAGACGGCAAGCCATTTCTATTCATCAGCTCCGCATCAAATGCCAGATTCTTACAACCGAAAACCGTTCTATGGACAACGGCTCCCACAACCGCTCACTGAAGATCAATTAGAAAGGAAATTATTTCATGGACCAACTACATTGAATCACCATTTGCATGATTCCAGAGGCACTGAACTACGAAATAAAGTTGAACTTGTTGTTTCCTCTGACGAGGGAGAAGAAGTAAATGCAGAGTGGCACCAATTAGAGGTTCTCATGGATAAATTAAATTCATCTCCCGATCCCAATTTGATTTTGACGAGAAAGAGAAAGCGTAAGATTGAAAATGATTTGCTTTCCTTGCTTGTGCGTTTGAAGAAATCGAGATCAAAATCGAGGTCGGGGTCTGGGTCTAGGTCAACATCCAGTGACGAAGACTGAGCCGGTGTTTCAAAGTCAACGACATACCAATACCATGCTGTATATAATACTTGACATTGAATAACAACTAATAAATATCAAATAATAGTAAATTAATATTATATATTATAAACTGGACCAGTTCACGATGCTGAATAGAAGAGCCAATATTGAAAGCAAATATGGTAACCATGATTAATATTCATCAAATCTAGAAGTGGCACATACCAACTCAACACCAATTTTGATTGAATCAATGAACTTTGTACCTGGGAAATCCTTCTTGAATTTACTATCTAAAGTGCTCAATCCAGCACAACCTAAAAGAATAATTTTTGCTCGTTGACCGATCAGTTGATTGATTTTACCCTTTATTTTGACATAGTTTTCAGGGTCCGCTAACTTTAAAACGTCAACATCTGACGCCAAAGTAGGTAGGAAATACGATGGCAATTTATCAGCTTGATTCGATCCATTGAAAAATTTCAACAATGAGTTGTCTAAGATGGTTTCCCAGCTTTTACCAGATGTCAAAATGGCAACTTTTTTCTCATCAGTTGCCGAATTTAATGCGTATAGTAAAGAAGCCTGAAATATGCCCATTACTGGGACCTTCACAAAGTTACGTAAATCGTACACCAATGGGTGATCAGAATAACAGCACACTAGATAGCCATCATAAGAGAGATACCTTTCTTTATCACTGTTAAGCTTCTCCAGGCAAGCCTTTGCTGAAGTAGCACCATCTTCAGAATTGTTTATTTCAGGTGGTGCTTCAGGAGGACCAGTAAAATATTCAAACTCAAAATTAGGAACTTGTTTGGATAGTTGTGTTTCTATTCCCTTTGTGATCGACTCAGATGAGTTTGGATTGATGATAAGAATTCTCTTTGTCATTGTACCTCGATTTTTAAACTTCTCACTTGGTTCCAGTTCCTCCTTATATCTACCAGCGTCCGTATTTGCTGTTTTCCGTTGGGTATGTTTTTCTTTTTGCAAAGAAAATGCCGCCAAAATCCCTAATACAGCTAAGTTTGCTATCACAAGAGAGATCATGTAAAATTTAAGTCAAGATTCTATTGAACATTTGTCAGCAGCCCACACTAGTTGACAAAATAGATACCGAAACTCTCTCCTTTACTAAAGTTGTGCCAGGTGAACTGTCACAACTGCCAGAGCAACAAACTTTGAGAGGATGATTAGAACTGCCTTGAATTTGGATAAGCAGGTGAATTCGGATATGACCGTCTGTCTGATAATGCGACCAATTTAAATAACAAAGGGTGTGAGAAATTACAAGATGTTTAGTCTTGAGTAAACCAAAAAAAACAAAGAGTATAAATTCAGGCTGTGAAAAAACGCCCTATTTCACGGCTGCATTGGTATCTTTGGATACAGAATGCTCCTTCTTTGTACTGACTATTTACTTAATTCATGCATTTTTTCTTTTTTCAGACCTTTTTCAATCCGACTATACTGTATTAACAAGCCAAAATTATGTACTCATCAACAATTGATGAAAGAGGGTCGCAGCGCACAGCTTTGAATCAAGCCTGTACCACACGGCCTTTCGACATTTCACTATCTATCTATTTTGTCTATTCTGCCTCTACATACAACTGTAAAATTTGCCTAATAAACAACCATAATTACTCATCAGGCAATATGTCCATAATTTCATCCGGATACTTGAAGTAAGTAGGCTGGAACTCCAAGTATCGCTCATCTCCATGCTGTTCACAAATCTTTTTGATCTGACGATACATCAGATTAGAGATATAAAACCCTCTATCCCTATAGCCTCTCCCAAATTGAACCAGTGTCTCCAAATCTTCTGACTTTATGAGCATTTCAAACAACAGCTTATGAGTCTTTCGATCCAGTTCAACTTCACCCTTGAAATTCTGCAACAGATCGAACAGCTGCGCTGTATCATTGCTTGTTAGTCCACCAGTTCCGTTATTATCGATTATCTTACACAAAAAATGGCACGTTTCTGGTGTTGGTTTGGCTCTTCTTTTTTTAACCATCACTTTGACAAGTGCTATACTCAAGTCCAAATCACTTGAGCTTTCTGAAATCGATTTCAAAAGAATATTGAGTGGTAGAATATCAAATGGTTTATTTGTTTTAACTTTCCTATCTCTATATTTTTGTGTCATCTTTTCTGGCTTTCCAAATTTGGACAAGGCTAACGGGAATTCTGATTTTAAATCATTCATATTCAACTGAGAAAGTTTTGAATCGGATTCAGATTTCAAAGCAGTGTGGTGCATTCTAGCTACTTGTTTGTCAGGATGAATCTCTGTTGAATAGCTCTTTGAGTATTCCTTAATATGATGACCTTGTAATTTTTCAATAAGCACTATAGCCTCTTTAAGGTTGAGGTTCGGCGTAGATATTGCTAAATCCTTAACAAGTTCAGGAAAATGAACAGCTCTATAACCCGAGTCAGTGGTGAATTTCATATTGGGAAAGAAACCCTGATCTATAACTGCCTTTGATCCTAGTTTCCTAACATAGCCTGCAAATCTCAGTAAGATCATATTTCTTCTAAACTTGTCGATCACAGATGGTGATTCATTCTCAAATCGTAATCTTTCTATATGATAGTCTACAACCTTTGCAAATGTAGAAAAATCAAACTTTTCTATACAGAAACTAGCCAACTTATGGACCAATCCATCGGTCAATTCCAACAGTGGGGACTGCTTCAAAGAATAAACCAATCCAATAAAGAATCCAGAAACAATAGGCAAGTTTTTAGCATCGATGGAGGTGTTTAACCACAACTCCAAAATTTGCTGGTTTAGTACGTTACGGTATCTCTTTTTAAACAAGGTACGTATCAAGTCATAGCACATTTCTAGTTGATTTCGTTTTATCAAATGATATGCCATTAGCTCACATGCAAATCTGTCAATCTCAGTTCCTTCTGCGGTGTTCTTTATAATATTGAATGCTATGTCATATTCCTGAATTAGTGAATAGTAGTGAACCAACAGGCTTCGTATTTCCTTAGATTTAGTATTCCTATCTAGATTGGAAACTATATCTGAAAGGAAAGGTACTAAGGGTATCCAGTTGTTAAATAATAAGTTTAGAGACTCATCAGATAGCGACAAACTGTGGTGGTTTTCCAATTTATCTAATAATACAATGAGTAAACGCCTTCTCAATTCGATATCAACTTTGTCGTCTGGTAAAGAGCTTATTACTAGTTTGAACAATTCTTGTGAAGGAATAAACTGATGAGATGCTAGTATTTCATATGATAACTCAAGATATCGCTGAGTTAAATTTGAAGTTCCCAGATTTATGAGTAGATTGTCCAAGTCATGCAGATTTTTCACAGATATTGGGTCAATTTGCCTGCCACTATCGTTCACTAACTTATATACCAGTGACTGAATATTATTATCTATGAAAAAGTCAGATTTCATTGACCTTGTGGACCTGAATCTAACAGCTATCGAGAACTTTGATGACGTTGCTCTCTGACAAATGTTTCTTCGTATAGCATGGTTGAGAATGATCATTTTGTAAAATTTTCAGAGTCGTATGGTATTATAATCTGCCGAATGCTGCAACTAAAACATTTTGATCCTATATATCGAACCTTATTAAATACGTCTTTGTATCAATATTATCATTTTATGGGACTGACTGGTCACTGCACTCCATCTTTTCAGTATATCTAGGATTATCGTTCTTTCCATTCTTTGGAATTTACCATGTAAACTTTCAATCTTCCTTTTTCAAAATACTTGTGGTGCAGAGATGCAAGCATACTTTTCACTTCAAAATTTTTAGTCACTATCCTTTCGTGAAAAAGCGTCGGTTCCATTTTTGAGATCTTTTAGCTTGCAAGATATCAATCTCGACTTAATAAAAGCGTACCTACAGCTTTGCATCATTTTCAGAGAAAGCTCATTTTTATGAATCACCATTCAAAATGATGAGATTGTCGACATCCCGTCAGCTATTTAGGCCCTTGGTCACTGGGTCGAAGATCAATTCAATAGTTTTTCTGCAGACTTCGTACAAGAGATTCAATTCTACAACTTCCACAATACCTACTGAGACACTTGGATCAGCAGCTTCAAAGTTTGACAAAACGTTAGGGTTTGATGATGTCACGACAGCACAGATTTCTGATACAGTTGAAAAAGTTGCTAGTACGTTAACGTCCGATCAATTTGGATATATGAAGTCAGTTGGCCTTATTGATAGCTACTGGCCAAGTGATTTGATTCAGTTCTTCTTGGAGGTGGTTCATGTGACTAGTGGGTTGCCATGGTGGGCGACCATAGCTGCAACTACTGTTGGATGTAGACTTATGCTATTTCCTTTATTCATGTCTTCTTCAGATGCCATGGCTAGATCACAAGAGATTACACCTCAGGTTCAGACAATAAATAAAGAACTATCGAGCGCTTTAATTGCTCGTGATACAAGAATGCAACAGATTAAGAGATTGGAACTTCAGGCCTTAAATAAGAAGTACGGTATTAAGAAATCTAGAATAATTTTGTCGCCCTTATCTCAATTATCATTTGGTGTTGGGGCTTTCTTTGGTATCAGGCAAATGGCTGAAGTTCCAGTTGAAGGTTTCTCCACACAAGGTATTGCTTGGTTTCCCGATTTGACAGCAGCTGATCCATACCTCGGTTTACAATTTTTGTCCGCTAGTTTGTATTCAATATCTTTCAAATTAGGTGGTGATACTGCTACCAGTCAGTTTAGTCCTACTGTGAAAAAAGCACTTACTGTTTTACCATTCATTAGTATCTTGTTTACATACAACATGTCTTCTGCCCTTATGGTTTATTTTGCATCCAATGGTATCTGTTCTATCATTCAAGCGAGATTGTTAAAATCTCAGGGTTTTAGAAGATGGGCCGGCCTATATCCGTTACCCGATCCAGCTACATTGGCCAAAAATAACTCTGAAGGCATGAAGGGAAGATTCTTAGATAGTTGGGAGCAGATGAAAAAAAATCAAGAGTCCAAATTCGAGAACGATGAACTGGCTAAGAAAGCTACCCAAATTCAAAAAATTAAGGCCAAAAATAATAGAGTTATCATTAAAAAGAAGTAAGTTACGTTTTTGGAAGCTTATGTTAATGATGATGTTTGTTTATTTGCCGTTTCCTTGTACTTGATGACATTTTATAGTTCTTTTTTCACCTTGTAAATACCAAAACAATTGTTACATATATCAATATTTAATTAGAATAGCCTTTTATTATTCAACACGGATTTTCCTCTTTACAGATGTCCACTACCACCACTCTCTAACTTTATATTCTTATAAGATATAATCAAATATCCTTTTAGAAGGTAAATCACAGAGATTATAAATAAAAAACTGACAAACACTTGCAATGAAACGAAAATCAGAAGGACCGCGAGGCAGCACAAATGATTCATACCACCTCAACTGGTGTTAAGCACAGTCTTCGAGTCATCATATACTAGACACTGGCAAGTACTTTCGCTATCTCATCTTCACTAAGGCTATCTAACTTTTTCTTAACTTCAACTCCTTTTTCGAATCTAATAATAAGTGAGGGAGGAACATTAGAGCTTTCCCTAATGAGCACAGGAAGATGCGGGTTTGCAGCCTTAATGGTTTGATATTTGTTTGTCAAGAATGATCTTCATTAATTAAAATTTTCGTAATATTGTTAGTATACAGACAGCAACTATCAAGTCGGTTAATATCTTTTCTTACCTTAGTGCATTGGATTGACTACCTGATTGTGAGAGAAAAAATCTCAATTCCTTGATGTTTTTCGAAAGCACAATCTTAGACGACATTTTGAAAAGCAGAGATTGAATATACAAAATCTGTATGTTTCTGGCTTATTATGAATTAGTTATTATTTGGACACTTATATCGATATCAAGATCAAAATAAGAAATCAAGATTTTGTTAAACATAATTACTGTTTAACTTTCATTTTGAGTAGTACCCCACTTTAAGTAGTATTACCTAATTGATGGAAATAATAAAAATCACACCGCCTTTGAAATTGAATCTCTGATGTATATAAAAATCGGAGAAGAGAATACTGTAATTTTGATTCATCGATCATTATATGACATTTTTCCACCTTTTTCAAGGAAGACACCCAAAATCAAGTAGCAGAAAGTTGGTATATGAATCACATTAAGAAGATACAGCAGTTAAATGAGCGTGAACTAGCTTCTCACATTTCTCCATCAGCATCATGGCACCAGGACTACTCAGACACATCTTATATCTTCATAGGCAATTTACCCAAAGATGTGAACGAAATCGATATTTTAATAGTATTCTCACAATATGGGGTTCCGACTCATTTGAAGCTTATGAGGGATAAGGAAACTGGGGAGTCTAAAAGATTTGCGTTTCTGAAGTATGAAAGATTTGAGTCGTGTATATTAGCAATTGACAATTTGAATGGTGTTGTGCTAGGTCCCGGTACCAATCCGCAAGGGCAACCTCTTAGAGTCGATCATGTGAGGTATAAACCGTACTCTTACGATGAAGGTGGAGCAGATGCTAATTGGGAATGGGATGAAGCATTGAAGGAGGAAATGCTGAAGGATTTTACCATTGTCGAAATTGATGATACTAATGAAACAATCGAAGGAAACTCCGCACTTATAAAAGATCAGATAGCTGACGACGAGGACCCCATGTCGGCCTATTTGAAGAAAAATGTCAATACAAGACAAAAAGAGAAAAAGCGTTCTTCTCGCGGAAAAGGTGATGAATCAACCTTATTTTCAGAGAAGCATATGTACAGAGACAGAGACAGAGACAGAGACAGAGACAGAGACAGAGACAGAGACAGAGACAGAGACCGTCGTAGCTCTTCTCGTAAAAACCATAACAAACATAGCTACGAACATAGAGGTACAGAGAAAGAGAATGGACATAAGCGATTGAGAAAGGAAGCAGATGGTACAGATAGTAAGCATGATATACATACGAAGGACAGTGCATTTGAATGAGAACCCCACAGTGATAGAGATGTTGTCTAGGACGGAAAAATAAACCTTTCCAAATAGCTAATATTTGAACCCTTATTCAAAGTATCCTAAAAATAAAGATATGTATAGAATAGAAATATCATGTAATATATGAATAAGCGTAAAGTTAGATAATTTTGCCTGTGGATAAAACGGCTTGTCATAAATCAAATCTAACAGAATACGTAAACATATGCCGGTGTTTTGTGTTTTAATTCAAAGTGGACTCAAAAAGACATCAAATATGAAGCCGCTTTAAAGAAGCTCTCAGAACTGATATAAAATAATTTTATTAATTTATTCCCCCGGTTGTCTCATTTTCGACGCGTCTATAACACTGGAAATATATATGCATATATGTGCGTTTGTTATTATACAAATTAGGAAGACGATTTGCACTGTGACAAACAGTTACTGCAATATCATATTATACAGAGATAAATAGATCACACAAGTAACGGCCATATACTGGAAAAGTAACTTGCAATTGACAATTGTACTTCTCATAAATGAAACGGTAAGATGGAAAATAATTGGAAACATGTAAAACTAATCGGCCCATTCATTAGAGAACTGACTGTTTTTCTTTCCATTACCAACAGCGGCACTGGGTAAAGAAAATGATGAATTCAAGTCGTCATTTGCATCCTCCCCTACTAAGGCATCAGTCTCTACGATGTTTTCTGTTGAAGTTGTTGCAGGCACACTCAACATTGATTCATTACCGCTATTGTTAGCATCCTTAACAACTTCTTCAGGTTGGATGACTTCTGCTGTCTGTACATTTCCTTCTACTTCTATAGAATCCAAAGGCCCTGGAACGACATGATTTTCATCTTGTTGATTGGTATTGTTTTCTTGTTCATCAGTCGAATTTTTTATGTTTTGGGATTGGGATTGAGATGAAGTCGCTGAAGTGTACGACTTGTTTATCACAGGTGGAGCATAGAATGTATCATCTGCACCATTTGCGTTTTCCACATCTACCTCTTCGCCCAAGGGGTGACCAGTATGACTATCTAAGAATTCATGATTACTGTTAGTGAGGATACTGTTTTGAGCGTTATTACCATCGTTGGCTATACCCACTTCCAGATCGGTAACTGTATCTTCTCTTATTGTTGTGTTAGCCGTATCTGCATCATGAATTTGCTGTTCTTCTGCAAATGGATCTTGGTGAACAAATCTATCCAAAAGTTCATCCAATCCACCCCCTGACCAAGCTTTCTTACCAATGTTTTCATATATCGTTGTTTCCATACTAACAATGGAGCTAGTTTTTGACAATATTCGTAATGCTGACTTTTGGACTTCTCCAAATGATGATACATAGTAGTCATGTTTTAATCTATCAATTTCATCTAATTGGGATGCTAATTGAAGTAAATTGGATTTATAGGAGATGATATTTCTCGTTTTCTTCTTACTTAGTTTGATGTTGGCAACCTCATTCTTCTTCAAATATTTCACTTTTTCCTTGATGGCTGTCTTAAAATGTATATCGTTCTCATTGTAAGACTGTTTGAAATCCGCTATTATATCAACTACAGGTTCTTCGAAATTTGTCTCTATTGAATGTGCTAATATTTGCTGATGATTAGCAATCAACTGATGTAACCCACTAGAAGTCATGAGGCCATTAGAAGCTTCACCCGAACCTTTACAGCGAGCACAATCTTCCAATGCTTTACCAAAATCACTAGCAGCTGTACTCAAGGTGACTAACGCTTTTCTATATGAAGCGGCAGTTTTCACTAATTCATTATATGAAGTGATTGTTTGTTCGACATCGCTTTTAGTGATTAGTGTTTCCAAATCCAATGTCGACGGAGTGATAGAAGACTGTGCCGAAATTATGGAATCTGTTCTTGATGAAAGATCTGTATATTTTCTATGATGCTTTGGAGATGAAGGAAGGGGTGGATCTTCGAATGTGTAAGATTTTTTAGACAGTTTAGATGGCGAAACGGTAGTATTATGGAATGGATTAGCATCCGACTCTCGGTTGCCGTAGGAAGTGGATCCATTTTGTGATCCTGTATTATATGATTGTTTTTTCAAAGAATTGAAATTGTAACTTGATTTGGCATCAGATGCAGACGGAGAACTGACCGGAGTACTCCCAATATTATTGTCAACATACGAATAAAATTCGGACAAATGCGGAGGAGGTTTGCGCATTGGTGATTTTCTATTACTCGTCTGTTTATCCATTGTATATAAATTCAGTTGTATGCTCAAAATGCAAAGTTAATCTACGAGCCTATGTGTAAATGGTGATGTGCAATAGTAAGGGTGACTTTGGTATCACAATTTCGTGGACGATGATGCTAGTTTAAAGCAGAATTTATAAACAGAATGACGCAGAGATATAAGACAACTCTGCAAGTTGGTTGTGTTGTAATTGAACAGTGAAAGTATGAATCTTTAATACGGTGGACAACCAACCATAACACCGATTACTACTATAATATATTATTACTATCAACCAGTCAGAAGTAATATTACATAGATAAATAAACAAACGCAAAGCAGTGAAAACAAAAACAATACAGATTTTGTTCGCGCACTAAAAACGGTGCAAGGAGGTATTCTTATATCAGGTAATGGCTTAGCTCAGCACTACTCCAAAATTTTTCATTTCCCGTTTTCTGAATGAGAGTGGATGGATGAGTTTCTGTTTCGTGATAGATGCTTGTGGTTGTGATTTATTAGAAGAGAGTTAGATCTAGACATTGAGTGATAAGCAACTTTGAAGCTGAAGAGTGTTTGTTCCCGATAGTCAGCTCTCGAAAGTCATTTTCAGTCCCATATCATATAATGTCTTGTCTTTTCATCACGCTAGTGCGC
Source organism: Ogataea nitratoaversa (assembly GCA_030579435.1). NCBI lineage: Eukaryota > Fungi > Ascomycota > Pichiomycetes > Pichiales > Pichiaceae > Ogataea > Ogataea nitratoaversa. Next base: position 266,398 of record JAKTQZ010000003.1, read on the forward strand.
TCATCCACCAGCTCATTTAAGAGACCAACTATACCAAGAGTCTTTCCATGTTTAACGTCGCAGTTCTCTTTCTCAACATATACTCATATTAGACAACAACAACAAGAAGTTCATCAGCAAAGTCAACAACCAATATCCAGTCTATCACCAATTGTTAGATCTATTTCGGAACAAACTGAAAGAAGTACCCTCAAGCCTGAAAACTCAAGAAAGACATACTTACTTGATATTTACAAATACTTTTATGAAAATAATGAAATAGTTCTAGTTGCTCATCACAATAACATGTTAGCATCCGACAATGAAAAAGTCAGAAAGCAGCTTTATGCAGCAGGCGCCGAATTCAGAAAAGTGAAAACTTCGATCTTCAAACATTACTTAAGAGCATCAAATCATCCAGATCCAGCATCAAAAGCTGCTTACAGACAAGTCAAGAGAAAGAGAATTAGACACCCGTTGGAGCCACTTATTAAAGGTCCGACGGCTTTGATTTTAATCAAAGATGTCAATCCTGAAGCTGTGAAAGAAGTTTTAAACATTGTGAAACAACAAAAGGAAAAATTATTCTTAGTCGGTGGTAGAGTTGGTAACGATCTAATGAACCTCGATAATATCAATGAATTCAAAGATTTACCTTCATTACCTCAATTGCAATCTCAATTGGCTGGTATTTTAACAGTACTATCTGGTGCTGGTTTGGTTCAAACTTTGCAAAGTGCGAGTAATGTGTTGTATTTGAGTTTGGATGCTCGTAAGAAAGATATGGAAGAGCCAACCGAAGAGACGAAAGAAGTTGAAGAGTAATTTGATGATTAAGGATGAAGAAATAAATCAGTTAGAAAGAAGGATGTTAGATAACTCTCATTTGGGCGAATTATGATTTTGTAAATAGTGAAACATTTTGTAACAATGCGTGACTCCTGCATATACACAAAGCTATATAGAAATAAACTGGTTTCATATGCCACCTATATCGCTCTATTGCAAAGTATATTTGAATTGAATCAAATGTACCCATCAAACCTAGCATAATGACGTATTATGACAAGTTTTGGTCAAATGATCTTCTACATTTGTGATACAAATCTGGTGTAAGGAAGAAATCGCAGTAATGTTTAATTTTTCAAAATTCAAATATTTTTTTTTTTGGTCTTTTTTCATCTGTGTGAAACTATTAAGCATATTTGTCGACCTAATTGATTTCCAGTATGAATATCTTTGTTAATTGCAGCACATTCTTTAAAGACACTAGCTATTGCAAAAAGTTCAACATATTTATTTCTCTCATTTGAAACTCCATCTATGTCGTCAGATTCCAAACCGACCATAGTAACTGAACAGCAACAACAACAAGAAGCAGCTGCTTCCAAAAGAAGACTATATAGAGATGCGAAGGAGACCACACGGAAAGTCTTGAAACATGTTCGTATTGATGAATCTACCTCTATTGCTTCACTCACTGCAGGATATCAGTCTGACAATGAAGACTCCGCTACACCAGAACCAAAAAGCGCCAAAGACGTTCTGGATTTGCCTAAGAAAAGATTTTATAGACAAAGAGCGCATTCCAACCCATTTTCAGATCATAGATTAGAGTATCCCAAAGCGCCTGATATGATGAACTGGGGGAGATTTTATCCTGCTTTTGTGGATGAAGCTACCGGTCGCGTTAATAGAGAAGTTGAAATTGCGGATATTGGGTGTGGATTTGGTGGATTATTAATAGATTTAGCACCAGAATTTCCGGAAAAATTAATTCTTGGAATGGAAATTAGAGTTCAAGTTACTCAATATGTCGAGGACAGAATAATTGCTTTAAGACAACAGAATAAAGAAACTCAAAAGTATCAAAATATAAACGTTATAAGAGGTAACGCAATGAAGTTTTTGCCGAACTTCTTTTACAAAGGGCAGTTATCTAAAATGTTCTTCTGTTTCCCTGATCCTCATTTCAAACAAAGAAAACACAAGGCTAGAATTGTGACTAATACCTTGCTGAGCGAATATGCCTATGTTTTGAAAGAAGGTGGAATTATTTATACGATTACAGATGTTTTGGATTTACATGAATGGATGGTTAAGCATCTCGAGGAACATCCATTATTTGAACGATTGAGCACTGAATGGGAGGATAATGATAGATGTGTTGCTATTATGATAGAGGCTACAGAAGAAGGTAAGAAAGTGTCTAGAAATAGAGGAAATAAATACGTTGCTTGTTTCAAAAGGTTACCAAATCCAGAGGTGTAAAGGAATGTTAGAAACCAGGGGAATTAGAACGAATAAATACTGATTACACATAAATAGTGATCAAATAACAGTACAATATTATAATCGAACACCTAATTTACTTTACATTGTGTATTTTGTGAACATTCTTGACCTGTGCGATTACGCATACGTATATATAATAAATAAAGCTCAAAACGTGAAAAACAGTCAAAATACCTAATCAAAAACAACTCGGATGCACTAAAACGTAGCACAACATACCTCTAACCAATACAAATAATCTATAAAAACCAATTAAAGGGCAATTTATCCATTACTGTTATTTATGAATCTTTCAGAAACAGAGTCGGAAACAACACTGGCACCTTCTTCTCCATTTCCATTCTTAGTAGCGTTGAATCTAAATATTGAAGACACAGCCTCCGAGCCTCTTCTAAAGGAACCCCTGATAGAGTGTGAGTCATCGGTTTTGTACTTATAGACTGATGCTAGATCAGGAGGTTCGATGTCCTGAGCCAAAATAAATGGCTTGTTATTGGATGGCGGAAATGGAGAACTGTGAACCAAAGGGGACTGAAGTAATGGGTTTGTCTCATTTGAAACCCCTCCTGGTTGTCTTGCAATTTGTGCAACACTACCTGAGCTCATAAAAGTGTTTCTGGAATTCAATGCTTCCAAATCACCTGTAGTTGAACCATAGCCGAAGGCAGATCCCGAGGAATGAGCGGAATGAATTGAAGATCTATCATCAAATATAAGATCCATTTCTTCAAGACTAACCCCTTTTGTTTCCGGATAAATATAAAACACAGTGATTATTGAGATGAAACATGAAGTAGCATGTATCAAATATAATCTCCATTGAATGAGTTCCAATAAGATAGGAGCGGACTCCCCAACTATGAAATTACACAGCCAGTTCGTGGCAGTTGCCATAGCAGCACCAGACGCTCTTGCTTTTGTGGGTAAAACCTCAACGTTCAACCATCCAATCGGACCCCATGAACTACCAAAGAAGGCATTATAAATCATGACAAATATGACAACTAAACCTGGAGAATGAATATTATCCAACCAACTAACAAATGCCACCGCTGTTAAGGCAAAACCCATAATTAATCCACCCATGATCAACATTGGCTTACGGCCCCAACTTTCAGTCAACCACCAAGGCGGGACTGTACTCATTAGATATAGTAAAGAGTTGATACCTGTCAGGAGAATGGCATCTCTACCAACCCAACCAGCTTGTTCAAAAACCAAAGGTGCATAATATGAAATAACATTAATACCATTGAATTGAGCAAACATTTGAGAACTCATTGCAACGAAGATTCTCTTTGGATATCTTCTGAAAACATCCAGATAACTCAAGTCACCTTCCAGTCTACCAATTAAAACAGTTTCTTTGATGGCCTTGTATTCTTCTCTAGCTTTATCACTTTGAATATCACCATCCGAATAAAGATCAGCAATGACAATTAGCCCTTCGGCATCGTGATCATGTTCCAATAACCAACGCGGACTCTCGACTAATGCAAACGTACCGAAAAATAAGATCAATCCAAAAACAACTTGCAAAATCAAAGGAATTCTGAAGGACAAATCACTCTCAATAAACGAGCACGTATAGTCAATCCAAATAGAAGATGAATACCCCAGCACGTTACCAGTGAATTGCGCAGAACCCAAAAAGCCTCTGGATTCTGGACTAGATATCTCTGCTTGAAATGAAGGTGCCGTACCTGAAAGAAAACCAACTCCTAGACCTGAAATAAATCTTCCAAACCCCAGTTCAAAGACGTTTCTCGAGGCTGATTGTAAGGTACCACCGATACAAAAGATGAATGCACCAACTCTGGTGGTCTTTCGGCGACCCAATTTGTCAGAAATAGGGCCCAGAGATATGGACGAAATCAACGCACCAATCTCCAAAATAGCGACTATAGTACCAATCTCAAGAGCAGATGGGTCTTTGAAGTACGTTCTGAAATAAGTATTTGTAATAATAGAACTGAAATAACCTTGATCATAACCAAACAAGAAAACACAAATACTCACAAAACCAGTAGTGAAATACACTAGAGGTTTTCCAACCAAGACTGGCTTTGGAATATCATCTATGGTGATTTCCCTATCCATTGTGCTTAACAAGATATAACATATGTAGCTTGTAGAAAGATCAAGGAGATGCCATATCAATGAGCTATGTTTGTAGAAATGAGTTTATTTATTTGGAATCCAAAACTATTATCTACTATGACACCCCAAATCCAGAAGTGCTAAACAAACATGTGCTGCTAAAGACCCGCATACCAGAAAATGACGTAAGTCACACGCAAGCTCCTTGAACTATTTTTTCCAATCTTTTGATTTGAAGTTAAAAGTGCCCGATTTGCGAAACTCAAGGTAACAATCCAGGGGTTTTAAAGCTGTAATTAGACACCTCGAGTTCCCACTTTCAACCCCCAAGCGAGTAATATATAATATATGACTGTTACTATACTATAGACAAATAAAACTTCGTACTTTGTAGTCGCTCCACGCTTTGATATTTATTATTATGAATTATATAAAATACGTTACTAATTATACATAGTGGTTCACATCGCCTGACTGAGAGCACCGTTGTTCAAGTTCGTTTGCACATTGAAAGAAACTGCAGGCACTTTTCCACCGATGACTTCAGCTTTGACAATAGAATCAATTCCCAAACTCGCTAATATGCCTCTTATAAGTCCACATGGAAACCTCAAATAAGGTTGAACTTTCTTTAATGTGTCAGCCTCACCCAATGGACTATAGAAGTTTACCAATGGCCTGAAATTATTATCAATCAACACAAATGTCCCAATGTGATTTGTACGAAGATTATCCATCTGTTTCAAATAAAATACTTTCCACACATCTCGACATATAAATTTCATGATTTCTAACACCTCCATCAATTTCATGTTCACAGTTGTTGCCATACTGTCGTTTGCATTTTTCATATATATTAGACAATCTGTTATCTTGAATCCAATCTCGTACGCGTAATTTTCAATACGGTAAAGATTATTAAGGCTCAAAAGACGTGTTTCATCATTGAGGAATGACACTCTTCCATGTTCAAAGAAGTCTTTGGTACTAGGATCATCCGTAGTTGTTTTTGTCTTTTCGTTGTTGTCAGTCCCATCGACTTTTAAAATGGATAGTGATTCTGATAAATCAGTATCATCTTTCGAAAGTAAAGTATCCACTCTCATTGATAAGGGTATACACTCGTTAATCAAGTATTCCAATGCAATTGAGCTAACTTCATTTGTAAACAATTCATCGCTCAGCACTGTACTTAATGGATCAGTACTTAGCTGCGTTGTATCCGATGTCTTCGAGGGACTTGTAATTTGAATTTTTTGTTGCTGCTGTGGTGGCGAAGGAGGAAGCTTAGTTGGTAACAAAGGTGTTGAGGGTGGTGGAGGTAATGGACTGTTATTCTCCGTATGATGTTTTGTAGGCGTACTCATGGTAATTCTGTCAAAAAGGTTTTATCTTAAAGACTATGCTGATACTAGAAATGAAACTCCAGGAAGCTGATAATGTGATGTACGAAACCAATAAATGTAAGCTCTTCACAAAGTCTTGAGATTCATATCTAAGTATCAGTTTGCAGAGAAACACTCTATTCAGTAAACAAGAAATGTACTAACTCATCAATATGAGCGATGGTGATGGTGGTGGTAATGGTAAGCAATGGATCCGATTTTCGCGAAGTTCCCACAACAATGTCAGAAAAAGTATGATTTCACTAAACTCCTTTTTTTTACTTGCCTTTTTCAAACAACTATAACTCTCTCAATTCTGCGTAAATTAAAGTTTAATAATGTATTTGAGCCCAATAGATCTTAGGCATTCTGATGGGTTTATTGATGTAATTTTAACTACTTTATCAAGGAATTCAGTGTCTTTTTCGACATTAATAGGGGTTTAGGGTGTTGATTGCTAGCAAACTTTAATTCCATAAATTATTGCGGTGTCAATAGTTACGGCAGTTTATAGGCTAAGTGGCGTTAGGGGCATGCGGCGCTATTTCATATCAAAAATATCATCTAAAAGCGTTTCTCATCTTTTTGAAATACTTGTACTAAAATAATAATCATCTATTATTAGAATTTGTTTTTACTGCTCAACATATCATCTTTTCAAAGATTACACAAGTTACAAATATCTGCAAGCTTTAAACTTGAATCATGCTGCTATTGTATATACTATATAGTGTATAAAGTTGCGAGTTGAGAGACGAGGTACGTTTAACGCTAACTGTAATTCGCATAATACTACAGTGGTGTAGACTACAAGCAAAACGCTAATAATTCTTGACCTATATTGTATTCAATGTGGTATGTTCAGTGCTTGAGATAAACAAAATCCGATAATCATAGAGCAAAATTCACCAAGCAACAAAAATACAAAGCCAGAGAAAGAACAAAAATATGATTGTGATGTGTGATGTGATAATCATAACATTGTGCTTAAACAAATATCGGATTCTTCAACTGAAAATATCCACACTTGACAACTATTGGTTTCCAATTATTGTTCCGCCGTTAACTAAAACAAGCTGCTCGTCAATCATATATGGATCAGTTTCGATCCTCTTCCAGGTATTAATTTGTCCTGATTTTTCATTGATTTCATAAACTCTCATTCTTCTCACAGTACCACCATATCCTGCATAACCACCTTCTCCGACAGCTCCTCCATAACACAACCATATATCGTTCTGGACGCAATAATCATTGCAATGGTCATGTCCGACGGAAACAACCGAGACTCCAATATCAAACAGTACATCCTTCAATCCTGAATTGTAATATGGAGCTGTAACAGCTTCCTTTAAAGAACCTATTACTTTATTACTCTGCGTATCCCTATATTCAGGCAATGGAATATGGAAAAATGCCATCGATAAAAAACTATTTGGCTTATTCTTTTTACTGGCATTTGTTGCTTTTTCTTGTTTGTCTTTAACCTCTTGAGCTATCGATTTGACAAAGTCTATTTGATCTGTCTTAATGTAATCATAACCTTTCATTTTCGGACCTTGAGCGTACTTATGTGAATCTAAGAAGTACAAACCAAGTGCTGGGTAATCTTTGCGGCCTGACGGTGGATATACATCCAAAAAGTAGTTACCAACGCCTGGTACTTCGTCAGGTCCGGCACTAGATAATGAATACGGAAGGTGAGAAACTAGCTTCATTAATAACTCACGAGACATGGAACCTTCGTCGTCATGATTTCCAAAAGTCATTGCGTATGGGATCTTGTTCTTTATAAAGGGGGCGACAGCTTTGAAAATTGATGTTTGTGAATCAGGGGATGCTTCACCGAAAATCTGATCTCCGGTTAAGACAACTAAATCTGGATTTTCAAGACGAAGTACAGTATCAATGAATCTCAAGGTCTTAGGATCAGCTTGACATCCTTCAGAGGCCGCTGGGACTTGATCTCTACAAATACCGTATCCCGTTGAAAAATGAAGGTCAGCAACTTGCAATATTTTGAAGTTTGAATTATCATGGTTCATTGTCAATACGACATGTGGATTTTCTGTTGTGGTGATTCCTCGTTTAATTGTCAAATACGGTTCGTAATCATTCATGTGACTTCCTGTGTCTGGGGATAATTTTCCTGTAGTCTTGGAATCTAATAAGTTTAATTTCAATGGTAAAGGAAAAAGCTCCCAGTCATATCTAGGGTCAACACAATCACGACCAAACAACACGTTTATATCACTGATGGTTGAAGTTGAAGAAAATAATCCATATTTGACCCAAAGCCCATTACTCTTACGTTTCCATCCATCGGCTTCAAGTTGTTGCAATTCTGGAATTATAGCCTTGGACAAAACCGTTTCAGTTGAAGCTGAACTTTCTTCGTTCACTCTCACTGCCTGTTCCAACCCGGAAATGGCGTTGTATTCTGCTATGATAGCTAGTGGAATTCGAGCCACATCATTACCTGGGATTTGCGAGTCAATAAATGTGTTCTCTATAGCAATGTCGTTAACAACTCGTATCTTGTTTGCACTAGCATGGTTTGATCCTATTGTCTTCTTATATAAAAATACCTTCTTAAGCATTTTCTTTCCCAAATATAAATCTTTGGGTATTCTGAACCACATAGTTGGGAGATCACTATCAAACACCTGATTATCTTTCCATGAAGATGATGCTTCACAGTCTGAAGAAGTAAAAAGTTTACCACACTGTTGAAACTCTAAGTCTAGAATGACTGGTACATTTTCATTCGTAGTAGAATACATCAAGTTCTGGTACCTCGATACATTGATTTCTGTGTCTGTATAAGAGATGATTTTGATTATTCCCAGCAAAAGGATCACAGCTCCCAGCAAAAGTACCAATGCCCTTTGAAACTGCCTATTCAACCCAAGTGCCATGGTCGCTTATTGAGACTTATAAGTATGTACTTGTTGTATAATCAATCTTGGGATGCTTTATACGACCCAAATGGAGAAGATTGTATAAATATTGAGTAGTACATAGTACCGATGAAAGACTGAAGTTGTAGAAACTCTTGTTTACAAATAGCTAAAGTGTGTAAAGATGTAAGTAGGACTCTATGAAGCAAGCGCGAGATAGCGCACTTCGACAGGAACAAGAAATCATATTTTACTTTCCCATCCATCTTTTGTAACTAGAAGATTACAATCAGATGATACAACACTAGAGACATTCATAGGTACTATCTAAGTGCTTATACGACTTCGTCTAGAACTACATGATAGTACAATCGAGAGAGAGGAAATTTAACAATATATTCGAAGTGGATAAATAAATATTGTAAAAAAGCAAGTAGTTAACATATGTTTGATATGTGTACTATATACTAATAGTACATATAGTTGTATATAGTATATAGTATACAGTATACAATGTACATTATAGAATATATGATGTACTTTTGTTGAACTCGGTTTCTTTGACTAATTATTCCTTATTAGCTGATTTCCCATCAGTACCAGGCAAGGGGCTACATCCATCCAAATGTGGTCTATGGCCCCCAATGGCCTGTAAACCTCCAGGACTGACATTACCATTGGCAGGTGAGTTTTGATCGGAATGTTGTTGCACACCGACTTGGTAGTGTGGTTTTTTTATAGGCTTGATGCCAGGCCGTATCACTTTGTTACCGATCATGAAAGATGGATTTTCCATGTTTTTGAGAGGATCTTCGACTTGTTGTGATTTGTCGTCTGTCATCTTTGCTAAATAACTTGTATGGGTATATTTTTTGAGAGCTTGATAAAAGAAGTAGGTTTTGAAAAGGGAAGAGAATCTGAGAAGGCCAGCATAAAAAAGGCGCAATACCTGTCTATTGATATATAATATAGTCACTGTAATTGGAAGCTTGAAACTTCATTCATAAATATATTTTTAGCACATGATGCGCACATGCCATAACTCAACTGCTCTATATAAAAAATGTCAAAAAATATCAAATAATAAATATTAAATAATAAATATTTATAAGCCTCGATCAAATATATAAATATTAAAAATATATAAATTTTAATAATTATCTAATCTCCTTATATGGGTCATCCCGGCCGGTGCAGTCGATCGACTTGAGAGAGGTTATTCCGGGGGAACTGGCAATATTAATATTATAGCTATATATTTCAGGTCCGGTCAAGCTGATCATATATGAATACACTTCTATACCATCCACTATTTTCATTGATAATCAAGGACTGCATTTCTATTGATTAACCCAATTTGAGTTTATGTTCCGACGAGAAACAACCTGTGATACCCTGCAAAATATTTTCAAATATTGCTGCCAGTCCGCAATTGATATGTTTCCCACAATCAAGATTGATTATCAAGTACTTGGAATAATACTCTCAATATCAGGTAATTTGTTGATATCTATATCTTTAAATATACAGAAGCAGGCTCACCATGATCTACATAATAATACGTCACAACCATATTTCAAAAATTTGAAATGGCAACTCGGCTTCGTCTTGATGACATTGGGGGAAGTGGGTAATTTTGTAAGTTATGGGTTGGCTCCGGTTTCTGTGGTAGCACCTTTAGGTGTTGTTACAATCATTTCAAACTCTACTTTCATTGCTCCTGTGCTTTTTCATGAAAAAATAAGATCCCGTGATTTATATGGCACATTTTTGAGTGCTTTTGGTGTTGTGCTAATGATTTTATCTTCAATAAACTCAAATATTCCCACTAGTCCTGTAGGCGATACATTTCACTACATCGATTCCATCATATTTTCCAGAAATTCTCTAATTTATCTGGTAGTAACTCTTACAGTGATTGGACTGCTTGCATACCAAGTTTATCACATGGCTCAAACTATGAATGAAAGGAGCATTAGATACATCTTGTTCAATTTGTTAGTTGTTGCATTGTTCGGAACTTATACGGCTATATCAACAAAGCTGTTGTCAACAGTTGTTGAATTTGCCCCCATCAAAGAAACTTTTCTCAATGTTAGACCATACTTGTTATTATTGGTCATTATTGTAACCTCCGCGTTCCAGATTAAGTATTTGAACACCTGTTTGAAGATTGCAAATGCAACAACTGTTGTCCCGATTCACTTCGTCTTTTTCACCACCGCTGTCCTAGGGTGCTCAATTGTGGTATTCAAAGATTTTGCAGACAAAGACATAAATGAAATAATATGTTTTGTGATAGGAGCTATCTTAACATTTTTAGGTGTATTCTTTATTTGTGGCGGGAAAACGGATACTGAAAAGCTAGATAATTTGGGTTCGATACCAGTCTCCACTTCTAGCCAGCCGATAAGTGGTGAATTCTATTCCGAGTCGTACCTACCATTGGGCAACGAGATGACACATGCTATCATACCTTCTATAATAGAACCATTCACGGGCGACTTTCATTCTCAGATATTTGAAAACCGTCACAACAATAACCGCTCAAACGCATCCTCTACTATGTCATCTGAGTTGGAATACATGGAAAATGACAATGATGTTGGAAGTATTCACCATACTGAAAACTCTAGACTGCTATCATTAGAAGCGTCCAATAAATTACAAGGGTACAGCAACCCTGCCCTCTTGTATCAATCATCCAAATCTACTCCTGAGTTGAGTACTAAAAGATCAAATGGAGTTCTGTTCCCAACACAGACAAAACATTCGTTGGGAGTAGCTGAACATTATAACACTTATGATTCGAATGAACTATATGATACCACTCAATGTTTAGAATCCAATCCTGCTTCAACAGTTAGACGCAACAGTCTCACGGAGCTTGCTCATCCTGGTTGGGGAATACAGCCTATAAGGGCAGAGTTGTTGAACCATAAAAGGTCTGGGAATTTGGGACAAGGTTACTTTGTTTTTGGAGGCGGTGGTGGGCTACTAAATGTAATAATTGGTGATAAAGATAAAGAAACGGACGACAACACTTCTAATGGTAACGTAGCAAATAACAAGCCATCTGATAATTTTGCTTCGCAGGTCTAACTATCCTTTGTTTTCAACCGATCCTGGATTGTTATTAATGATCTTTATTTTTATTACTTATTGGTAATCGAATATTATATAATGTACTTATATATCTCTATCTTTGTATATATGTGGAAATGGAATCAACATGCCAACTCTCCAAGCTTCGTAACAGTATTCTACTTATTGGTTGAAATCAACGGCGTGATAAACTGATGCTTCAATAATTCTGCAGCGCCAACTCTCTTGGTATAGTCTGTCTCCAGTGTCAACAAAAGGAAGTCTTTTGCAACATCTGTCACACTGGATGGTATTTCTGGAAGACTCAAGGTACCAATTCTAAAGATGGCCTGCATTTGTGAAAAGCCAGGGTATGGATGCTTGCCAGAAAACATCTCCACAATCAAACAACCGACTGACCAGATATCCGCTTTATCAGTATATGCGATTTGTTTAACAACCTCAGGTGCCATCCAATAAACGGATCCTTGAAGCGAAGCTCTTTTTGACTGTTTCTTGGTAGCAGACTCTGCCTTCACAGAAGAATCTTCGTTAAGATTAATCTTCTTTGAAATACCAAAATCACTGATCTTTACGGTACCATTAATATCAATCAATATATTAGCTCCTTTAATGTCTCTATGTATAATTCCTTTGTTATGTAAATATTTTAAGCCAACTAACACTTGTGTGATAAAGTTTCTAACCAAAGGTTCCTCAAATGGTCCATAAGTATTCAACATTGAACTAACTGATCCACCAGGAATATATTCCAAAAAAATGTACAAGTTGACGTTATCTGATGATGAACCTAGGTATCTGACAATATTCTCATGATCTAAACCTTTAAGTAGTGAAATCTCATGATTCAGAGCATTGATCATGGAGATTTTAGAATGCTCGGTGGAAGAAGTTGGTACTTCGACTTGCTTGATGGCCATCAATTCACCCGTCATTCCATTCAATCCCAAATATACAGTACCAAAAGATCCTTGACCAATCTTAGTACCTTTGTGCCAAACCGATGGTCCTTCATTTGAAGAAGTCAAAGATAACCTACTCATTGTCAGGTCATCCGAAGAGTCAAAAAACTCATCATCATCTTCATCTTCATCGAACAATTCCAGTATGGAGGAGGCACGCTTGTCGTCTCCACTTCTTTTTGAATATGCAACTGATGGACGCGAAGCAGCGGGACTCACTCCACCAATAGTTGTCTTATAATCTTCTTCTGATAAACTATTTCCAGACGTTTTAATGGTACCATCTTGTAATATAGTATCAACAGCATTACTACTATTCAAGATCACGTCACCAATTGTCGGCTTAGCATTTGCGGTGATTCCCACTCCCAAACTAAAATTGGAACTTGCCATAGAGAGCGGTCTTGTCATTGTGGAAAATGAAGAGTATATTGAGTCTCTCACACTAGCATGGCTGTCACGTAAACCGTTGCCAGTCATCTGATCAAACTGTTGTTGAAGCATCTTGGTACTATACATAGAAAGCCTCACTGAATTTCTCATTACTTCCTTCAGCTGAGTGACTCCTGTATCTGGGAAGTACTCTCCCAAATTTGTAGAAATGAATTGACTTGGTGGTCTTTGACCCATGAAATTTTTCATTGTCTTCCCCTCATCAGGTACATATGTTGGATCAATGATAGACTTGGATTTTTCAATTGCTAGTTGGGAAGGTTGATCATTACGTTGGCAGAATATTATTCTGTATTTTTCGTCTCTATCCAATGAGTGGCATATTGTAGTTAGTTCAACATCAAACATATGATGAAGTGAGTAATCTTTCCTACTTAAATAATAAGTGTTCCATTCTTCAACCACTTGTCTCACAACTCCCATTTTCTTTAAGACTTTCTTTTTGATTAGTGCTGAGCTGAAACATCCTGAGACATTTATTGATATAGTTGATCCATCAGGTGTGATTATTGTAGCTGTATTTTTGTAATCCTTCGTGGTTGGGGTAGTTGCAGAACTGTTTATAGCACTAAGCTGACCATGTATAACATTGTCCTCTAAGCTATTCAATGTTGAATTTGAGTTATTGATAGTTTCTATTAGATCATTGATTGGAATCCTGGATTTCAACTTATCAATATTCAGCTGTTGGATCAATACTTGAAGTCTGAGCCTGTCACCAATCTTACTTATACCAAGTTCCTTCAATGCCGGCTTGTCCAATTGTGGCAACAATTCCGTTGTGATATCATTTTCTATAAACTTAGGTAAGTAATCTTCACATTCGACCGTTTTCAAATATTGTGATAAGGTGTAACGATCTCTGGTAAATAGCCGTCATGTTAGTAATCCACAAAAGAAAGATGAGTGTGATATAATTGTATGATCTTACTCTTCGTTCATAATATATGTATCTAAATACCTATCTATTTATACATATGTATTATATATACAGTAACCTAATCTTACTTTCGTTTCTGACGGTTTTCTATCAATCAAAACAGTATCAATCACCTTCAAACCAGATCGATAGGGAATTAGCATTCCACCTGTAACTAAGCTTAAGGAATCCATACTCGAAATTATTGCTAAAAATATATTCTCACTCAGTAGTAAGTACTAATTGCACTGTTCCTACGCCAAGACAACACAGCTTGCGGCTCTTATTTCACGCTCCGTTTTTAAATATTCTTGATCTTTTTACTTCGATTCCATTCAATTCAAATTTAGTTGTCGATAATCAATACATCCTCTTTATGACCCGTGTCAGCGCTAACGATCTACTGAAGTCTTCTCCAGAGTTGGGTATACTATTACCAGCTAAAATCATTTCCTTGTTCAGCCGTTTCAACTTATGATACTCGTCAATTATATCTTGATAGTTGAGGTTGTTATTGTGTGTCGAATTGCAATGGAGTTTAAGTATCTTTATGTGTTCCACTAACAGGTTGTCAGTTTTTAGACCTATTGCACAAATTGCTTCTTTCAAATAATCATTGAATTTCGATACTTTTACCAATTTATTGATTCTGGCATCTTTGTTAAGCTGATCAAAGATTCTATTTGTGTGACTCATCATTGTCTGAAGCTGTCCTATCGCCGAATCGAGTACATGTATCTTTGGTTCTAGTGACTCTTCGAAGCTACCGATAAGCTCATGTGTTAGGTTATTCTGGGATTGAACTTTCTCCTCAAAAAGTTGATAGCTTGACCGGATGAAAGATTCTCGGAAAAAAAGTGTAGTTGGAGTCATTTCACTGTCGGTTTTCTCATTCAAAGTAGGTAAACCGTTGTGAAAATTATTGAATGATGCGGCAGTTTGAAGATCTGTGAGCATTGTTTTTGTTAACTCACCAAGCAATATCTTTACGAGTGTCAATAGTGTATGGTAGTTGCTCAATATATCTTTGAATTCGTACTGTAAGAATACTAAGTGCTTATACTCCAGTGGCTCTTTGCTTATTTCCTTCCACTTGATCTTATTTTTGACCTTCCAAGAATAAGGAATTCCCTTTAATAATGATGGGGACACTGGAGGTAATTGATCACTAACCCTAATCATAGACAAGCTCAGTGTCTTCATTTGCTGAACTATATCCCCAACTACAGGTGAGTAATGATCTAAGCCACTTAGTAGTTTTACATACTTTGACAAGCGCCCCATTGGCAAGTTGATGAGCTCTTCCAAAGTATGATATTGCTCGTGATAGAATTCCTTGTTGACTACTTCAAAAAATCCCTGAAATCTTATATCTTTTTTCATGCTCGACAGAATGTAATATCTTTTACCATTTGAATCGATAAATGAAGGGTAAATTTTTATTACTCTGGTCAAATAATCAATCAAGTGATTGAATTTTTGGTTGATTGTTAAATTGTAATCCCCAGTTATATTACTTAAAAGTAGTTCACTGAGACTGGCCATGATCTTGAAGTTACCGAAAAGAGAAACCTCATCTGCTTGTCTAATTAAAATTGAGTTTTTCTCGACATACTCTTTAAAGTATAGATTCAAATTATGTAACTGCTTCATGTCTCTGATAAATTGACTTTCTAAGTCAACCATCGAGTATAATATTTTTGAAATACTGATCTCGTTAGAATCCACTAGAAGCGTAACTTTACCATGTGTTGATATACGTGGTTCATCCGTATCATCTGGAGTGGTAAATCCATTGAGCAATGGAGTCAGGATTGTCTGCCTAGGTAGGGAAGGAAGGTCTTTTTGCTGACGCATACTTCCTCTTTCTGTATGGTCTCTTACCCACAATGAAAGGTTCATTTGGTCTTTTGTTTTCTGCTGTAGTTGTTTAATTTCTTCACCATTGTTGGACCTTGTTAAGTACCATAAAGATTCGGAATATGGATTGATACATTGGATATGGGGGTGAGTGTCAGGGCCATGGCTTAATACAGAGTGCTCACTAAATGATAACTGCTTTGAGCTATAATCGTCTTTGGAGAATATGGAGTTTTTTTTTGCTAAAGGCCTATCAGAGTATACTGAAGATGATGATACAAAAGACTGTAATGTAGCTCTTGAATAGGACATTATATATTTAGATGCAAAATTATATGGTTACTAGGCACTTTCAGATGAAAAAAATCGAGCACTTTTGAAAGAGCAAAGCTACAATGAGGCACTTTAATATCTATATATTCTAATATATAGTTCAAAAATGTGCAAAACTCCAAAAGAAGTGTCAAATGGCCGCTTGGAACGTGTTTCAACGCTATATGGCCTTAGAAACCGGGGAAAAAGGGAAAATTCCCAGTTTCGAAACATCTCTCCTTCAACTCTGAGACGATGCGTGGCTGGAAATATGGTTGTGGCGGTAATAGAGAAGGCTGAGGCCAGGTCGTTAACAATCAAATATATATTATGTATTTCATTCATCTTTAAAAGCCTAACATATGATATGGTCATTATTGGCATTGACAATGGTATACGTCCACCAGCATTTCTCTAGGACTTGGATTTATACCACGGTCAATTTAACAAACCCATACAATTGGACTCCTGTGATTTAGACACACAATGTCATTGTCGTCCTGGAGACAGTTCCCATTCTTTGAATGTCTACCTATAAAGGACCCTTACTATGGCTCCAAAGATGCCTTATATTCAGATCCCACAATAAGTGGAATCTGCTCTTCACCTGACTATTTGATTATTGCCACCGGTCAGTCAACAATTAAACTTATTGATAAGAGCTATCAATTAATATTTGAATTCGAGGCACACGAATTGGGCTGGAGCATCACAAAACTTACATATGTTGACTTGGGGAACAACACTGGATACCTGTGTTCAATTGCCGAACGACAAGGTCAACCGCTCAGTTTCAAAATGTGGGATTTGAAGAAACTTATGAGTTTAAAGACAATAGATTACAATACTGACTTTCATACAATGTGTCAAGTTATAAATGGATCAAATAATTACCCCTTGACTTGCTTCAGTTCATCTATCGATTTTTCAATTTTGGCTTTCGGGTTCGCTAATGGGACCATTATACTTGTAAGAGGTGATTTACTACATGATAGAGGTTCCAGACAAAGGATTATATATGAAAGCAAAGAGCCAATAACAGGTGTACATTTCAAAGATGATCTAATTCTATATGTTTCTACAGTGTCTAAAATATTAACCATTTCAACAACTGGAAGAAATCAAGGCAAGGCTGATAAGATTCTAGAAGAAAAACTGGGTGTTGATATCAACTGCAGCGATTTATTACATGATAATCGGAAGAATTTAGTGGTTGCTAAGGATGAATCTTTACAATTTTACAACTCTAAGGGAAGATCACACAACTTACTTTTGAATATTCCCAAAAAAAGACTAGTTACCTATAAGGACAAATACGTTTTTCTAGTCTCCTCTGTAGACTCCAATTTGACTTCTTCGTCTTCTGTTATGACAAACAAATTGATTTTGGTTGATATTGCCAATAAGTTTATTGCTTTTAATCAAACAATCTCAAGTTCTGTCATTGAAGTGTTAGAGCTATGGGGTGATCTATATGTTCTCGTATCCGGTGGTATGTTATTCAGATTACACGAACTTAGTTTGAAAGAGAAGTTGGATATAGTTGTTCAAAGAGAACTGTTTGCAATTGCCATCAAGTTAGCCCAAGCTTCTTTAACAGAAAAACAGCAAGATGCGATTGTACTAAACAAAGACTCCGCTGCAAACCTCGAGAACAGTAATTTGGACCCTAAACAGTTGTTAAAAATTAAGAAACAATACGGTGATTATCTATACAACAAGGGAGAGTTTGATGACGCAATAAATCAATATGTTGACTGTATCGACCTTGGAAAAACTAGCGAAGTCATTCAAAAATACAAAGAAAGCTCTAAGATCCCATTATTAAGCATGTACCTCGAAAAGCTGATTGAATTGAAGAAGTCGAATGAAGACCATGTGACATTACTACTGTGCTCATACTGCAAGCTCAAACAAAGCGAAAAGATTGAAAAGTTCATCTCAAACATTGAAATGGACGAAGATTATGAAATAGTATCTAAGTACCAAAAATTTGATTTGGAGACAGTCATCAACTTGTGTAGAGAAAGCGGGTACTTTATCTTAGCCTCCTTTATTGCTAAGAAGTTCAATAGACCTTCTATCGTTGTTGATATCCAACTACGAGACTTGAAGAGTCCAGAATTGACCATGAAATATGTGAAAACTTTGTCAATCGATGATTTACTCAGAGTGCTGATTGATAACTTGAAAGTACTATTAGACGAATTACCATATCAGTCGACACAACTTTTGATTGATGTATTCACGGGAAAGTTTAAGCCTGACCAAGGTACGAATATTGATCAAGTTTCTCAAGTATCAGATAAAAAGAGTACTAAAAGGGATTTTGAATCAGATCATCCTATTTTAACTTCCTATCATCAATTTGTTTCTTTTATGAACACTGAACCAGAAAATGAGATAATAGAGCCAACTTACCTACCGCCAAGACCTAGAATTATTTTCCAGTCATTTGTCAATCATCCTCACGAATTTGTTATCTTTCTAGAAGCTTGCATCCAGAGTTATGATAAATTTGGAGGTGATGAAAAGGATAAGAAAGATATCATGATAACATTATATGAAATGTACCTTACATTATCAAATGATAATAGCTCAACAGGTTCCAGAGGGGAAGAACAAACAAAATCCAACAAACAGCAATGGCAAGATAAGGCTAAGGTGTTACTAGAAACTATTCAGAAAAGTTGGAATCTTGAAGATCAAACAAACCTCCTATTGGTTTCCAACCTAGGCGATTTCAACGAAGGAGAAATCTTAATCAGAGAGTCCAATGACGATTCAGCAGAAGGATTCGAACTTGATTTGTTCAGATCTTCTATTCTTGCTAAAAATTACGAAAAATCGCTTGAGATCATAAGCAAGTACGGCGACAAAGAGCCGGAATTGTATAAGCTTGCTCTATCTACCTACACACAATCCAAAGAAGTGTTCACCCTAGTAGGCGAAGAGGAACTTTTGAAACTCATTTCAAAGATAGAATCGTTACAGCTAATGACTCCTCTTGAGCTAGTCAAGCAACTGTCACTTGCTAATTTCATTAAAATAGGTCTAATCAAAAACTATTTGTTGAATAACATTAGGAAAAAAAGACAAGAGATTGTAAACAATGAGAAGCTAATTGTTTCATACCAGACAGAATCGAAAAAGTTATCAGACTCATTGACTAAGCTAAAGAACGAATATCAAGTAATAAACCACTCCAAGTGTTCATCATGCCAACAACCACTAGAATTCCCTATAGTTCACTTCAAGTGCTCTCATTCGTATCATGAGCATTGTCTCACTATAGAGTCAAATCAAAATGGAAGTACAATATCCAATGGGTCAGCTGCAAATCGAGATCCAGAGGTCATGTCTACCAGTTGTCCAAGATGTATAGGAGAACTGGATACTTTGACAGTTTTAAAAAAGCAGCACGAAGAAATTGGTGAGAGAAACGATTTATTCAAGGCTAGTTTGGTTGGTAACAATGATAGATTCAAAGTTATGATGGGCTTTTTTGGTAGAGGCGCAATGGAACAAACAAAAACGATCATTTGAGGATGATCAAAGTTGGTATGTATTAAATATGTATTAAATATGTATTAACTGTATATGTTAAATTAGTTCCTCATAGAGTTATGCAGATACACACATTCTACATATAATACAAAACCAAAAAGTAAAATCAGAGAGTATATATATACGCCCATAAATATACATAAGAAAGAACCGAGAAAAATCCGTAAGACAGGCTTGTCTTAGCTTTTCTTGGAGAAGCTGGCATTACACCGGGTTATTATATCTTTAGTTTTCATGTCAGGAGAGCATTTACCAAACTCACCTAGTCTGAAAATTTCCCACAAATCCTCAGGAATGATACTAAACTCATCATGAGACTCAATCAAAGTGTTAATAACTTCGATAGCCAAAAAATGGTTTTCTCCCTGAGGGACTAGTTCGGAGGAGTCTGCGTGAATATCTTGAGCATTCGCTTTTGGTTTTGAGTAAAGAATATTTGGAGTTAGAACTGTAGCTATGTTGTGAATATCCATCCTTGAACCAGTTTCGTCATCAATGTGACAGAATGATGAAGCCCAATTCAAAAATAAAAGTAGAACTTCAGTAAGATCTCTATGCGCTTTAGGTAACATGCAGTAAGCTAGTTTCATGATTCTGTCCTTTTTCTTCAAATCATCACCGAATTTCTGAGACAAAATGAATAAATCGTACAACTTAAATGTCAGTAGTGGATCGGGCATCTCCCTAACAAATCTTTTCAAAAGAGCAGCTAATTGAATAGGCGTCTCATTAGCTAAGTCAGGTACTTTATCGGGATGCTTGTCAATTTCTTCACATAATTGTTTAAGTTTCCTGATGTTACCATTGATACGGAAAATCCCTTCTACCGAAAGATCCATGTTATGCATCACATTGATAAGTTCGTCTACAAGCATCGGAATTCTCAACTTCTGGGGACCAATAGCTAAATCACTATCAACACCATACTTATTACAAAGTACCTCCAATGGAGCACCCATAACTCGTTTGAAATCTTGACCACCTTTCTTACCACTTGAGTTCCCATTATTTGCGTTGCCCCCACCGAAAACCTTTTCCCAAAATGTTGGGACTTTCTTAACTTCAATGAAAGATATGCAATCCTCCAATGATAATGTTTCCCCCATTGCTTTGTGTAAAGAAATTGCTGCTATATAACGCATAAAGTTATGATCAGTCTTAGATAGTTCAGAATACCGAACAATACTTGAGCCAGTTTGGGCGATTGATCTCGCCGTGGAGTTATTAGAAGTCTGGTTGGCCGATGATGTGATCTCTGTTAGAGATTTCTGTGTTCTTTGTGAATGCTGTTGCAGCGGCTTCTTCGGAGTTAAAGGTATGGGCAATGCTGGGATTCTACCATTATCACCATTCTTGACCTGCTGAAAAATTTCTGACCGACTTGAATAATTCGGCCGAGTATCAGCATTGGAGGCTTTAGTTTTAACAGGTTTAGGGGTAGGGATCGTTGAAGAACTTGGTGTGTATGTTCTCTTTTGGAACTTAAAAGCATTTGGACGGTGTTCCCTTGCTTGCTCCGAGGAGACAATCCTCGGAATGTCATCTAAGGTCAAACCTTTCTCATTTTGTAATAGGCTGGAGGTAGCATCAAGGTTGGAATTATGGGGTTTAGAATTCATTGGAAGATCTTGAACCCTTAACCTCTTCGAGCCTTTGCGGCCCACAGATTTCTCTTTCTTCAAAAATTGAGTGGTGCTGGCGACAGAAACAGACCTGGATTGTGGTTTATAATCATCCTCAATAACTTCCTCAGTTCCTGCGCTTGAAGCCTGTGGTGCTTCAACTATTATAGATCGTCTGGCCTCATTAGTTGCATTTCCTAACTTTTGGTTCTGTCTTAAAGAACGCATTCTTTTGATATCAGAAACATTTTTGGAATATGCGTCTTGTGACAATGACGACGAGCTCATTGCAAGAGTCAATGTTTGTTCGGACACCTGAGAAGAATTTGATGATCCTGCTATACCACCTCTCTTTTGCATCGCGAATCTGGATCTAATCAACGCTATCTTCAATAAGTAAACCAGCTGTAAATATCTGGAAACTCTTTTGAAACCAGTATGTGCATCCACATCTTCTGATGAGCAACTAACACATAGTACTTTATTTGTATTTGAATTGAACGAAATTTCATTCAAGTTTGATGAAGCTAATTGTTTTGCACAGTTAAAACAACTTAAACATTGTGAGTGCCATCTATGATTATCAAATTGAATACATTCTTCTTCTATACTCTGTGAGCATTCGAAGCATAGATCCTTGGCCTTTTGAGGGATGTTCAATACAGGAAAAACATCCTCGGGAATTGAGTCATGACCGGCTATTTCACGTAAATATCTATCAGTTGCAATTGTCGATTTGGAAACCTTGTTGTATTCCAAACCATGGATCAAAGCATTTCGCGAAATTAGTTTGATATAATGAGCCAAAGTTGATATTAATGATAATAGCTCTTGTGAAAACCTTGATGACGATAGCTTGGCCTTCTCAATATCTCTTAGAAATGTCAAATATGACATGATTTTAGATGACATACTTCTTGGTTCCTTCTGTAATGGAGATAATTTATTATTGGATGAGTAGTCTAATTGAATTCTTGAGCTGGCGGCATAATCATTTAATGCGTCTATGCCTTTGAAAAGGCATTCAATTTTCAAAACTAATTTTCCTGTTGATAACAATCCATTATATTGATTTCCTGTTGAGGCCGAATGTAACATATCTGATATGGAAGAGGCGCAACCTTCTTCGAATTCTGACAAAGTTAACCAGATAGTCATCGACATTCTTTCTAGCTTCTTCTCAATTTCAAAAAGTTGCTTTGGTGTCAAACTCTCATCCGTTTCGTCTTTGGTATTTTCTATTGACTTCAAGTCAATATTATTCATACCGATTGAATCCACAGTAACTGCCACTCCCCAAAATTTGTGAACCATGAAACACTCAGGATGCCACTGTTGTTCCCTTCCACCTCTATACATCTCAACATATTGTTTGAGGATAGCCGACTTACAAGCCTCACAATGTGCTGCATGGAGTCTAGAGTAATGATAATGACAATATATTTTATCCTGGTGCTCATAATAATCCTCCGAATCGAAGACCTTATGACAAATTTCACAATAAAAATGTTCTGGATGGTATTTTCGACCAACCGCTGTTATATAGGAACCTCTGATCGCTTTATCACAAGTTGTACATATAAGATCTATTCTTTTGAAATAATCATACTCACACAATTGAACTTGTAGTTTTTCACCATCAACTTCTATATCTGCAGCAAAAAACTTCTGGGAGCATTGCTCCCCACAATCGTAACATTTGAAACAGTCAATATGGAATGTATGATCCATTGCTCTAACAAGTGTTCCAATGATACTCTTACCACACTCATGACAAACTTTAGATGACTTTTTAACATCCTTCTGTGTATGGTCCTCGACTAGTTTAGAGATATCTGGCACACTGCTAGTTCGTGATTGTTGCTTTGAAGAAACTGAAGGCTGTATATATGGGAAGTTGGTACTATGTGCATCTATTGGTATACTATTCAAAGACTGGTGTTGCCCTTGTAAGTTCTGATTCTGTATCTTATTCTTATAGTGCTGTTGGTGATTGTGATGGTGCTGTTGTGACTGGTGCTGTTGATGCTGCTGATGATACTGCTTTTGCTGATGTTGCTGCTGCTGCTGCTGCTTTTGCTGATGTTGCTGCTGCTGCTGCTGCAGATCTTGCTGTTGTTGCTGCTTTTGATGTTGTTGCTGTTGTTGTTGCTGTTGCTGTTGCTGTTGCTGTTGCTGTTGTTGTTGCTGTTGTTGTTGCTGTTGTTGTTGCTGTTGTTGTTGCTGTTGTTGTTGCTGTTGTTGTTGCTGTTGCTGTTGCGGGTTATGGGACTGCGGACCTAGAGGTGGAATATACTTCTTCCAATCTGGGTTACCGTTTGACAGTACTCCTTGTTCCACCCCACTCACTATCGAGGATTGTAAATGATTTGAATTGTTGCTTTTATCAGTAGTGGTATTAGTGGTATTAGTGGTATTCGTGGGGTCAAAAGATAGGTTATAAGCATTGGAAGGAAGAGTGCCCAAATTCCTCTGTTGATTACCAGGTTGAGTTGTAAAGATATCCCTGTTTCTTGTGGAATTGATTTGTCGTTGGGCCATGATGATCTATCGATGTCACCATTAGCTGTTTGATCTTAACAATGTGTATAAAAGATATCCAATGTTTGACTCTTTAATGGTAAGAAGATGCAACTATATAAGATTCACTCCTATATGGAATGTATTTAAAAAAAGCTGGTATGGACAGGGCTTGTCACAGTTGACCTTGTGTATTGGATTGTAGGGGGTAAAGAAAGTGAGTGAGCTTTGGGCTTGTCTTTAAATGACAAGGGTATGGATAAGGTGGGTCCAAATGTATACAAATGTATGATCGGGTGAATCTGTCAGGTACAAATGATATTTAGATTTGTGTTACTTTGTTTGTTTTCGTTTTTTGTTTTGATTTGAATCTGGTTTGATTTCGATTTTTGGATTGTTTTGTTTTGTTTTGTTTGTTTTGTGTGCCCTGCGAAATTGTTGGCATCGAATGTACAAATGGGAGGTGGGAGATGGGAATGTAGTGCGTGACTCAATTATGGTGGACGACGGGCGTTTGGTTTTTTTGGTATGCTTAAAATTGGATGTAGTATGTGGCAGTAACTTTAAGTTTACACGCCTAGTTACTAGTTGGTATGTAAGTCTGAATTTGAAATTTGAATCTGGGGTCATATCAAAGTGTGTGAATTCAATCAAGAATCAAGATATCAAACACAAAGTCAAAAGAGCTAACTTGACGTGTTGAAAAAAAGGATTCAGGTTTGAAGTGACACAATATGCCAAATATTAGTTAGTATATTTCAAATTTTCTTTGTGATACCAGTTCCAATATAATACGCATCTAGTATGTAGATTGTATACACTAATGTTCCTAAGTCCCTGGATCCTGGAAGCCTTTTTTAAGTTCAGTAGATAATGGAGCGAATTTTTTTTCATCCTCTACAACGTTTTCCAACGTGTTTTTATCGTGAAGATATTTTGTAATCTCAATCAGCCGAACAAGATTTCGTAGATTAGAGACAAATTGTAAGGATTAAACGACTTTGTTTTCAAAAATGTGGCATCTCAATGAACGGCACAGTTTTAGGGGATTTCCTCTGTACTTGTTGAATACAATGAAAAATTACTCTAGAATATACCCCACCACTTTGCCCAATAAGATCGTTTCCTTGGGATACTGTACTAAAAATCAAGCGGATCACAGTGCGGTGGGATGAAATCATGGTCCAAGGACCACCAAGATCAACCAAGACCCCTAAGTTACAAGTCTCCATGAGGACCAAGCTAGCTAGAGCTAGTGTGCATTGTGCACTGGAGCAATGAG
>JAKTQZ010000003.1:291668-422579 GCA_030579435.1 Ogataea nitratoaversa
CCCCCCCCCCCCCCCCCCAGTCAGGCCGGTTGCGTCTTGCAAGGCTGCAAGTTACCTGTACTATATAATATATAATATATATTATATATTATATATATAAGAGTATTTTCACATCCCACCTGGTATCGGTTAGTTAAGATTTGGCGCCAATGATGATGTTTTGCATAAATAATCAAACCCTTTTGGCCGTTTTACTCACTGGGCACTGGGCAGTGAATTCTTGATTTTTTTTCTGGTGAGTGTACGTGAGTGTGAGTGTGGGCGTGTGCAATGAACGACGGTGAAAAAGGTAATATTGAACTTTGGATTTGGAATACGTTTCTACCGGGGTTGAGCCATTTGCTTGGTTTATCGTTCAAATTATCTCCAATATTACAACCGGCCGGTGACAAGTCAGGAGTCTCGACTCCAGCAGGCCTCTTCCTTATGATAATATGTATGTAAGGGTCTTTGATTTCATTCATAAGGCAGAAGGTCTGCCCATCTCGAAATTTAACTACCTGGCGTAAAACTTATTAGCTGACAACAAGACTCGAGGGTAAACGGTAGGTAGATGTTGTCAGTTGGTAGATGTACAGAATCCAGTTAGATAGATAGTTAGATAGATAGATATCAGATAGATGATATACACATGATAACACAAACCACATGGTGCATGTATCTTTGAGTCCTTGGGGCCCTGCACATATCCATATAAACTTAGTTCCGTAATTTACAACAATAGACTACTATTACTCAGTCGGGCAGAAATAAATCACAAAATCTTTTATTTTGTTAAAGCCATCTTGTAGATTTTCCCTATTTTACTTACTTAGGCATACGTATGATGGGGTAAATTGTTTAAACATTGTATAGAATCTTGTTCCTATAATGAGTTTGGTTTATTTCCCTCAAAATAGTACGTCTTTTTTGGCTATTTAACACGTAAAACTTAATTGTATCTCTATTCTAAAAAAATTTCTTACATACCAAGGGGTTTTGATATTTCAGCAACATTATCAAGTCATCCATCTGTCTCATTGAATTTTCCACTTCATATCGCCCTTGTTTTTGTTATCAAACACTTGATACGAAATCAATTACAATGTTCAATGATCTCTGTCTATATATTCACACGTTCAATCTACCCACTGGGGATGGTTTCTTGTCCCCTTTTACAAGTACCGGTTACTTTGTTTTAACCGAATGCCTCTAAACTCCAAATGGGTTTTCACCTGTGTCGGATTTTTAAGAATCTTGTTCTGTACCCCGGATTCTACCCCTCTATATGCGGTTGAAGGACCAAATAGTGAGCTATCAAAAGCCTAAATTATTAAACAGATCGGACCTTGCTTTCTATTCGTATACTATATAATATATAATTTATCCATTTCATTTCACTTACCTAACGAAGTTATTGTGTCGTCGTGAATAATCCATGACCACGCCCAGTACTCCTCATCATTGTTTGACACTTCATTATGCACATATATGCATCCATATGATAATTTGTATTTACTTGTTAAGTCACACATTTTTTTAATAAAGAATATACAAGTGAGAGATTTTATGGTTAGATGTAGTTAGTAAAACTACATTCTCAAAACCGAAACTGTTGCCCTTCTCTTATCGACGAATGAAATAAGGACGGCTATATTCTTTTCACACTTCAGGTACCATTTTATATAAAAAGGGGCAAGTATTCACTATATCTTCAACCTCATAGATTTACTAGTATGAAGGTTTGATACTGTTATAAGTTCAGATCAAAGTTATCACTTCTTCTTATATATCAACGTATAGTCAAGATGGGAAATAGCAATTATTCTGGCTCAACAAACGAATCACCAATCAACGCAAACGCAGCTGACCTGTTCAAAGAGAGGAAAGGTTTGAAGTTTAATTCTTCTTATAACACTTTAGGACTTAAAGGTAGATCATTGCGAAATGCTGTTACTATCGTTTGTACAATCGGTTTCTTCTTATTTGGTTATGACCAAGGCTTGATGTCAGGTATTATCACATCACCCCAATTTGAAAAAGTTATTCCAGCGGTTGGAGGTGGAACAAGACATGCTACAGTTGTTCAGGGTGCAATCGTCTCATGTTATGAATTAGGTTGTTTTTTTGGTGCTGTTTTTGTCTTGATAAAGGGAGAATCTATCGGACGTAGAAGATTGATGATAACTGGTTCTGGGATTATGCTTGTTGGAATCCTCATTTCGATCTTCCCTTTTTCCAATAGCTGGCCATTGGGACTCTTTGTGATCGGAAGAGTTATTACTGGAATCGGTAATGGTTTCAACACAGCAACTATCCCTGTTTGGCAAAGTGAAATGGCCAAGCCTGAAAAAAGAGGCAGATCCATTCACTTTGAAACAAGTAGTGTTGCATTCGGTACTTTGATTGCATATTGGATTGATTTTGGATTATCCTATGTTAACAACTCAGTCTCTTGGAGATTGCCAGTTGCTTTGCAGTTTCTGTTTGCCCTTTCTGTGTTATTGGGTGCTTCAGCTTTGCCTGAATCTCCAAGATGGTTAATTGCTAGAGGTAGAGTGACGGAAGCTAGTTATGTTTTAGGAAAATTGGATGATTTATCACCTGATGATGATGAGATCCTCGCCGAAGTTGCAGTTATATCAGATGCTGTCTCTAAGACAGACGGAGCTGAAATGAAAATTTTGGACGTCTTCAAGAGTGACAAGTTGATGACTCGTACTCGTATGCTTTTAGGTGCATCTGGTCAATTATTTCAACAATTTACAGGGTGTAATGCCGCAATTTATTATAGTACCGTGTTGTTCGAAGAAAGTATCGGTTTGGAAAGACGATTATCTTTGATTCTTGGAGGTGTCTTTGCTGTTGTTTACTTTGGATCAAGTATCATTCCATTTTTCACTATTGATAGAATAGGTAGAAGACCTTTATATTTGATTGGTACAACGGGCCAATTTATAGCCTTCATTATTTCCATGGCCTGCTTAGCTGTCAACACCAAAGAAGCTGCCAAGGGAGCAGCATTTGGAATCTTTTTATTCATTTTTTCTTTCGGAATTGGACAATTACCATTGCCATGGTTATACCCTGCAGAAGTTAATTCTTTGAAAGCAAGAACAATATCCTGTTCTATATCTACTTGTACAAATTGGTTATCAAACTTCACAGTTGTTATGTTTACTCCAATTTTTATCAGTCAAAGTGGCTGGGGTTGTTATTTATTTTTTGCTGCAATGAATTTGCTATTCCTACCGGTTATATATTTCTTCTATCCTGAAACATCGGGCAGAACGTTAGAGGAAATCGATATTATTTTTGCAAGAGCCCATGAAGAACATGTCTTGCCATATATCATTGCTAAAAAAATGCCAAAACTAACAACACTGCAAATTGAACAAGAAGGTAATAGGTTAGGATTATGGGACGATGAGACGTTCAAAGGACAGAGTGAGTTTATTGAAAATGCTATCAGCCAAAATAACGAAAAGACCGAAACAGATCTCAACAATTCTGTTTGATTGCACTCATATCAGGTCATGCTTATGCTCTTGTTTTAATTTTTCATGATATCAATTCCTTTTATGTACTTCCGTTCTACTGTATGAGTTGTGGATTCTAGTTTATATTAATGCTTAGCTAAATAATTCTTTTATAACATATTCCCTATGAATTCAATCAGGTAATGCAAGTAGCTGTCGTAAAAAAAGAGTTATCACATAATTATCTATTCATATTTCATCAATTAAATGCTAGATGACCATCTAAGGCTTATTGGAGTATGCTCTGATAGTCGGGACTTTCAAATTTGATGGCCAGGTCTCAAGAGGTCCAGATCCAGGGAAACCAGTAAGTTGGGAAGGTCAAACTGAATTATAATTATTTGCACAGCCCTAATAATGAAATAATTTGTCATGGAAAGTCTGGAGTTGAATTTACATGTGTGTGTTGGTTTTGTTAGTCAATCAAATATACTTTGGAATTTCAGCGATATTTACTATTATTGAACTAGTTTGCTACCCTCACTATATTAAATCATTTTGAACAACAAGGGTAGATAGAGCACAAAGAGATATGTCGGAAAGAAAAGCAATAAACAAGTATTATCCGCCCGATTTTGATCCATCAAAAATCAAGAAAGTTAAGAAAACACAAAAGAAAGGCACATCAGCATGGCCAACAGTCAGATTAATGCTTCCATTTTCCATGCGATGTCTGAACTGTGACGAATATATGTCCAAGTCTAAGAAATTCAACGCTAAAAAGGAAATTACCGCAGAGAAATACTTGGACTTCAAAATAATACAATTTCATTATAAGTGTCCTAAATGTTACCACGATCTAGTTTTCAAGACTGATCCCCAAAATGGTGATTATCTATGTGTATCAGGGTGCAAGAAGCTTTTTGAGAAAACAGCAGTGGTATCGAATAGCCAGATCAAGCCAGAAGAAGATATGGCAAGTATTTTAGCTAGGCTTGAAGCTGAAGACAAACAAGAGCAACTTGCCAAGGATGGCAAGAAAGACGACAAGGGCGAAACTGCACTTGAACAACTGGAGAGACGACTAATAGAACAACAGAGAGAGCAAGCCTTAATTGATGAGATCGACGAGTTGCAACAGAGGAATAAAAAGTTTGAAACTGTTAGAATTAAGGTTCATCAGAAGGAACCTTCGAAAAAAGACGATGATTCGTATGATTTGCGGGAAGCTCAAGAGGCCTTTAGAAAGTTCAAGTCGAAGGATGCCCAATTAGACGAGGTGAACTTTGACACCGAAAGAGATGAGACAGGAGAAGTAGAGCAACCATTAGAAGAGGACGTATTTATAGGCACGCCCAGAGAACCAGTGGAATCTAATGAAAAAGCTGCGACCGTTGGTGTTAGTCTGCTAGAGGGGTACTCATCGTCTTCAGATTCAGAATCAGACGGAGCTGAAAGTGAGTTGAAGTCCGTATCCGAAATATCGTTAAAACGTAGACCAAACAAGATAGGGATTGTTGTTAAAAAGAAAGCTAAGATTTTTTAAATGTTCCCTCTGCTTGAAACTCAAGTTTAATAATAAATTTTTGCATCCGATGCAAATCGAAGTGATGGTCATGGAAGGCCATGAATTTATCATTATTGCTGGAGTTTGCAATATATAAGAGTTCTTAGTCTTGTCAATTCTATCAACTTTACAAAGTCAAAATTCGCAAAGAACGATTCATTTCTTTCACAGGGAAGAGAACGATAAGAAGGCAGAAGATATTGAGATTGTTCCGGCTAGAAGGTTTATTTGAATTTTGTGTCTCCCTTGAGCCCGGTTTCGATATGCATTAGTTTTTGTATATATATATATATTCTACACATACTTAAATAGGTAGTCTTTGACTATCTCAAATGAACCACTAGTATATTGTTGACATCATCAAAAATATTGCAGAGATCTTTTTGTAATAGTGCAAGAAATATGTCAGTATATGAAGTGGATCATGTGGCCATTTATAACGAATAAACCCAGTATAAAGTAAAAACATGGGTATTGTAATGCGTTTCAGGATGCACAGCAGATAACGAGATATATTTCGATGCATATCTAGATTTCAGATAAAAAGATAGTCTAGCAAACATTTCTATAGACAGTTTGGTCTAGCTCACTATTACCAAAATAGGATCAAATCATAGGAGTAAATGGCCAGCAATAATTAGAATGGGCTTCATATTCTGATAATATAGATTTGTGATATAAAAATCTTGGAAACAAGTATGGAATTTGTTTCCTCTTTGAGACATTTAAGTCTTTGTCAAGTCCAAATTTATTACATAATCACTTAATACTTCAATTACCGCCCAAGATTGATGCACAGCGTACCAGGGAGCAAAAATGAAAGGACCGGGGACTTCTTGATCACCGACAACCGAAGGACATGGTTTTGTCCAATTATTGATGATCGATTATATTAATCAAGATTTGAACGCTCAACAAACTCCAAACTCTTCCAGAGCAGCAAGATCGGCCTTTAAACAGAATTTTGAGGTGCTTTATTCTCTAGGGATAACCTACAATCTAAAACACTACTAACCTGTATCCACCAGCTTCTACAAATTTCATATTTTTTAGGTTTTGGATAGTTCATGTAGTCAACCACCGTGTGACTTTGTACACATTCATCATCCCTCTGATTTGCTCTCCGCTGCTCACTGAAATTTAACACAGCCATTAATCAACCCTTGGCGGTGCACAAGAAATTGAGATAACAAGCCGCATACTGACGCAGAAAATATTGTTGCGTAATATTTCTTCTACCTTTCACTATGAACTGACATAAGCTCCATCATTCATTCTGCCTGGATCATAGTTACCGATCTGAAAAATTCACCCAGCTGCTAATCAAATTATCTTGTTTTAACTGCAAAATTTATTATCTCTAACCTGTGAATATATTATGGTTAACTATTCTTGCCTTTCTTAACTTGAAAGACTTTCATGCCTAAAGATCTCATTGCTGTGAATCATTAAAATTTAGTGAGGTCCGCTTCACGCTTGCTTTCAAGTCAGACCACTACTGAACTTTTACTAGCAGATAGTCTTACCAAGATAGTCTAGCCAAGTCATCCATATCTTCACTTTTGAAGCAATGGCTTCTTTGATCCCGGGAAATGGTAAAATTGAAAATCCTCAAGTCCCAAGGAAGAAAAGAAAGTATTCTCGAGATGGATGTAAAGAGTGCAAAAGAAGAAAATTAAAATGTGGTGAAGAAAAACCAAGATGTTGGAACTGTTCTCATTTGGATAAAGACTGCACGTACGAGAAAAATATCAAATTTACCAATTCTAGAAGTTTTACAATTCATGGAACTAATCAATTCCAAAACAAACAGTTGATTGATCTGGATACAAAGGAAAAATTGAATAGAGAAAAAACTGTGAATCAACTACATCAAAGACTCCATCAATCGTCTACTGCAGAATCAATTTCAGATCAAGGAGGTAAATTAACAATCACTGTTGATAAACAGCCCAAAGATATTTTTGGAAATCAACCTCCAATGGTGGTTCAGAATCCACCAACTCCATCAACACAGACGTTTTCCATGCCCTTTGATTCTAATATTTCTCACTTTTCCGCTTCACAACCAGCAAATGATCAAGTACCTCCTATAAACACGGCATTACCCCCTATCCAAGAACAACCCACCATTGAGCAAGAGAACAGTACCAAACAAATACTCTTCAATCAACCCCCTCTTACATTACCCGCTACGAAAAAACAGTCCATTGAAATTGATAACAGTTTATTCACAGGGGCAAGTAATTTAATTTCCGATCTTAACGAACTGATCCAAAATTTTGGAACAGATTTTGACTCTCCATTTGATGTGTCGTTACATCAACATCTCCCATTTCATCAACCGTTGTCTCCTCATTTGCAATCCACTCATCTACACACGGGATTTGATCAACAACCAAAACCCTATCAAGCTTATCAGCAAAATTTCTCGCAACAGTTGGCAAATAAGGAAACGATGCAACAACAATATCAACCATTCTTGAATCAACGACAAAATGCGGTCCACTATTTTGAAGGAATCTCACCCACAAATTACTCCATACACTCAAATGATACCGAAAATCAAGATGATGAAAGAGAATTGAGTAATTCAAATGACGACTATATCAAAAAGTTGACAAACTCATTGAAAACAGATTTTGCAGCTAGCCCACCTGTGACTGCCCAACAATCTTCTTCAACTTCAGATCAACATTTATACTACATGCATAGATCAGCAACCGATTCACACACTGACCTCAATGGTAATAGTAACAACAACGGCATTACATCTCCGTCGTCTTTAACAGATTCTATTACTATGACCAAAAGTCATTCGTTTAATGGTTCCAATACTTCAAAGGCAACTCCCAGCTATAATTCTCAATCAATGGATATTTTCCCCACTACGACAACTGATAAGCGACAAAAATCATTTCAAAAATTTGAAATTGAGCCTGCCTTCCCACCTCCTCCATCATCTATCCTCATGTCTCACTCTAAGGAACGTTTTGAATATTTGTACACATTAAACAAGTCGATCTCAAAACATGACTTGATCGATATGGCCGCATTTTTCCAATGGTCAATAACTTCTTCTCATATCAATTATTTAAAAGTGTTCATTACAAAAATTCAAATGAATGTCCTGCCATTCACTGCTGATTTTTTACATAATTCCTTCATAAAGTGCTTTTTACTCCAAGCCAAGAGTTCACCACATTTGTTATTTGCTTTATTGGCTATTTCTGCTCGTTACGAATGTTATCAAGTAGATAGATCTCCCATCGAAGATGATGCCATTAAAAAGAAGATAAAATATCACAACAAGCTACGTGCTTACTACCTTTCATCATGCCTGAAATCATTGGACTCAATTCTTCATTCTAAACCTAAAATACTGAATAATATCGAGTCACTACTGTTGACAATTTTGATTCTTGCATCAGATTATTCTGCCTCGGCTGGTTCTCAATGGCGTTCTCATTTAAGAGGTGCTAAGGATCTTTTAGTCAAGTATTGCAAATATCAGCCAATGTCATTAGAATTAGTAATTATTTGGATTTGGTTCTATGCGATGGAAATTTTAGCCGGGTTGACGGTCGCCAGTGGCGGAACTATCCATGATTTTGATGAGCTCACTGATTTTTTAGATGTTGTGAAAACTACAGGACCAGTCGGAGCTACCTTAAATAAGTTTGGATTTTTGGTAAGTGGACATTACGCAGATGATCTTTTCAGTCATACCAAGTCAGGCAAAGTTCTTCCTCAAGCTGGTGACGATATATTGAGAGATAATAATACAAATATAAAGACTTTCAAGACCTTCAATATGTACTTGGGCTATACTGATGATGTTATTGACATCTTCAAAGAAGTTGTTCTAACCTTAGAAGCGTTAAGATGGTATCAAGCCAAAGAAAAACAATTATCATTAGAAGCCGATAAGTCATCCAAGCCTGTTCCAGATCATCCAATACCATTGTCAATTTTAAACGAACAAGGACAAGTTCGTAATACACAACTACTGAAAATATCTCTTCTTATAGAGAAAGCTCGCTCGTTTGTTTGTATGAGTAACACTCCTCCTTATCATATTCCGATTGATTCCCCGTATCACCCCTTGAATCGTAAGGGTTACCATTATAATAATCCAACAGGGAAAAATATTATTATGTCAAATTACATTCATGATACTAATCCTCAGACAGCAAGTTTAAATGATTATGAGAACTGGTACTCTTGGGTTGATTTATCACAGCAGTTGTACACAGATGCCTCTTTGCTGAAATTGTTGACCATGAAGCATTGCTATATGGAAAATGGATTGCCTATAGATAACAAACTGGTTCAGGATGTGGTTGATAGAATGCTTTTGGGTATTAGTTCAATGGTACAATTCAATAAGAACCTAAGTGAGGATAACTTGAAAGAACTGGATGATTATTACAATAAGACAAACGAGGAAATAGAAATTGAGAAGGAAGAGGATGAGGCTGGAAAAGAAGATATCACAACCACTTCCGATTTTGGGACTAAGAATGATTCGAACACTAGTAACGATGATCACTTTAAGGATCCGGGCTCTCCGAAGATTGTAGCTAATGACACTGATTCAATTGATCTGCAAAAGGAATCCGCTGACAGTTCCAACCCCGATATCAACATAAGCTCCTGCACTCAAGGTATTGAAATTGATGACGAAGATGTGGGAGGTGACGACAATGATTATGATGATGATGATGCCAATGACAGCGATAATGATGACGATGACAATGTGGGCGATCAAGACGAAGAGAGCACAGACAATCCATCCATGAAAAAGATCAACTTCAGTATATCTGAAGAATCCAACATGCACAATATTAACAAAACATCAGCAAACACTCGATTCTCACCCATAGATTTCGATAAGTATCTATACTACCAATTTGACAATCGTTTGGTTATGGTCCAGTGGCCGTTATTTGTGTGTGGATTATGCTCAATTCAATCTCGACAAAAACTTATCATTGATTGTTGCTTCAATGCGTTGATGAATTTAGGTGTTGGTTCAGGAGAGATTTCTTTGATGAAGTTAAAGAATCTTTGGAATTTGGAGAAAGATGTAGGGTTCGAGTATGCTAATCATGATATTTTCAGTGATGAAAATGATTCTGTTCCTTTTGCATGATGGGCTCGTATCCGATGCTTGTTAATGATTCTGTTGAACATTGTCTCAGTAGTTTATTTCGAGCTTGTGTTACAACAATGTAAAAGAAGTGATATTATAATATACATAATTATACAAACATATACAAAAAGGGGACAAAACATAAAACGCTATGTTTTCTACTGAAGCTCTAATTAATCAACTAATTCACCACGTCTCGTTTGTTCTTTACTACTTATCCAATACCTTTGATTTTCTAAATATTCATCATAAGAACTTTCCTTATTCAACTTATCAATTATAAGCTGCTCTTCATCTGTTGTTAAGTTTTGTAAATCGGGTGGAATCTCCTGCATCGCGACCGATGGTGCACCTTTCAAGTATCTTAAATTTTCCAATAATTGATTTTTCAGATTTTCTAAATACTTTTTAGAGTTTTTGTTGTCCAGACGATCACCTAAATTAGGATGTAATGAGTAATCAGGTTGAAAGAAATTTCTGAATGGTAAGATCTCAGGTAATTTGGAATTCAATTTAACGTTGGTCATGATACTGGTCTCATAGCACCATAATCTACTAACATTTCTAGGTGTATATCCTCCTCCTCCAACAACAAGCATGGGTATCCCAAAACTTTTGATGAACTTAACACATTCACCATGGGCCTTGATATTCAAGTTGAAAAAACCTAATCTATCACATCCTAAAGAATCTGCACCACATTGTTGCACTATAGCAGTGGGTTTAAAGTTGGCAATAATAGGCTCCATGATTGATTTAAAAAGTCTTGTATATGATTCATCATCAATACCATCATGTAACGGAACATTCAATGAAAAGTTTTTACCTTTACCTAAGCCAGTTTCATCATGATTTCCCGTACCAGGGAAAAACTCACCATTATATTTGTGGAATGACACTGTCATAACTCTGTCTGTAAGATAAAAAGCTTCTTGAACACCATCTCCATGATGCAAATCAATATCTATGTATAAAACTCTAGGATGAACCCTAAGTAAGTCTAATATAGATAGCACTATATCATTAACATAACAGAATCCACTTGGTTCATATTTCTTGGCATGATGGAGTCCTCCAGACCAATTGATAGCTATGTCACTCATTCCATTGATCAATTTTCTTGAGGCATCTAATGAAGCGCCCGCATATATTTGACAGTAATCGTACATACCATCAAAGACAGGACAGTCATCTCCAATGTTGAATTTCTTCAAGTATTGATTATACTTAGTGGCATTTTCAGGTGTGATAGTTTCCAAGAACTTGACATAATCATCTGAATGGAATTCGAGTAGTTCTTCCCTTGTAGCTCTTCTAGGATTATAAATATCCATTTGTTCATATAATTTATACGCTATCACCAAATGGTCTGTCAACATTAATCTAAATGGTTTCATTGGATGCCTCACACCGTAATGATATTGCGTAACATCAGGATTATAATGATACGAAACGTTGGGATTATATCCACCTGTTTCAAAATTGTTCACTATTGGTTCATAGAATGGAGTCTCTTTATTAGTTTTGTAGTCGTTATTTATGGTTGAATCTTCATCTAGCCAACTATAAGACATGTTGTATTATTTTTGTTGATGTGATATGTGCAACAGGTTGTTTCAGTTTTGAAGAAAATTTCGTGATGCTACTCTCTAAAGAATCAACCGTAAATATGATTGGTCATAAATAGATGGTCAACTGATAGCGTATAGGTCACGAGTATATGGTTTGTAGAGGAAGATGGCAAGTAGTACTAGAAAGTTAAAACTACTGAAAGAAAATGTCAGTAATAATAATATTTAATAGCTCATATGCATATGACAATTATTTGCGACTCAGAGAAGAAATAACTTTTTGAGCTTTTGAACTACTGTTTTGTTTTCTTGTGTTTTGGTCTTTTTGGTCTTCTTATCAAGCTATCAGTCGACGGCTTATCTCTTTTATTTCTAGTGTAATATTCAGCTCTCTTACTCAAGTGTTCACCATATATGCCCTAAGAAATGGTCTCGACTATCACAGAAGATACAGATACTCCAGAAGTTGTGTCGTTACAAGACTTGGTGGATGTCAATATAAAACACTCTCAACTCTCTAAAGCATTTGGTGAGCACTCCCTTGGAATCATTGTGGTTAAAGACTTACCTTCAGAATTCATTCAACTTAGAAAAAAAGTTCTATTACAAGCCACTTATTTGAGCAGACTATCTCGTCAATCTTTAAAAGAATTGGAATCTCCTGAAGGCTATTATCTAACTGGTTGGTCATTAGGTAAAGAGAAACTACAAAATGATAAGCCCGATTTGTTGAAAGGCTCTTATTATATCAACTGCTCATTCTATAAAGATCCAAAACTAGAAGGTCCACCAGAACAGGAATGCTCCCGATTTGAAGGATTCAAAGCTTATACAACGTGGAATAAGTGGCCAGTGGAAAGTGAACTGGCTGAACTTGCTGATTTTCAGACCAATTGCAAGAGGCTAATCAAGCTTATAGTCGATGTTAGTTTACAAGTCAGTAAAGTTTGTGATAGCTATTGTTTGCAGACATTGAGTGACTACAAACCCAATTATTTGGAATCAGTGGTTAAAAATTCAACCACTTCGAAGGCTAGACTTTTACACTACTATCCTACTCCTAACTCGGATGACAATACAGATAATAGCATTGGTAAGAGTGATTGGTGTGGGGAACATTGTGATCATTCGTGTCTCACTGGGTTGACTTCCGCCTTGTTCTTAAAAGAATCTGACGACGGGACCATTGAAATTTTGAACCACAACCCAGATCCTGAATCGGGTCTTTATATCAAGAATAGAAATGGGGATCACGTCAAGGTGAATATTCCAAGTGATTGTTTGGCATTCCAAACAG
This sequence comes from Ogataea nitratoaversa, assembly GCA_030579435.1. NCBI lineage: Eukaryota > Fungi > Ascomycota > Pichiomycetes > Pichiales > Pichiaceae > Ogataea > Ogataea nitratoaversa. Next base: position 304,717 of record JAKTQZ010000003.1, read on the forward strand.
GGCTGGCACTAGAGCAGGTCTCCAGTGACCAGTTCAAAGCGGTTCCTCATTACGTTAAGGGAACCAAAATGCCGAATGTGAGTAGAAATACATTAGCTGTATTCTTGCAACCTTCATTACACGACTTGGTTAATAAGACTGAGAACTTTGCTGAATACTCCAACCGTATTTTAAACAGTAACCATTGAAGCTATATATGCTGATATATCAATATACTTTGATGTGATTGCTCGTACCAATTTGTAAAACCCACATTCAACAATAATAACCAGCCCGACGAAAACCGTTGCTCTATTGATTATCCTATTTTCCCATTTTTTTAATTTGACCAGCAGAGATGGTTGGGCTGTGTTGTAATTTAAGGCGTAAATAATAATTAGAGTGCAAGGATGTAGCATATATTTACCAAAAACTAAAAATACTCACCTCTGCACCAAACACAATTTCTATTTCAAATCGAAATCTCAAGTTTGAGGGCAAATAGAGAACCACTAGACAATCTACAAAAGCACTACTTAGGGACAAGCATCAAATCATACCTGCACTATCTATACAACTTTATTATACATCAATCATTCGTCCGAATAACATCTTATATTAACATGTCCGGATCTGCTGGCTTTGACAGACACATTACAGTTTTCTCTCCAGAAGGTAGACTTTATCAAGTTGAATATGCTTTCAAAGCCGTGAATACTACGAATATTACATGTATAGGAATAGTTGGCGAAGATTCATCAGTCATTGTCTCCCAAAAAAAGATTCCTGATAAACTATTAGATCCAGCAACAATTACTTATTTGTTCCAAATATCTAACTCTGTTGGTATGATAGCCACAGGTTCAATTGCAGATGCAAGATCTTTATCAATGAGGGCAAGAGCAGAAGCAGCTGAATTTAAATACAAATATGGTTATGAAATGCCAGTTGATGCGTTGGCTAAAAGAATGGCGAATTTGGCTCAACTATATACACAAAAGGCATACATGAGACCAATGGGTGTTTCATTGTCATTTATCTCCGTAGATGAAGAATTGGGTCCTAGTTTGTTCAAGACGGATCCAGCTGGATATTATTATAGTGCTAAAGCTATTTCAACAGGCTCTAAGCAACAAGAAGTTACAACTGCATTAGAAAGGGCATATAAGAAGAAGAAGAAGGATAGCGATGTTATTGTCAAGGGAGATTGGTCTAAAGTTGTGGAATTCGGTATCATCACGTTAAGTAATGCTTTGAGTACTGAATTCAGAAAAAATGACTTGGAAGTTGGTGTTGCTACAAAAGATGGATTCAAAACTTTAACACCGGATGAAATTGATGAAAGATTAGTGTCAATTGCTGAACAGGATTAAACATGTTATTGTCCAATATGTGTCGCCAATTGGTTTTTTTTTAGTTTCGTGGAATATGTCTTTCGATATATCTTCTTAATAGAAACATTAAAATAAACTAAAAGAGCACTGCGTTGTTCTATCAAAATGGCAGCAATGAAACTTTTTCATGCAAACTCTATATCTATAATGTGTCTTATTTATAACATGTAATACATATAGATATGTATATGGCTTTGTACAGAATATATATGATAACCATATAACAAGAAGCATATTCAGTGGCTAACCTGGCCCATCCCAAATTCAGCTGTATTCAAAAAACGTAAGGAATGAATAGATAAGGACATTCTTTTTCGAATTTAACCCAATCTTCACCATACTTCTTTCTACATTTAGCAATATCTCTGTGGCTTCTGTGAGCTAAGACAATAAAATAGAAAACTGGGAAAAACCACGGGAAAAATGAATCAAATCCACAAATCAATCCCCATGTGAAGCACTGTAACCAATCTGCAGTATAGTGTGCCTTTCTTGCATACTTGTACCAACCATCAATTAATAAAAGTGATCCATTGGCACATTTGATATATTTAGGATTCTTCAAGACTTGATATGGTAAAAATGGGAATGACTTACGGATCTTTGTGTCACCTGCCATTATTTTTCTGAATGCATTCTTCTGACCATTTGCTGTGTCAAAGAAGTAATAACAAACCAATAGTTGGATGAAACACCAAGTGTTATAGAATGTTGACCATTGATATTCTTCAGGTTTATGATAGTATAAAAATAATGTGCCATGACAGTAAGTATATGGAACTCCTGCAATGTTCCAAAAACATAGCATGAATCCAAATTTCTCATAAGCCATATCCCAAGTTGGCACAATCAATTCTTCACCTTTGGAGCATGCATTAGCATATAAATAATGTGCCAGTAACATGAATAAAGCTTGTGTGGAAATTTTACCATAATCCTCGTATTGCTTGATACATAGTCCGAAAGATAAGAAAAATAATGTATACCATGGAAGTCTAACTTCAAAGAACATCTTCAAATCAATGATTCCAATCCTTGGATTCAATGGGGCCCCCATAAACATATCATAAATATGATTGCCTGTCATTCTATGGTAGTCTTTTGAAATAAATATCGTATAAACGTATAAACCAATCGAAAATGCGAAGCCTGCAATAATAGCACATGTCATGATTTCGCCAAAATGATCTAAAATGTAATAAAGCTTGAAAATTCCAGTGGCATGTAAAATAGAAGCTAGTATAATATTGGTATAGAATGTGAAATAAGCATTACAATAGTAAGGTAACTGTCTATTATTCAAATGAGTCAAAGGTTGGCCTTTTGTCCAAATACCAGGTAATGTTACATAGAACAAACCTTGAGTGATAACGAATAATACGAACAAATTAACTGACGACCATGTGGGAACAGCGTATTCTGAGACGTATCCACTTAATGTAATAGTGACAAAATCATACCATGATTCACCATCAACTGGCAATGCAGGCTTACCATTATAAAACTGAGCAGAGATCCACATATAATACATCAACAATGGGAACCCAACCATCATTGCGGTTGCACCTACTGGTCCACCAAAATCATATTCCGGACTATCTGTAGTCTTTGGGGTTGATGCGGATGGAGGTAACAAAGAATTGGATTCTTCAGATGATGATTCAGCCATGATGACTTTTATTTAACTTTTCGATTGAATTCCAAATGAGCGTGTATAAAAGAAAAACTATAAAATTTCAATCAATTTTGTAAAACAAAAACAATTTAAAAGTGAAGGGAGGAATGAAGCTGGTATTTCGTAGTTGCAAATTATTCAAAATTGGCAGAGTGGATCAACATTGATGATCGTTAAGATGGAAACAAGCAAAGGGAAAATCAAAGTTCACCAACACGTCTTTGTTTTCGTTTAAGTCGTATAATGTTAACTTAAATTTGAATTATGTAATATTCCACTTGGCATACAGTATGCACAGCCCATATTATATACAATTTTCGTTTAACCGCCTATTAGAGGCTGGAATCTAAGCATTTAGATATACCCAGCTCCATTATACATAGGGACATCAACAACTACCAACACTACCTACCATGAAAAGGATACGGAAAAAAAATGATAATTAAAAGACATATATTAAAATACACGTAATAATAAAACAAAGAAAATAACATATAACAGTAAAAACAACAGTAGTAATAATGATAATAAGTATAACAAAGTAAAGTTGATGATAGAGGAGAGGTTAAACGCATGGTTTGCAAGAATACAAGTAGTTAAGCAGAGAAAAATATACATTAAAATTTGATATGAGGAGCCGTGACGACCTGTTGTAGCAACTCACGTTGATGTTGTAGCATTCTAGAAGTTATAACTGCCATTTATAGAGTTGATCGGTCTGTTATTCAATGAATTGGTGTATCCGTTTAAATCTAAATTACCGTTAGGTGAATGTTGCTGTTGTTGCTGCTGTTGTTGTTGCTGTTGTTGTTGCTGTTGTTGTTGTTGCTGTTGTTGTTGTTGGCGATGAGTTGTATTGGCTCGCTGATGATGCTCCTGTTGGCCATTCGAGACTGATCCAGATGATGATAATAACGAAGACGAAGACATATGCAGAGACTGTGAAGGGAGTAAGGTATTTTGGATGATCCCAGGGCCATTAGCAAAACCTCCTGCTGCTGAAGCACCACCTCTGCTGACTAACTTAGATAAGATTCTGCGACCGTGTGGAGTGTTTCTCACATCACCTAAATATGGTTTCAATAATTCACTCAACTCTTTGAAACTTCCATCATCGGCGACATCCAAAGCTGTTTGCAAGACATAATTACCGTAGGCATCATGTAATAATATCTTCAAATTGGTTGTCTCTTTTAATAATTGATTGATTAAAACAGGTGCTAATGTTGGGATTCTTAATGATTTTTCAATAACATTTGAGCCAAACTTATGAGTTGATAATTTAATTAAGCTGCCAGTTAATGAAGAAGTAACAAAATCGATTGCTCTTTCAGTGTTAGGGATACCTGAATAGGAACGAGGATCATTCTTTATTCTCAATCTATTCTCTTCCATACTTAAAACATATTGAACGACATAATTACCATATGGATCAACACTCAATTCAGCACAGTTTTCACCAACTTTCAAACTTAACCGTTCACACTGCTGAGGTGTGCCATGATCAAAGCATCTTTGTAAAACGCAACATCCATGTCTATGCTTAGCGATCTTGACTGAGTTCTCACAAGCAGCATCGAAAATGAAATCACAGGAATCAGGAGGTAATTTTTGCAAACATTTTTGAACAACGTGATTACCATTCAAATCCCTACTTAATAGAACAACATAAGATGACAATGAACTAATAATGATTTGAAATTCCGTTGGTGTACTAATTGATTCAACTAGTTTTTGTAAGGCTCTGGTACCATGAGGATCTAATGCAATTCTGACGAATTGAGAAGACGCATTACGAACCAGAGTAGTTCTTTCCTCTTCTGTGACTCTTTCCAATAACTTTTGAATTAGATAGTTACCAAATGGATCAATCATCAATTCAATAACATTCAGTTGAATTTCATTGAAAATTTTAGTAGCAGCTTCTGAACCTCCTATCTCTAACTGTCTTTGTAAAAATCTGCAGCCATGTTGATCTTTACATAAAAAATAAATTTCGTTGACAAAATCTTCTAATGAAGCATTAACAAATTTGGAAGCATCTTCACCACGTCTCTTATTAGAAGAATGCTTTCTATGGACATTAGCAGTAGCGTTCAAACCAAGATTTGTGCGACCTTGTAAGCCTCCGTTCGGCGACAAGTTTTGTAGTTGCTGCTGCTGTGATTGTTGTTGTTGTTGTTGTGGAACATGCTGCTGTTGCGTTTGTATACCACCATATGTATTATATGAACTTGATCTAGCGTATCCTTGGCCTGGAACGTTACCAAATTGACCTTGTGGTTTTAATGAGTTGTTCACCAGTTGATACATACCTTGATTGCCAGCAGCATTTAATGGTAATTGCTGATTGGACACTGCACCCATACCATAATTGACATCCAGCAAATTACCGCCGTTACTACCGAATGGCATACCTTGTGATGAAGAACCATTGGTATAGTACACCCCATTAGCGTTGTGGTTATTGTTATTGCTGATTCCCATACCAATTGAGCCTCCGGCAACTGTACCAGCTAGCATATCACTGGTCAAAGCGGGATGTAACGCAGACAGAGCATTATCGACGTTATTTTCATTTGAAGAGGTAGATGAAGCCGATGACGATGCATGTTGATGGTGCTGATGAGGTTGAGATTGTGACTGTTGAGGAGTAGGAGGGCATTGTTGATTGATCGAAGTAGAGGTTGATGATGATGAAACTGGATAAGTCAACCTTCTTGATGTATCTCCAAGTAATGGTGGACCGAAGGAGCCGCCGGGTAAGGAGGAATCAGTTTTTGCTCCAGAATTTGGAGTAGCATTTAACAAATTTCTGGATGATGAACCAGAGTTAGTGTTTAAATCATACAAGTTAGAGTCACCGCCTAATCGTTGCTGATCATTCAATTGTAAAGGGCCCTTAACTTCAGGTAACATGAATGGTCTTGTATTTGAAAATCCTAATGTGCTAGTTCTTCTAACAGGAGGAGCACTTGCAGGAATCGAAACTTTAGTACTGCTGAAAGGAGTACTTTGATTAGATCCATTAGAAAATTGAGAACCACCAAAAGTTGAAATTCCGGGATTGACATTTGGAGTCAATGATAAGAATTGATGATTAGGGTTTGAAGAAGAATCAAAATGCATGTAAGGTTGCTGTTGAGGAGTATTGGCCAAATCATTCAACATACCTTGTGAAAATGAAGCTAAGTTGGTGGCACCGTTGGACCAGTTTGGAGTTCTTGGTTGGAATCCTCCAGAAGCTTGGTTAGCAGAATTATGCTGTTGATTCAATAAAATATTTGGATTAGAAGGTTGAGGTGGAGTAGATGGAATATGTTGAGAATTTTGATTCAAAGGAGAAAATTGAGCTGAAAAAATTGAAGATGATCCCTTTTTTGACTTCAAATCGTTTTTGGAATCTGATTCAGATAGATCCAAATTTAAACCACCCAAAACTCCATTTATATCATCTAAATCAGGTGATATAGAATTACCAGCAACAGCAGCACCAGAAATAGCGGGATTTGACTTTGATGAGTGATCTTCAATATGAATATATGACATTTCGTTGATTGGAGGGGTTGTTGTGGTTGAGATATTTGCGTTCAAGCTTGAATCGTCGATAGAAGACAAAGTACTTTGGTCAGCCATTAGGAAATTTTTCTAAAGTATAAAAAGTATGTGATATGTATTAAACAAAATGAAATAAATGGTAATTGAACAAATGAAACAGAAAAAAAATATGATGAAGTAAAAGATATGAAACAATAAAAGTAATTGAATATAGATATACAGTATTTGTGGATATATGATGAATACTCTTTCAAAAATGAAATTTGAATCTAACAAGAGGTTGGGTATTCAGTTAAAATGACGAAGTAATAAGACAAAAAAAGTGGAAGGGAAAATTTTTTGAAACACAAGTTCAATTTATATAGGAAGTCAAATCGAAATGGTGTCTATTATCACTTTCTTCTTTTCAAACTATGATGAAATTAATGTACAAAGGAAAAAAACTAATAGGATATAGTTTGGTGGAAGACAGATTTTTTATTGATAGTATGTATGCTAATGAATCTATCTAAATTTAATGCAGTATATATGATCTTTTCTCAAATATTGAAGGAATTTCTTTGATGATAAAATAAGATTGATATGAAACAAAGTAATTGGGATCTTTAATAAGTGAACGATTATAGTTAATAGCTTGTGGCAAGACAAGAAGAAGGACAATTAAATTCAGATCTAACAGAAGCTCAAACCCTACAATTTACAAATCACAAATATGATCAGTTTTGAGTATGTGAATGCTGATTCTCTTCTCACACCTTCTACAATCAAAAGTTAACAGCACCAGAGCACCGAGTACAGCGCTGACATCTTTTAGGTGAGGCGCTCGCAGGGGGGGAGGGGGGGAGGATATCCACCGGGGAAGGTTTGAACTTTCACAGGTTTCAAATTTGCTGGGCTTTGGCCGCTGGTGTTTTTGTAAATGGGAACAGGGCGTGCATAACCTTAAAAGCGATTAATTGGAACAGGTGGATGAGTGGAAATAGTAGGAAAGGTAAGTTGATGGGTGCTAAAGCAAGCATCATCATCACTTATGTTAATTAGTGTTAGTATTAAATATTTACTATTGATGATTACTATATATGGGGTAAGAAAATAGTCAACTACATGAATCTTAAAAATTGAAAAGTTGCTGTTTTACTATACTATACTAGAGGGACATAAGACAATAAAAAAAAAGAATTTCTAGTTAGGTACGTACGGTTTATAATGATGACGTTCTGGAGGGGGGAAAGGGGGACTGTAGCAGAGGGTATATATTTTATTAGTTTTAACTTTACACCACTTGACAAGGGAAATGGATATGACTGTCCTAAGTTTCTTGATGTGTTATTTTTTAAATTATTCACACAACCTCCCTTAAAGTTTGATAGTAAATGAACACAGAAACCTGATGATGAGTGAGTGGTTAATGTATAGCCGCTTTGAAAAGAATTATAATATATATATTATATATTATATATTGGAATGTGTAATATCTTCCAAAAAAAAAATGCACATCCAAGGGCCGAAGGTGAACTTGAATCATCTCAAAGGAGTAAGAAAGAGTTTGAGGCTCAATAAATAACCTTTAATATTCAAACTGCTTAGGTGTTAATACCAACATGTAAATTATTCCAAGACTATATATAAGAGCAATTGAAGTCTGAAACAGTCGAATTAAATTTTTTTTGGGAAAGGACGTCTCTGTCTTCATCCTATCGATCGAATTTGTATATTATATAATAATAATATCCGAATGTCGACCGACTACGGCTCATTAAGTTGAACTTAGAAGGTAGCTAAATACATACATTTCCTCCGAGTTTGATTTACATGCATCTAGTAATCCAACAAACTAATTCATGATTATATATCTTTTGGATCAGTACATACATACATACATACATATATTCTACAAATATTACACTCATAACATATCTTGGGTCTTAGTTGAAGGGCAATCAATCTTCAGGGGTAAAATATTAATAGCAAACCAAAATTTCTGTTATTTATAGTATACCACGTATATATTTATTGCATATAGATCAATTGGTACCATCTTGAACTTTGTATACAGATATTTTTGATGGGATCTCGTCTCGTGTTTTAAAAACAGATAGATTAGTCCAGATCGATGATCATTTGAAAATTTCCATCACAACTATACTCTTCCACCACGCACCTTCATGAGTTTCCTAAATCCAATTCATAGTAGAATTGCATTGATTGATTGTTCTCATACCCCTTGTTTTTTTTGCAATTTTACATAATATATATAAATATTTTAGTTAACTTAATATTGGTAACTTGTTCATGAAAATAACTTCCTTTTTTCCCACCTTCTAATGATGATAATAATTAGTAATTACTCATTCATCATACATATCCTACAAATCAAATTTCAATTAATTTTTTAATCCAAGGCTGTGTTAATGAACCTATGTTTATTATGTAAAAAAAAATAAAATATTTCAGTGGAATTTGAAACTCTTTTAACCTAAAATTGCATGTTCTAGATTGGCAGACCGGTAAGGTCATCATATAGTATACAGGGTACCGGGGATGGGTAGGAGAGGAAAAAAAAAAGTCGTCCAGTGTAATGATGTCATGAAAAGGTATACTAATAATAGCTGAATTTGTTTAGATTGATGACAAATATATTCAAATATCATATCATATACACATTGTTTATTCAACAACAATAAATCAAGACAAGACAAGACAAGACAAGATAGATTTGAAAAATTGAAAAAGTAATAAACCAGTTTTTTTCATTACACACTCACTCTATTTCCCCACATTTTGGGCCTGCCCGGATCTGAACTAAAAAATCCTCCTTTTTTTTCTCATTAAAAAAAATTTTTTTTTTTTTGAAACGTAAACAAAAAAAAGAAAAAAAATAAAAAAATAAAAAAAACGATTTGAGTTCATACACGACTAAATGGGCGGTGAAAGGTTGTTTTACATTTTTTGCTATGAAATTTTACAGAGATGGAATGAAAATGTGCCTGTTAAAATCTATCTAATTGAATCTATATAAGGGATGAAAATATGTTGTTTCATTTAAAATCTATATAAGTGGAAGGGAGAAAGGGATATTATAGTGTAGTCATAGTCAAGTCAATTTAATAGTGACTATTCGGGCAAATAAATAAATAAATATGAATAATAATAATTCAAGTCTTTTTTTTGCTTTTTTTCTTTTTGCTTTTTATCATAATCTACTTTCTAAATTATTATTCAATAAAATACCAATATATTCAATAACACCACCAATTGAATCATATTCATTAAATCCAAAACCTAAGACATTAATAATTTCTTTATTTGAATCAAATTTATCAACCCAAATTTTACCAATTTGATCTTGGAAACAATTTTTGAAAACAACTTTTGTTCCTAAAATTTCTAAATCTTTTAAAATATTTGGAAATTTTTTAAATGATCTATATAGTAAATTTAAAGTATCTGAATCTCTTGATTTCATATAATAATCATTTATTTGTTTTGGACCATTTAATAATATAATACCATCATTATCAATTAATGGTATTAATCTTGTAAATTGATTTAAATTTGTTTTATGAATCATTGAATTATTTAAATGTGAATTATTTCTTAATTTAATTAATATTGATTGATGTCTAATTAATTTTAAATCATCATTAATTAAAAAATTTATAAATTTATTACTATTATTTGGAATAAAATTTATAAAATCTTGTAAAGTTGATAATTGAGGTGGTGTTATTAAATGTTGAAAATTTAATTCACCAAATTTTTGTAATTCATTATATAAATCTGAAATAAATTGTTTTGGATTTAATATTAATGTTTGATTTTTCAAATTTAAACAATTTGATAAATTTTTATTTAAATTATTTAAATTATTTTCATCATTTGATATTAAACCTATTAAATTTGATTGATTTTTATCTTCATAATATTCAAAATTATCAATTAATTTAACTGAATGATTATTTGGATTTAAATAATTTAAAGTATAATAAATATCAGTTAATTGTTTATTTGATTGTAAATTATTTAATTCAACTAAATGAACAAAATCTTCATTTTCTATAATTTCATTTATATTATTACTTGATAATAATATAATTTTTTTATTATATTGATTAATTAATAATTTTGCCACTGATAATGAAAGTACATTTAAACCTAATATAAAAATTGTATCTTTTGAAGTTGGTTGATCAAGTAATAAATAATTATGATATTGTTTGCTGTTATTATTATTATTAAAGGTCATGGTTATTTTTATCTAATTTAATTTAATTTAATTTGTTTTTGTTTTCTTCTGTTGTCATTCACTTTGACTTTGGCTTTGACTTTTTCGGTTTAACTTTAATGATTCTGTCTGTTGATTGGGTTGAATAAATCGTTATTTTAGTCCTTTCTGCACTTACAAAATTGTATAGAAATTTGTGATTTTTGTTTTAATCACTGCTTGATTGGTTTGTTTTTTTGATGCAAAACAGGATGAAATGTCCCTCTTGGAATATTATTAACGGTTAAGACGTTTATTTTTTTGCTTAATATTAAGTTATTTGTGTTTGTGTGTTGTTTTTTTTTTACCTTTTTAAAGATAAAGTAAATAAATGAGAGGGTAAGGAGGGGAAAATTGGTGAGAATTAAACAGAGGCTATAATTGAAAGGGTTTTTTTTTTACAGGCTCGGTTAAATTTAAGTTAAGTTAATTTGATTTGATTTGTTTGTTCGTTCTTGTGTGGATTGAATTACCTCTGTTTGATGATTATGATAAAAAATAATAGCTATTATCTAATTAATAATAGCTTTCACGTAAATACTATCATATTGATTAGTATTGCTATATAGTATACACATCTAATAGCTAGCTAGCTTTTGTAATACAATATACAGTATGATCCATCACCATGTGTAATTGTTAAATTACTTCTTTAATATCAGTTTGTTCCCATTAATTCTGACCATTCACAGAGCCTGTCTTAAAACTACCCGATTCGGTAGAAATTCGCGGATTGGCAGACGCGTCGATCGGGGTTGCAGATAATTCCCTGCATGTATATTTTATAAAGAAGTATGCATGTGTGTATGACATAAGTATAGTAGTAACGTAGTAGTAACGTAGTTGTAGTAGTAGTAATGACCAAACCCCGTTTTATATGATTATTTTTACTACTTCTGTTAATAAATGTACTTGTTTGTGTTTTATATTGCCATCTCGCTAATCAATTAAGAGAAGTATTTTATAGATTGCAATGTCACTGTTGACAGCTAAAATGTAAGGGTCTTTTAATATTAATTTATTAATGACCGATTAATATTTTGACTTCTGGTGGTGACTCTTCTGATGATGATGACTCTTCTCTCCCCCCACCCCCCAATTTTACCTACCATTCAGATGACGGCGGCCAGTTTGATTGTACAGAAGGATAATGCCCGTTTCAAGGCATTATATTATGCAGTATTTATTATTGATCAACCGCCGAAGATATTCTTTTGAAATTTTGAGTAAATTTGTCTTTATTTGGTTTCTGATGATCCAGAATCAAGAATCCAGAATCAAGAATCCAGAATCAAGAACCCAGAATATTATATATATTAGCCACTTTATAAATAGTTTGTTTTAAAATAAAATTTCAAAAGCTAATTTGTTATCTCCGCACCTATTATTTTAAAAACTTTTATATTTTTAGCCCCTTTATTTATATATTATATCAATTTATCATATATAACTCAAATATATTATATATACATGAGTAACAAAAATCAAAAATTGCAGATGCAGATTTCAAATCCCTCATATATTATATATATTCATTCCCCTGAAAAAGACAGAAAGTAGTAGTCAATTGTAATGATCCATATCCATCCCGCGCGGGTATGGGGAAAGAAATTAGCAACTCCCTGCCCAACTCCGACACTCCGTGGGGCGGGCTGGGCTATTATATATATTAAATATTAAATATTTTATGTTGTTGTTGTTGTCAATGTAATGTGGCGCAGGAGTTGTTACAGGTGGTTGTTTATTTGGCTTGTAATAATGAAATCATCTATTTTATTGTTCTTGTATCGTTTTTGTATTATATTATATGGAATACCATGAACAGATGTTGTTGTTGTTGTTTTTAACAACGAAAACATGAAACGGAAAGAAGACAAAAAAAAAGACCCGACCCGACCCCAAAATGTCATTCATGATGTGTGTGAGAGGTGAGAGCTTGTTTCAGTTGATCAATTATGAAATTAATCTATCTTAACACTAAATGGCAAACACTGTTGGGCTTATGAATTGTAATTAATCACTTTTACCATACCATACAGTGTACACCCACACCACCCCCTCCCTCCCCGAGTGGCCTGGTACTACGTACTAACTAAGTAGCCAAAAATTTGAAAACAGCAAAATGCCAAAAAACAAAAAAAAAAATTCGGAAAAACACGATGACGCACCCCGCAGATTTTATATTAAATTCAAAAAAAAAAGTGTTATGGATGTGGCTGGGGAAGGCTGGGGCAGACTTAATTATTTTATTAAAATATTGGCAGCCGTCGGAGTCAGCTTGCCAAAAAAAAAAACACACAGAATCTGGGGGAATGTGGAGAAGAGAAGTTGTGCATTTTACTTTTTTGTGTTTTTTTGACGTTTTCTATAAAATCAAGTTAATTTCTTGTCTTTGATAAATATAATTAAAATTTAAATTTAATTGCTGATTTATCAAGTTAATGAATGGTCAAAATTATAAAAATTTTGTTTTATATATCAAATTTCGTCATTTCGTCATTTCGTCATTTAACCATTTCATCATTTCTTAATATCTTTTGATTATATTCGAATTAAACCCCCTCCTCAAGTTTCAAGATTTGATAGTATCACATGTTTCCTTTTCCACATATTTAATTGTTCTTTCAAATATTATTATTATTATTATTATTATTATTATTATTATTAGATAAGTCAATATGTCATCTTCAAAAGAAGACGTTTTGAAAACAGCTTACAATTCAAATCTCAACAATATTAATCCAGTAATATTTAGAGGAAGAAATCATGTAGCATGTGTTAGATGCAAAAATCAAAAGGTGAAATGCAGTGGTGATAAACCAACTTGTGATAATTGTAAACAAACAAATAATAATTGTGTTTATCCTTTCAAAGATCGTAAAATTATTATATTTGAAAGTCAATTACAAAATTTACAAGATCGAATCAATAATTTAGAAAGTTATATAAAGGAAAACAATTCGGATTCAAATAATAAATCAAATATAAGTAATTTTGATGATTTCAATCTGAATAAAAAAGCTTTCATACCATTTGAATTTTATACCAATAATGAAAGACTTGATGATGTTATTAATGTATCCTTTGGTGATTCAGAACATCAAAATCACAATACTAGAGACACCAATCTTAATCAACAACAAGATAAAACAAATACCGATTCAATCAATTATTATGTTTCGGATTTATATTTCAGTGGAAAAGCTGAAAATTCAATTAAATTTCCTCCTAAAGAATATGGTGATTTGTTAGTTAATATGTGTGTTTCTCATTTCCAAGATTCTCATTATTTATATGATAAATTTGAATTTTTAAATGAGTTTAATCAAATTTATGATTCAGGAATATGTAATTCAGGTAGTACATTAGCAAAAATATTAGTCTCTTTTGCCATTGGTGAACAAATTTTGTATTCCATTAAATCACATGAATTATCAATTGAAGATTTAAATATTGAATTATCATCAAAAAAATATTTTGTTAATAAAACACCAGGTTTGAAATTTTTTTTAACAGGTATTACGTTGTTTTCAACAAGTGTTGAAAAACCAGATTTATCAATGATTCAAACGTGTTTACTTATCGGTTACTATAATCAATCTTTAAATAGAATTTCAAATTCTTATATATGGTTTGGTTTAGCCACAAGATGGTCATTGTCATTGAATTTGCATTTGAAACAACCATATTTGACAAGTCAACAAATTTCTAAAAGAAAGAAGGTATGGTGGACTGTATTTGCATTAGATTCATTTGCTACTTCTAGAATTAGACTACCACAAACTGTCAAATATAACGAAACACAAATTGATTTATTAGATGACAATGATTTCAAAGAATGGGAAGGATCTAAAATTTTGTTCTTACAAGTATCTTTGTTGAAATTTACTGATAAGATAATTAATTCGATTTATAACATGAACTCAAGAAATTTATTTACAAATGATAAGGCAAATAATGTTTGTATGCCTACCGATTTAATCAATAATACTTTCAAAACTTTGAAAATTCTTGAAGAAAACTTTGAACAAACAATGTCTAAAGATTTTCAACAATTACTCTTAGAATTATATGATAACAAAATGTGTCCATTCCATAAATCACTAATTCATGTTTATTTGAAATTTAATCAATACGTCATAACAACTTGTAGACCATTAACTTTGGCAATTTTCAAAAAAATTATTAATTGGGATGAAAAAGATCAAAAAATTACTACAATTTTGAAAAAATGTATCAAAAGTTCAGTTGAAACCATAAATGTTTTATGTCATTTGAAAAGTTTCAAATTGTTGATCACATATGATTATTGGCATATTCATTTCTTATTTAACTCTATCCTTATTTTACTTATCACATTTGATATTGAAAATAACAATGAACAATTAAATTTAGGAATTGATTTGTTGAAATTCATGGTTCTAGCTGGAAACCATGTTGCTAAAGATTCGGTTAACAAATTGATTCAACTAGTTAAAATATTTAGTGATCTTGGAATGGATATAAAAGTTGATTTAACAATGCGTGAATTTGATTTGGTATATTTTCCGGAATTGTACACTTCTTATAATAATGAAATTAATGGAATTTATGCCGATGAGGAAGATGATGATGAATTGGTGGAAATTTATTTACAAAATTTGAGTGCCAATCCAATGGATCAAAATATTCAAGATCAAATTGAACAAACAAATCATCAATTACATATGCAGCAACAACAATTATTACAACAGAGTGAACAGGAACAGCATTTACTTAATAGTTTACAACAATTTAATGTTAAACCATCTATCAATGATCCAAATCAATCAGCCTTCAATGGATACAACAACATGCCTGCCAATGGTAGCTTTTTCGATAACTTGTTAAACAATTTACAGAATTGGGACTACTCAAGTGTATCCCAGTCTGACTTCCCAACTGGCAATGAATTTCAAAATAACACTGAATCAAACTCTAACCAGCAAACAAACGGTGGGTTTCCTTTGTTCAATGGGAGTATCAGTGGAAATGAATCGGGCTCTGCCTCTGGATCAGCATCTGGTCCAGCATCAACAATTCGAAGTAGGCAAGACAGCGTGAATAGTACACTCACACCACAAGCTTCTGCAATAGCAACACCTAATCCATCTGTATTTGCAAGACAGTTGCAACAAGGACATAATTCAGGAACCCAAAGCACAGCAGTTGGATCACCAGTAGGCTCAAGTTATCAGATACCAAAATTACTACAACAAGATGCATTATTTCCAAGTCTTACGCCCAAACAACAACAACAACAACAATTTCAAGTGGCACACGATCAACAGTATCGAATACAGCAAGCACAGCAGTTAGGTCAGATGGGACCTTTGACTGGACAGCAACAGCTGCAACAACAGCAGCTGCAACAACAACAACAGTTGGGAGTTGGATTTCCCGGTCAGTTGAATGTTAATGTTAACGATTCGTCAAGAGGTTTCTTGACCAATGGTACTAATGGGGCTTCACATAGATATACTTGAATGTGTGGTTACTTGAATAAATATACTTTTTCTTCTATCAACTTTTTCTTTTAAATTACGAAGCTACGACTAACTCTGTTTTACTAAATAGTAGGTGTGAAATGTAGTGTACATGTTTAAAGCCTTAGTGATGTGATAAAGTGAAAAGAAAGTTACGTTTCACTAATCATTTATTAAATATTGGCGCGGAATTATTGATTTTCTTTGTTTTCCCCTCATACCTAAACATGTTTGCTTCTTCAGGCGAATCAATAGACTAAAGAATCACTATAGCTTGGAATAAAGCAACTTTGAGACTTAAACTGGCTAGAGCTGGTAAACTAAGTGTACTTTTCTAGATGATATATTACTTATTGATCTGTCATATCCAAAAAACAGAAAAGTAATTTCCACAACGCTTACGTGATCCATGACAACGAACGATGCGACTGACATATTGTAACAGTAGGTACCTGGGTAGAGTAAATATGGGTGACTAAAAAACTGAATTTAAGGTTTCCCTTACAGAGAAACAACTACCAACAACCCCCCAACTACAATAATAATGCAATTTGCTTTTGCTTGTGATGCTGCTTGTCTTTTGATTGTAACGACTACTATCTAAGTTCAATAGTTTCATCATTGCTTTTTCACAAGCATGCGTTCCAACTTATTAAAAGGGTACAGAACAAGCTAAAGGATGAATATAAGAGGCTAACAAAAGAACAAAGTCAAAAGAAAAGAAAAAACCGTTAGACGATGCACAGCTGTAAAGTAGAGTGTAACAAAAGAAAAATCATACAGTTAAGTGCTATTTTCAGAAATTCTCATTTCATGATGATTGTGGAAATTAGATCGAAACAAAGTGTTGTTGTTGAGGAGTGAATTTTACTTTTAATAGGTTAACAATTAAGTACTGGCGAGATCAAACATTAAGTTCTTAGCTAAAGGGAAACAGACTTTCGTGACTGTTTTATCATCTACAAAGTAAATGAACATGTATGTACATAATCAACTAATCCGTAACCTCTTTCAAACTATTCTACAGGACCTTGGAAAAAAAGGAAGCTAGACACTCACAATTTCATCAAGGGTTTTATCTAGTGAGTTCTTACATAATAGATACTGCAATTACTTAGAAGGGGCTTATAAGCAAGCAGACAGCATCTGGACCATGGTGCTTAATATGATCTAGCCCATTTATAAGTCCAATCCTTAATATGCAAAGCTTCGTAAACGCTAAAAGTAATTATCTAAGCCTCGATCAGCAAGAGCATCCTGTTGAGTCAGTAAATTAGGATACGTTTTCAGTTGAACATTTTATTCGATTTATGACAATTATTTCCTGAAGAGGAAGTATAAGTTGGTACACAGCCTTCATAAAAGAGTCTGCTTACTGGTGAATTGCTATGGTAACGTGTAAAAAATGTTTGGTGCACATAAACTTAAAGTTGATGCATGCACGTAATTAGTGAAAAGTTTTCTTTTTTCTTGTTTTGAAAGTGCACATCGTTTGTTTGGTGGCCTTCCAAGAATCATTTTGTGGGCTAGTTTTCATTATGAAAGGCAAATCGAACAGTGAACACGCGTGTCTATGGCAGGTCCACGGAAACAGATTATGGTGAAACTTTTAATAAATCTAATTATTCACTCACTTAACTTCCTCAAAATATAGTCTGTGGATCTATCTGGGTTTCAAGAAAAACAAAACGTAACAAGTGTCAAAGAGAACTGTTAACCATTTTGACTATAACAAAAAAGATTTCCGAGGTTACAGGTTAGTCTCAATCTCTAATGGCAACAACTTGCACCTCTACAAATCATCAAGTTACAGGGTGGAAGTAAAAACAGTAGTTTGAACCTCATGCTGGAAACGAGCCTTGGAGGCTACCAAGCTTACGCTTGGCTTATGGTTTGATTTCCAGAGATCATCTCTTTGAAACAATGTAAGGATGGTTTTGACTTTGAGGCAAGTTAGTGCATACGTAATATATATATATAATATATAATATATATATGTAGTGTTCTAGGCTTTGGAATGACCCCCTCAGTGTAGAAAGGGGCAAGGGAAAAAAAAGCAACAACTTTGAAACTCCAAAAAGGAAATAATTTGTTGCAGTAAAAAGACATAACTTTTCTCCAGGTTGCCTGTACATATTGTTTTTATATTGTGTCCTATGGATCTCGATAGTTGATGCACTAGTAGAGTAACTGTCTTAAGGAATTGCAACTATCACTCATAACATTAGAGGTTTTTTATTAGTTAAAAAATTGAAATTATTGGAGTTTAGTAACACTGTAAAAAAACCTTTGGATCTGATACACAGAACTAAAAATTAATCTAATCGTAAAATAGAGGTCGATCCGATCTTGCAGCATGAAAAAAAAAATCTTACATGTGATGTGGCCAACGAAACATATAGCAGCATCCAATAGGCTAAATAAGATCAACTCTCCGATTAAGTCTGAAGTCTAGAGTCTAGACTCGAGACTCATTCTGGTCAAACCGGTAATGCGTGCGGGATACGACCGGCATGCCAATGAGCAAAAAGCAAAAAAAAACTTTTGCACAGCCAGTAGTTTATAATACAATTCTGTCACACTAGCTAGCCTTGCCAGGAAGAAAAGCTGTAAATCGACATGATTGTAGCCAATCGTTCAACTTGAAAAAAACATAATCAATTACATTTGGTATTTGGTCATTTGGTGGTTACATCATATGACTTGTTCATAGAGTTCAACGAGAGTTGACAGCGTAATCCACACTAGTGGGTCTAACTCCAAACTTCATAACGGTGCTTTTTTGGACGGCGAGGCGGCTGAATACTACTGCATACTCATAAGCGTTTTATGCATGTGATACGATACTCTCACAAATATTTATTGAAAAAGAAAAAAGGAAAAGAAAAGCTCTTGAAATATAAAAAGGGACCTGAATCATCGTTTGTAATAAGTATTTGTATCTGAAATGGTAATCAATAATTACAATATTTAGTTTAAATTCAAAACAGTTAACCAACTATATACATTCCTTTAAAAAAACACGATTCAAACTATTAATCTAGTCGGATATTAAATAATATTTCAATTTCTAACTATTTCAACTATTCATTCATTCCTTATATTTTCACCAGTTGCAATTATTCATTCCTTTCCAAATACTCAATATGTCCTTCTCTAAAACATTAGTTTCTATCCTTTTTGCTACTTTATTAGCCCAACAATCAACTGCTTTACCAGCTGCCGAATTCCATGGTCACCACTTTCACAAGAGAGGTAACACTTGTTCGTTCCCAACAGACAAGGGATTCGTCAAAGTTTCAAGTAGCAAGCCTAACGCTGAAAGCAATGGCTGGGCCCAAGATGCTGCATGTACAGCAGGCAGTTACTGCCAATATGCTTGCCCACCTGGTAAGTTGATGGGTCAGTGGAATCCATCTGTTACATCTTACAGCTATCCAGGTTCTCAAGACGGTGGTATGTACTGTAACAGTAACGGTGAACTAGAGAAACCAATCTCTTCAAATGATTATTGTTATGAAGGGAAAGGAACTGTCAGTGTCAAGAACAAGGCCTCTAAGAATTCCGCTTTCTGTCAAACCGTTTTACCAGGTAATGAAGCCATGCTGATTCCAACTGATGTTGATGCCTCTGCTTCCCAAACCTTGGCAGTTCCTGGTACTGAATACTGGGCCTCAACTGCTGCTCACTATTATGTCAATCCACCTGGTGTTTCAGCTGATGAAGGTTGCCAATGGGGCTCTACCGCCAATCCTTATGGTAACTGGTCACCTTATGTTGCCGGTGCCAATATGGATGACAACGGAAGCACTTTTGTCAAGCTGGGTTGGAATCCGATTTATTTTGAAGACTCTTCTCCATTCAAAAACGAAAAACCAACTTTTGGTATCAGAATGAGTTGTGATGATCCAAGCAAGTGTAACGGTGAGGCATGTGAAATCAACCCATCAACTCACGGTCTCAACAAAGTCAGTACCAATCAAGACTCCAGTGATGGTGCTGCTTGGTGTGTTCTAACAGCTACTGACTACGCTTCTGTCACAATTGAAGTTTTTGATTTATAGATTGCCAGAGCAATCTATTGACTTTCATTTTATATCAATTTTATATTTTGTGTTTTCCCGCGTTGAGTTTTAAGTTTATTTTTTCCCGCTCGTTTTTTTGATATGTTGTTTTTATTGTTTAGAAACATCATCTACTTTTTGATACCCAATTTTCTCCTCTTGTTAATAACGAAATACAAAAGAACCCCTCCTTTTATCGCTCGAATTCCTTCCCATGCATCCCCGATGAATTGTAAACTCGTATAATTAAATCAGTAAGTTCCTCATGAGAAGCGTTTTAGCTCATATGGTCTTCTATTCTTTTTGTATGCATATGCATAATAACATGCTATAGAGTAAATCTTACCTTGACGAAGCTAAAAAGTTCCATCTCCGGCTTAATTACGATAGGGTACAATGATCATTCCAGATTTTTTTTGAGTAAAAGCTTGAAGACAAGTAAATTTTTCAAAAGAAGTCTCTAAAACTTTTTTGAACCTTGGTTCAATACAGAAAAGGCGAATATCACGTGCCAGTTATTAAGGAAAGTCATAGGAAGCTATCCTGATGGAAAATCCTAGTGTCAATTTGAAGAAGTTTAGATTCACCTCTGACTTAACTTTTAGCGCCAATAATGAACAATTGCTGCGCTTTGATTAAATCTCAGTAGTTCGAGGGTAGGGTTGAAGTCCAGCATTAATATGTGAAATATATTATACTGTATTCGACTATATAAATATACCAACGAATTCGACCCGCTATCTTTGGCTCTGTCTTTTCTTCATGTAGATCTCAATATTGACTTCTGTGACTTGGGTTTATTAATCAATGAACAATTGCTAGGATGGCGTTAACTTAATTCCCCATGTTTCAATAACTGGTCCGTGATGATTACGTTAACGCATCTATTTTGCCTACTTGGGTTACGTCATCACCATTGGGGTATGTTTTTTTTTTGAAGCCCAATTAAAGCTTGAACTTAAAGTAGTGGTTAAATTGATGTATTTGAGTACCATGTTTGTATGTTTCTTGTTTAGCGGTTTTTCATTCACTCGCTTTTCATATATATCGCCAAAGCATTTTGTTAAAATACTTCCCGACTATTTTCTTTCCTGTTTTACACTAAACTTCCATCGTTTTCTTTAGCTTGTTTCGGAATTTCATTTTGGTGCAATTTGGATCTGCACTTAACAATTGTTGATATTCTTTACAAAGTTTAAGGTTTGAATTGTTTCAGCGAATTTTACAAAGACATCTATCCATTTGCTCACAAGTTATTGAAGTGCAAGTTACTTATAATAAACAGTTAAAGATTTTCAAGTTGTTATTAGGACATTTTAGCCGTTATTGATATCAAAAATGAAAATCACCAAGAAAGAAGCCAAGATTTTGACTCTTTTAGTCATTGACTCAATTTTTTTCTTTTTGGAAATTATCATTGGTTATGCAGTCAACTCTTTGGCATTGATTGCTGACTCGTTCCACATGCTAAATGATATCATTTCATTACTTGTCGCTTTATGGGCGGTCAACGTTGCAAAGACAAAAGAAGCCGATTCCAAATATACATATGGGTGGCAGAGAGCAGAAATACTAGGTGCTTTGATCAATGCCGTCTTTTTGCTTGCATTATGTTTCACTATATTCATTGAGGCAGTTCAAAGATTTATATCTCCGCAAGAAATCACAAATCCAAAGTTGATATTAGTTGTTGGTAGTTGTGGTTTGCTTTCTAATATAGTTGGTTTGTTTTTATTCCATGAACATGGTCACTCCCATGGAGGAGGAGGACATTCTCATGGCGACTTTGGCGAAGAATCTGAAGAGCAGACTCTACAAAGTCACGCACACGAACACGAACATGGCCACTCCCATTCACATCGTCATTCTCACTCTCATGAACATCCAACCATAGTAGATGAAGATATTAATGATGACTCCGACATTGAAAATGTTTTCCCAGCTGTTGTTGTTAATAAATTACAAAATAGATATTTTTCAAATCAAGATTATGCTTTGATCCACAAGAACCATAACCATACTCTGAAGAAGTCTGATATCTCTGGATCCTCTAAGTCTCTGAACATGCAAGGCGTGTTCTTACATGTTTTGGGTGACGCTATTGGCAACATCGGAGTGATGTTAACTGCTATTTTTATCTGGAAGACGAATTATTCTTGGAAATATTATTCGGATCCTTTGATTTCTTTGATTATCACTATCATCATTTTCTCAAGCGCCCTACCTCTATGTAAATCATCATCAAGGATTTTATTACAAGGCACCCCTCAAACGGTTGATTTTGATGATGTCAAAGAAGATATTCTTGAAATTCAAGGAGTTGTTTCGGTGCATGACTTTCATATATGGAACTTGACCGAAAAATTATTGATTGCTTCCTTGCATGTGGAGCTAAGTTGCTCTCCGGAACAATTTTTGCATGTTGCCTCTAGTGTCAAAGGCTGCTTACATGATTATGGTATTCATAGTGCCACCATTCAACCAGAGTTTTCGAATTACCATGCTTCAATTGATAAATTGCCTACAAGATATTCCTCGAGTCAAAAGTTGGCAACACTCGGAAATTCGGACGACGAGAATTCTAAGCTTCTTGCTCTAGGTGGATCAGGTTCAGGTTCGGGTGCTGGGTCCGGACTAGGATTAGATCACAGTTCACGCAACGGATCGGGATATGGGTCTGCTGGTAATGAATCGGAGAATGCCAATGCATGTTTGGTCGATGCTACGGTTGGTTGTACAACCAAGGATTGCGTTAAGAGCGTTTAAAAAGTACACAAAATCGTCCCAACAAAGGGATATAGATACAGACATTATCATCCAAACGCTTACTGTCTTTAATGAAATACCAAGCACACCAAAAGCTAAAAAGCAATATATACTTTTTCCGTTAATTAAACGATGTTTCCTTTGATTGTTTCTCTTTCTGTGTTTACCAGAATCTCTGTTTCAAATAATAATCTAATTTATAAAATGTACCCGAAACTTGCTATGTAATCGAAAATTGATAATGTAGTCAGCCTATTGTATACGTAATTCGAAACACTCAGACCTCCTGATTTAGCCTTGAGTTGTCTAAATTTAGAACAACGTTCTTGTATCAGTATGGCCGAGTGGTCGTGTGATTCGAATTGATATGATACGTGTGTGGCCAAAGGTGGAATTTGGTGAATGCTAGCCATGCAGATCAGGAGGCGTCCTCAACATTTTTCGGACTGAAAAAGAGCTCTATTATTTTATGCAATATATATTTATTGATCTATTATTGAAAATTAAGTAATAAATATCAATTAAAAATTGATAAACATTAAATTATAAATAATGAGTATTAGATAATAATTGATAAATATCAAATATTAAAGAATGAATATTAAATAATAAATAATAAATAAATATTGAATATCAAATATCAAATATCTATAAATAACTTCATAAGGACACACTGCCAGCTCATTATTTCGATACCTGATCTTTACTTACCAGACTCACGAAATTTACAAGTACAGCTCAATACACCGTCCCCATTTGTATCATAGCTGAAAACATAACCAGGTTCTTACTACTAAATGAATAATGAACAAACTCATACCAGCATTCGGTAGAAGCCTCAGTAGATTTCGACTTCCAAAGTTGCTCTTACCGTTGGTGTTCCTGGTGGGTATATTTTTGTTTCATTTATCTGGGATCAATGTTTTGATAGGGACTGATAGTATTGAAACTCCTGGAAAGATGAGAAACGAGCGTCATAAAGTATCTATGAACAGATTTGATAAATATATTGAAACCACAGAATTGAAGGGCACCACGATATACAATTATAAACACTACCAGGAGCATGCTATAAGCAAGGAAAATGCAACGCTGTTTTCACTAGTTAGAAACACTGAATTGTATGCTATGCTGCAGACTATCAACAATGTTGAGCATAGATTCAACCACCAGTTCCATTATGATTGGATATTTGCAAATGATGAGCCGTTTTCTAACGAGTTTATCCATCTGGTTACCAATATGTGCTCAGGAACAGCGATATTTGTTACCATCCCAAAAGAAAAATGGTCATACCCTTCTTTCATAGATCAGAATCGAGCTGCTGCAACAAGAAGAAAGATGAAGAAAAAGAAAGTTAAGTATGGAGATCAAGAAGCGTACAGGCACATGTGCAGATTTTTTTCAGGAATGTTTTACAACTTGGACGAGATGTTAAACTATAGATATTCATGGAGAATTGAACCCGAAATTGAGTTCCGCTGCTCCATAAGTTATGATCCGTTTGAGATTATGAGAAAAGAAGATAAGATTCATGGTTTCAGTTTATCTCCATTAGAGTTGCATACAACAGTTGAAACTTTATGGAACGAAACATTGGAATATATGAAAGAGTATCCAGATAGAATATCAGAGAACAACAACTTTTTATTTCTTACCGACGATGATGGTGAATCGTTTAATATGTGTCATTTTTGGTCTAATTTTGAAATAGATGATTTGGATTTTTTCAGAGGTGAGGCATATGAACATTTCTTTAATTACTTAGATCAAAAGGGAGGCATTTATTATGAAAGATGGGGTGATGCACCTATTCATACAATAGCTGTTTCGATTTTGTTACCTTATACTAGACTACGATATTTTAGTGGTACGGGGTACTACCATGCTCCTCACACGCAGTGTGATGTTACTCGACAACAACGCATCGATAATCAATGCACCTGTTCTATAGAGAACGATTTTGCTTGGGATCCTCATAGCTGTATTCCAAAATTCTTTGATGTTCATAATTTGGAAAGGCCAAGTCATGTAAGTCAAGATAGATACTTGCCAATTCATGATCAGAAATTGAGGAAGATTGAACTTGCAAAGTTGGAAGAAGCGCAATCAGTTGAATAGATAAAGGGACAGTGAAGAGCTTCAAGCTAAAACTCAAACAAGAAAAACGATCTTGTTATATCCGTCTGATATTCGGAAGGAAGAATGGAAGTTATTTACATGGTTCTATGCAGTCATGTACAAAAAGCATTATGGGTAATTGTTGTAAATATTTAATTTGCATTTTGTTATTGAGGTATTCATATTAATGTACATAGGTGAAATCAATTACTTTTTTAAAAAAGATAATATGTGGTGTACATTTCAGTAGTTTTCCTTTGGAAATCCAAATGCCTCACCACTCTAAAGAGTCTGCCCATTTGACATTCTTAACTCTCTGGTGTATTATTTCTGAAGCCTGCGCTTGTCCATTACCTGTACTGAAGCTGAAGGGCTTTTTGCTCTGAGACAGTTGAAGTTGACTCTGTGGCTGATGAGATGGCGCGAGAGGTAGCTTGACAAAGTTAATAGCGTTTTTGGTATCGTTTTTAAAACGCTTGTTCTCTTTATTATCTTCAACTTCGAAGTGAGATAATTGCTGGTGTCTTTTCAAAAACTCTTTTTGCTCTGATTTAGTATAGAATCCTACAGCTTTCTTGTTCTTTTCAATCGATGAAAACTCACTTTTTTTATAGTTACTATTATATCTTGCTGAGGTAGTCCTAGCTAATATAGCTTTAACAATTGCTGCCTTTCTGACGCCCCCTATGTCAGGTCCAGAGGTTGGGATGGTCACCAGTTCTGTTGTCTTTTCAGGTATAGGTATACCATTACAGTTTTGTGAATTGATTTCAGTGGCGTACTTTGTAGCATCATCCAGATTACCATCTGATGACTCGACAATCAAGTTTAAAAGATTTTTGCGCACTTTTATGGTAGGTTTTTCAGGTTCTGAACTCTTATCGGTTGAAGGAGAGCAAATTCGCTTGGGGGATTGTTTCGTATCCTTATGAGTGTGTTGTTTGCTCAAGCCAAGGTGTTCCTGAGAGTTAATACTTCTGTAATTCTTTGGGTCGGAGTAAATGGACGATCCATATAAATCTTCACTCAGCTTGAGTCTATATTGTTTTAATGAGGCCAGCAGCTCTTTGGGATCTCGAAGTCTTTGCTCATTAAAGCTTTGGTGTGTATTACGAGTAGTATGAGCTCCCAAAGGCCCATTTGCGGTGTAAGCTTCGGAATATATCTCCACAGACGGTTGTGGTTCTGTTTGCTCAATATTATCAAATTCCAACTCTTCAAACTCTTCATTCTCGTTTTCATCAAATAGTTCACCCAAAATTAAATCGCTATCCTCATGAGATTTGTTGAAAAAGTTGTTCAACTCGGCATCAAAATTAATATCTCCTTCTAAATCTTGACAATGATCAATATCTTCATTTGGGTCGTGGTGATCAGAACGAACTTGGAAGTCTAATTCTTCAAGTGATAGATCACTAATCAGACCACTTATATTGTTTTTTGTGTTTCCAGCAATGTCTTCAAGTTCTCCCTCGTTTGAAACGTTGATTTCCTGGTCCCTGATATCATAAAGCGCTGCATCTTGACGTTCTGTCTCGTGGTCTCCATTCTCTTCTTCGAGAATTATGGTGGTTTTCTCACCTTTTGAGAAGTCCAAGTCTGGTGTTGGGCCAAACATTTTGTATTCCATGGCCATCGTTTTAAGATAAGAGCCAAAATCAAAGGCATCCAGGTGAGTAAAGGAATTATCTCTTATGTCAGAGTTTTGCATTTCTCCTTCGACTCTAGGTTTTGGTAATTTGAAAATATCATCCAATGCAGTATTGCCTGATTCAAAATCATCCAGAAGACTCGGACTCTGCTTTTTTGATGATTTAGTATTAAATATGTTTTTGAGGGATGACGATGAAGATGATAGAAATGGAGACTCAAATATGGAGCTTTTAAGAGGCGAAGAATGTTTCATAGCCAGTTGCAAAGATATATGTATGGGTTAAATGTTATCGCTTGACTCCAAATAGTCCAATGATCAGCCAGTTTGCAATGTCTTCAAAGAAGTATATGTGTGTATTATTTATGGCAGATGTCTAGCTTTTCTGGTTTAGTGAACTATTCTATAAAAATCAACATCAGGGTTGTATAGAGGAGCTTATCCAGAAGTCAAATCAAGATATGGTCTTTTGATCAAGTTGATTGTCCTGGCTCTTGATTTAATATTAATCTGTTTTTTTAAACTTTTGTTTTGTTTACTTTTTCCCGGATTGGGACAAGCAGCTTTTGTGCACCAGCCCTTGCATCCTTCTTTACCGCCACATGTAAGTGGCGCGTGGACTAAAAAAAGGGATCAGTTTTTTTTTAAACTTGCACTGTTTTTGGGATGTTGTTTGTTTGGGGTGAGGATGATCCTTTGAGATACTTAGCTTTGATACCTTCCGCCTTTTAAATAAAATCCAACAGTTAGAGTAATAAGTTGTCCCTTTTGATGTCTTTTCATATCTTTCCATTAATTAAACTGTTGAGTGTGACTTTTATACCAGCTATCTAGACGGTAACGGTTTACCTTTATCTAAATGATTTTACCTCTAGGCGTCAAGTGCTTGAAGATAAATTTGACTTCAAAAGAGTATTTTACTAACATAAAAGTGTTCATGTACTTTAATGTTCTGGTGGCAATACAGCTTTGCTAAATTAAACTAAATGTCTGCAGTCAAAGAAGGCACTTCTAAAGATTTATTAGAAAAAATGAAACAAGAAACAACGGCCCAAGAGGCTGTTGAACACGACGGTTCTCCAATTATAGCGCCAGAGAAGGACAATAAAGAGGACTTCAAGATCCCAGAAACAACAAAAACTTACTCTCATTTAAATAGTTACCCAATTGCAGCTTCTTGGTTCAGAATTCACGACTCGCTTCCCATCCCCCATATATTGAGAAGAAGATTATTCAACTTATCATATGCCGCCCCAGTCAGAAGATATACAAATGGCGTCGACGACTACTTTGATAATTGGTTAAATGATTTTGAAAAAACTGTTCCTCAAGTCAAAACATTGAGAATGAGAGACATCAGAAATTCTCTAACTCGACCAGTTGTCAGTGGAGCCCTTTATGTTGATGACCGTATGCATAATTTGTCTTTAACTGCTAACGACATGTTATTAACTCCAGTCAGAAGAACAGCATCAACTGTCAGAAAAGCATATGCGCCAATTTATGATACCAATGGTAGCGCTTTAATCAGATCTCAATTTGACCCACTTTTAAGACCACTCAATGATAACTTTCAAAGGTCTATTGATAGTAGATACAAGGAAATCGGTGAACCATTACCGGAGGATGCTAAATACTCAAGCGAGCTGTCTCGTACAATCAGATTAGTCAACAATGGTTATGAAAGAGGAAGACCAGTCCTTGTTGCAAGACTTACTGGGTTGAGGGAAATTCCAGCCCAAACAAGTAAGCATTTATCGGAAGTCTACGAAACAAACAGAAAAAGAAGAGGAGAAGGAAGAATGATTGCAATGATCTCATCTGTGGATACTGTTCGTGACCTGGTGACTGAAGGATATACCGCCGTTAACGACTTGACTCACAATGCAAGTTCTGAAACTGTTGTTCCAGTGAAAGATGTTGAAGAACTTCAGACTGTTGTCTGATTATGGCATTATAAGTAATTAGAATTGTGCATTCACAAATCCAATTTCTTGTTCAGGTTCACTAAGTTGAATGGATGCGCCGCCCAAACACACACACATATACTGTATATTTGATTAAGTGATTTTCTCTTAAACTATATGAATTCTGTAGATTATATTATCTGTTCCGTAAACTACTACTACTGCAAATGTATAATTTGAAAACTCAAAAGAATGCACCATATCATTTAGAATTCTGCCAAAAAAAATATAAACTTAGTATTTGTATGAAAAAAAAAATGAATCAATATAAAGATTCAAATTGGGTAAGGAGATTAGTAGCGACTAATCACTCCCAAATAGCAAAAAAAATTAACAAAAATGCAAAAAGCTTTTCCAGCTAAATGAGAAACAAGACCCCTTAATCTGTATCAGTTATGCAGCAGCGGTATTTATTTCCTTCATTTCCTCTTGTAAAGTGACCAATCTCTTGTGAATTTGTTCAATATCTTTATTGAATTTATCTTGTCTATCAAACAATGCTCTCTTCCATTCTTTGAACTTTAAATTCTGGGCTTGAACGATCTCAGTAAACTTTTTCTTCATTGCCTTTTCAGATTCAAGGAAGGCTGGATTCATTTCGACTAATTCCCTTTCAGTTTCCTTTAAGCTTAAAGTGTTTAATAAACTTAAAATTTCAATGGAGCTTTTCGTCTCAACGACTTGGTGAATATTCGGATGAGGTGGACTCGATTCCTTTGTGGTGGACTTCCAGCTACCCTTGCTATCAGGAACAATAACTTCATTGTCATGTTTTTCAACGCCTAATGATTCAAGTTGATGTTCAGTCAAACTTAATTCCATAGCCTTTCCTAATCTATATCTCATGAAATCACGGCGGTAGTTCTCATAGTAGTTCTCAGTTGAGACAATCAAATCAGCCATACTAGTACCCATCAAAAACTCTCTGAGTCTAACAAAATCACAATGGGAAGGATTTTCAACTTCAGCAAGACCCCATTTGTAACGACGACCACGAACCAATTCTCCCTTTTCGTTTTCATATCTCTTGTTTGAATTGATTACTGAAAAAGGCATGTCACTAATATCAGATTTTGTTAACCCTGGCTTTTCAATTAGTTCACAAATTGAGATGTTATTTTCTTTCAAACTCATCTTGACTCTTTGTTTGAAGCCATTTACTTCTTCAACAGTGAAAGCATCGGCCTTGGAGATGACTGGAATCAAGTTGATTCTAGTAGATAAATTCTTCATCGCTTCGATATCCACCTGACTCAAACCAGTAGCTGAAGGAACAATAAAATATAGACAAGCGTGAATTTCCCCGTGAACTAAAGGATCTCTATCAGGTTGGTTTTCTTGGTAAACGACACGTCTGTATTGTTCATCAATGTATCTAACAATTGGGTACCAACAATATCTGTTGTCAATGTAATCACCAAATCCTGGAGTATCAATAACTGTCAATCTTAAATGGAAATTGTTTTCAATAAGTTCCATCTTGTAAGGAACAATCTCAGTTGTTTTCTCAGGGTTCTGGTTGATTGTTGTATTTGAATTATCAATCACTTGAGTATCAAACAACGAGTTGATGAAAGATGTCTTTCCCACACCTGATTCTCCAATCACCATGATTGTGAAGTTAGCGCCTTCTTTCAAAGCATTCAAGCGTTTCAGAACTGGAAGGCATGCAAGACCAATCTCGCCTGGATATAAGTTGATAACCGCGGAATCTAAGTTGTAATGAATGGGATATTCATCTTCTTTCATCAATGTTCCAGTGCTAACGCTTGATGGTGGGTCATCGTTACCAGATAGCTGGTCTTCTTCTTGCGATTCACTGTTGATAACATCCATATTGATATGGCCTTCTGTAAGCGAGGCACTTGGAGGAGATAATAGATCAATAGATTCTTTCATATTGTTTGGAGCTTGATGCGAATTTACTTCTGTCTAAGACTATCGGTCACTAGTTGGAATGCATCTTGCAAGCAAGAAAACTGAACATTGAAGCAAAGTTAAGAAACTAATTCTAAGTTGTCTTGTTTGGACTTTGACCACCTCTTCCTCTTGACAACCCATTAAGCGCTGATTGAAGGTTCCAAAATCAGTGTGCGGCTCATAATCAAATATTGAATATGCAATTCTAGAAATCATAGTTCATCTATTGGCGTTAGCGGTTGCGTTTCTTAACGATAGAAAACAGTTCCAAAGGACACCAATGGTTGAACTGAAAGGGACTTGAAACTTTTTTGGCATAATAAGAAAATTTACAAATTGAACTGGAAACCATAATGAGAAATTGATAACCAATGTTGATAGATAAATTTTGTATAATTTATTCTTGACATCTTCTGGTGTACCCCTTTCAATTACAATAGTACCATATGAGAAAAAGCACATTAAGGAAATAGGAGAGAAGCAAAGTTGGTCCGTTAAAACTCGTTCTAAAACACTGACAAACGAGGGCATATCTTTATACATACTGTTTAAAAACGAGTACCACACCACTTGAACAAACGCCATGATAAATCCCCACAGTATAAAACAAACAAATCTATAAAAACAGAAATCGGTGGAAGGTTTGACCTCTGGTTGTAAATCAACTGGTGATTCATCACTTGAACCGGTGCTTTCTGCGTGTACATTCTCTCCATAGTCAACAAATAAATCTTCAGGATTTCTTGAATTTATGGAACCAATGTAATTTGATATGTCATAAGCGGATGAATTTCTTGATCCCCTGGGAAGCATGTTTTTTTCAAATAATGCTGGTATACTTTGTGCCATTGTATCTGCAATCCCATATAAGACCAAGTTAGTAGCGATGGTGGCAACTAATGATGACTTAGTGTATAGTCTATGATATTTGAATGTTAGCTTTATGAGGAAGTAGAAAAATACTGAAAGGATGATGTAATTGATGATTGGGACATTATATATTCTAAATCTGTTACATAGACTTTCAAATTTCAAAAAAAGTTTCTTCGAGGTAGCTTTTAATGATCTTGAATTTTCGAGATCGGGCTCATTAAAGGTTATATCTGCATTTGAGTTTGGGTTCGGACTGAATGGATTATGAAAGATACTATCATCGCCAGCTAATCTCACCGACATTTATGTAGGATAACCGTAGGTCTGCGGATTTTAATCAACGTCAATTGTTAATCAATAAGGGTATGACACCCGGTATACTTACCTATTTATCAGTTAGTAACTTGACAGATTGAAGGCACAGTTTTGATAGAGTGCTATATAAAGGAGTTAGGGCTATCCTGCAGAACTTGTATCATGCTTACTAGAATTGCCGTTTTGGGCTTTATAAACCTACAATAACTATCCAATCACTTACGTACTCAACTAATCACACCGCCCAGTAATTCTAAAATACATATCCCGTGCTACTGCTGCAGGGTTACACGCCCTGTTAAAGGCTGTGAAAAAAGCAACCCTCCCACCTGCTTAAAAGTTGGTGACTGCGAAAAACTTTTCAGCCCGGCTCGCTCCCTTGGCAGACGTCTCTCTCGCTCCCCTCTGTCTCTCAACACCCTCGTTCTTACCATGAGGGCTTCTCTTGCTCTTGTTAAGCTAGCGCTGGAAAATTTGCTTGCAGTTAGTATGGCACCTGCTTTGGTTGAGGACTACCATTGGAGCAGTTCTCTATTATTATTCAACTAAAATATTAGCATTTTCTATCTTGGTTATATTTTATAAGGTAACATAGCAATAACTAAAAGCTTCAAGTCAACTAACAAAGTATAGAAACACATATCCATATCAACATGTTAATTCCAAAAGAAGACAGAAACAAGATCTACCAATACTTATTCAAGGGTATGTAGCACACACACACACACAAGGGCATGGAAATCACGAAATTGACTATAAGCAAGTACTGAAAGATATTATTGGATCTATTTTTCATCAAGGATAGCATTCTGGACCGTGTATATATATAGATATAAACATCTTACGAGCAACATTGATTTAAATCTTTCCCAAATTCTACACGATCATTGAATTATGAATCGTTCAACATCAAATACTTGAGTACGAGCATTAAGAAGACCTGAAGTCAGTACCATACTATCGAACGTATCAAAAAGAGCTGAGTCTTGGAATGTTGGATGTGTTAGACTTGAAATTCATTTCATAGTAAATCTTCTGACCAATAGTATAAAACACTTTTTCCCAGTTGGGGCATCGATTTGTTTAAGTTCGGCAGCCTGAATGAATATCACCATCATTATCATCACTTAGAGAGCTAGACGTTTTAATCAATTGGTCACTCATTATATGAACGACAAGAGGCAAATTTATATCAACCAGCATGCCACATTCACAAAGTAAATGTTCAACTTATAGACTAATAGACCAGAATTTCTTTCATTACACTATTTCGATTTCTCAATATTGGAACACCTTTTCTTTTTCTTTCTTGAACAAAAATGTATACTAACTATTTTGTAAATCATTTTATTTTGATTTCGATTGAACCTAATTTAGAGGGTGTCTTAGTTGCTCACAAGAACTTTGAAGTTCAACACGAAGAAATCGACACTAAAAACTTATATGTCATCAAGGCTTTGCAATCATTGACCTCAAAAGGTTTTGTTAAGACTCAATTTTCATGGCAAACCTATTACTATTCCTTGACTGACGAAGGTTTAGAATACTTAAGAGAATACTTAAACTTACCAGAAGGAATTGTTCCAAAGACTTTGGTTGTTGAAGCTACTCCAGAAAGAGATGTCAGAAGAACCAATGGTCCAAGAAGAGAAGGTGGTGATAACTACAGAAGAAGAAGAGATTAAATGATTTGTTACTAGGAAATTTTAAAGGTAATAATCCTTATATTTGTTGTTTTATTTGTTTTTTTCTGTAACAGCTAGATTAATGAATCGTTTCAATATCACACAATATACAAACAAAAATCTTTATATCATACTCCCTATATATATATAATCATTTTTCCAAATAAAAAAGTATAATTTTTAAAGGAGGGACGGTATGATCCTATGTTTAGTAATGGTTAGTAAAGTTGCATGATGCTCATTACAAAATCTAAAACACTAATAAGGCTCCTCTAGGATTCCTTCGACAAGAACTCACTACCTGAACGATCAGCACTAATTACAGTTTAAACGATGAAATGTGGCTATAGATATTTTCCACAGGTTGTAGAGCCAATAATTCTTTAATCAACTGCTCTTCCAAAAGGTTATACTGATAAGAGTTTGAACTTAACACAGCCGTGCACCAGTAGAAAGAGATCGGTTTCAAAGATCCATCAGGGGCCTTAAAAAATTGGGCTTTTCCCAGTTCAAATACGAATTTGTACTCTGAACATACTATGATTACCCGTTCTGGATATATTCTTCCCTTATATCTCTGCTGATTGCTGGTTGCCAATCTCAAGATAATTGAATCAACAGGTAAATTACAGAACAATGGTTTTTGGAAGGCATAAAAATAAGCCTGTGGATCTTAAGTTACAGGATAGCAACTACCAGCCAGTAGGTATTTTCATCTGATCTCATTTTCACTAATACATGTGCAGCTCCGTTTCCTACAAGGTATCATTTAATACTAACATATATTTTAAATTGCTCTCATAAGGCTCCCAATCCGAATTCTTTAAAACCTCAAGCTGCATTAGGGACGGAAAATCCAATAAGGAACCTGGTTACTTCTCCAGGTGGACCACAGACGCCATTTCAGAATGAACCCCAACAGTCAATTGGTCCCGTGAGAAGTGCTCCCCCTCTTCCTAATCACCCGTACAAGCCTCCAGAGCAATATGGACAAACTTATCCGTTTCCAATTCCTATCCGAAATCAGCATACGGGACAACAATTTACCCCAGCACAACCACAACAACAACAGCCTACTGTTATAAATAACTACTACTATGTCACTCCGGGAGACCATCAGGTTCAGGGACTACCTCAGCAGTTGAAACAGTCGATTCCTTCATCTTCTCAGCAGCACTTGTCACAGCAATCCCTTTATCAAGCTCGACCACACTCACAACCCCAGCAACAACGGCCCCAATCCCAGTCTATGTCGGCTGATCATACAAGTCATCCAAGATATCTAGACCAAGGTTCTACCCAGTCTCCTCATAGATCAAGCACTGTTTTCTCTTCTCACCAACAGTTCATAAACAATTCTAGAGTGAGCTCTAATTCCAGCGGACAGGGACGTCCCCTTTTAGCGTCATCTGGCTCTACGTTAGATCAAGCTTCTTCGTCACATCGTAGTCAAAGTTATAGAGGAGCACCTTTGCCTCAAAATTCGGAGTATTTAAGTAGAAATCACTCTTCCTCTCCTTCATCTGGTACATATCATAATAATGGTGGTGATGGTGGGGGGATATATTCCAGAGCTTCATTAATAAAAACAAACCATCCAATAACACCGGTCATACCCTCTATTGGTATTGACGATGATGATGATGAGGACTCAATAATTGTTAAAAGAGCTAATGATTCAGAGATTGACTTGATTCAGAGATTGAGAAAGATCCCTTTCGATAAAGTGACGGTTCATAACCAAGAATTATATCATATTTTCAGCACTTTTGATAATGATACGATTAATGAAAAGCATGTGGGTACATTATTGATTAATCCCGATAAAGTCTTCTTTCAGCCTTCATCAACAAAGAAAATTGTATCGGTTTTTGTATCGAATAACAATCCGAGTCGTAACGTTGAACTAGATTTCAGATATTTCATAAAGCTATGTAGTTTTTTGAAAGGCTGCTACGAATCATTTATCTATCACGACAACGATAATTCGAATAGGTTGGAACTAGTGGAGTTCACAAAAGCGCTACAATTTAATGAGATAAACTGTCCTGATTATATCATTGAAAAGTTATTTTACAAGTCCGAAGACCTCAACCTTGAGAATTACATACTTGCTGTTATTTTGATTAGAAAGTACGAAAAAGAAGGACTGTACTAGAGTGCTGGCATTTACATAGATATGCAATTATATCAAAATAATGTTACTACTGATGATATCGATAACTGGTAGGCACATAACCCAGATGGACTGTTTCACCTTTAACCCTTAAGATATCCCCTCTGTAGTAGACGCGTAAAGAGTTATGTAATCGAATTCCTGATCCAAAGTACAAATTCAAAAGTACTTAAAGCGCTTAAGAAAAATTTTCACCTTTACCTTGACCTATATGTTTTCTTTTGCTTAATGTATGACATCAAGCCGTTGATAAAGATTCATGATCTTGTTATTAGAATTTTGTGGATGTGATGTTTATAATGAATATGTAAATGAAAAGATTTGCTGATATTGTTTCAGACAGTGGGTGGCATTTTACAAACTTGCAACGATCTGGAAATCGCTGATAGCTTGATGAGTCCCCCCACACACTCCCAACCATAGACACCATAAACTTTCCAGTGATTTTACACAAACATGAACATGGTCATCGCAATTCAGGCAACTGTTATAGTGTTTTGAATTCCACGACCTTTCCTTTCCTTCAATTGAATGATGTATTTATTATGATGATTACCGTATTTACTTTAAACTTTTCTTTCTGGCATCTCTAATGTTAGGGCTTTTCAGCCCGATGAATATAAAATTGACTACTTATCTGATATACATACATCATTCTAGCGAAGAGAAATTAGGAAAGGTCCAATGCATCCAAAAGTGCAAATGGTGCTGAAATTTGACATGGTTTCTTTGTTGTGATATGGATTAATCATTTGTTGATCTGCAAGTTACAGGTTCTACGTCTTTGTGAGCTTCTTGATCATTTGAGTGTCAGCACATTCCTTCCTGTCTATAAGCATTAGAAGAAGTGTGTTTAACTCGAATTCAGTCAGTTGATTGAGCTTATCTTTTCATATTCTTGTTCATTTCTTTCCTCGCTTTATTTAAACGATTCTAAGCAGTTGATTTCATTAACTACTGTAAGGCACATCATGTCTGTACTTTACAAAGACTTTCACCTTCACGTTTAGTTGGACTTATCAAATTAAAACAAAACTCATGAAAATTAATTTACATGTGCTACAAAGTATTATAGACAAGCAAGATAGAAATTGGTAAATTGATGGTAGATTCTCGGTCACAAATTATCCTTTTCAAAAGAGATATAATGTATCTCCGTAGCAAGAAGTAAAATGATGGAATTTATGTATTACTGCACGTCGCATGCAATTTCCATGTGCTTGTGGCAAGCTGACAACAGTGAAATGGTGATTATCCATCGATACACAAGACCTACTTTAAAGAAATAAGCATATAGCATAGAGATCAACAAGGACAATTTGTGAGATGAAAAACGTTTCAAGCTTGTGACAGAGTGTTCAAGTGGATTTCCGGATCAGGATGGGAAGATCGAAAGATGACGGCCTATTTTTCTTCTTTTATGACTAGATAAAAGAATAAGTAAAAGAAAGTAGTAGTAATCGTAGACTTTAGTTTCAATCCTATGTGAAACAACAAAATGCATCTTTTTGTCTGCTTTGGAATGATTTTAAACAGCCTGTAGGTGATACAGGATGACAGTGAAATTGATTTCAACATTTTGAATACATGATGTCTAATTACTAGTTGATATTGCGTAGGTTGCAGTAGTTAAACTAAAACTATGGCGTCCATAACTCCCCACTACCTCTTGGTGCAAATGTCATGCTATCATATTTCACTTTTCTAACGGTGGAAGCAGGTCCAGAAGATTGATTATTGAAAGCTTTACCTGAGTGTTTCTTTTTGGACTCTCCTTTAACTGATTTCTTTTTACCTGTGTATGGCTGCTCTTGTTGGGAAAACGAAGAAGAAACACCTTCAAAATTTTCGTCATTCTCAATATCGTCTCTACCTGATGGCAACGAAGAGGTGGGAGAGAAAAGAGATTCATCGTCAAATTTGCCATCTTTGTTGTCAAATATATTTTGAACTTCATTCAAATTCATAACATGTAATCCAAAACATTTAAGCCAAATTGTAGTTGTTGGGTCTTCGCAAATAGTAATCCAATTGACTTTCTGATCATTTGATAAATTCTTATTCTCAACAAACTGTTTCTGGACACATGATCTGATTAAAAACTTCAATCGTCTTGGGATCTCTGCCTTTTCATCAGTAGGATTTTGTTGGCTATACATAGTGTACGGTTTACCGTTAGTCAGTTCAAAAGCTTCACCCTCATTTACTTTGGCATTTTTGTTAACACTGGCAGATTCACCAAAATGAGACGAATTAGTTGAAGTCATCGAAGATCCAAACCCTCCCAAAATTTTTGAACCGAAGACGCCAGGACCTGAGATCTTTGCTGAGAACTCTGATGACAGTGGTGTACGTCTTCTATAACCTGATGCAATGTGCCAATTAGGACCTGTTTCGTCTGGAGATTCTAGGATAAATTGAGATGTTCTTTTTGAAGTTTGTTTCAACTTGGCCCTTTCCTTGTTGTAATTTTCGAAGTCATCTAAATCTTCCAAATTATCAAGATTGAAATCGTCATCGTCTTCGGAGATCGATTGATCAATAAATCTAACACTTTCTCTTGCATTCAATGCAATCAAAGAGTTGAAAGCTTTCTTCAAAAAATCCAATTCACGTAAGGTGTAATGAGGGATATAGAACCTGATGTCATGTTCTGTCTTCCATTGCTTAACTTTCCCAATACCACCATATACCAAGGCACTTGGATCCAAGATAAAATGGAGGGTATGATCCTGCATTATGAACATTCCGAGTTGTTACTTAGTTAGTTAGTTGCCTAGTTTCCTGTGACGAGAAGAAAATATAACACTTGAAATGTACTTACTGTACCTTTTGACATCTTTGATGATAGGTGTGGATGTGTTCAATGAAGTAAAAAGTTCCATAATGGTATGTTTTTATTTTTCAATCAACGATTCTTAAGTTCGGACATAGAAATCGATTGCATAGTCTACGACGTACGTCAGTGCAAGCAGAAACAAAGAATTTTTACATAAAAAATGAGTTTTTCACTCCGCGTCCCGGTTAACTATTTTGTATGGTGAAATTTTGATGGCGTCTAATGAATTTATGGTTATAAATTTACGGATCTGAGTATGTATGTTATGCTAGATGGCTACTCTTCTTGTTCTCCAATATTACCAATAAACAGAGATTTCAAACTGTAAAGGGAACACCAAAAATAATGAAGAAAAACCATATATAATATACATTAAATGTTATTTACAATAAAAAAGGGTCATGAAAGTACATTATCTTAGTAAGCGTCAAGATACATCTCAAATGATGTATCAGGTTTGAATGGCCAGTCATGATAAGCATTCGAAATATCGATCAATTCCTCGATGGTCAATTGATACATTGGTTTATCGTTAAATTCCTGAGGAAAAATTTCTTTGAAGTAATCGTCAGCTCCTGGTCCCAGATGATTAGCATTCGCAAGTACCGATCTGGCACCATTCATTAACATTTTATGTAGAACATAATCAAAGTCATCAGGGTGCTCAATGTTATATTTGTTCTGATTCGATTGAATCTCTAT
The DNA here is from genome assembly GCA_030579435.1 of Ogataea nitratoaversa. Lineage (NCBI taxonomy): Eukaryota > Fungi > Ascomycota > Pichiomycetes > Pichiales > Pichiaceae > Ogataea > Ogataea nitratoaversa. Next base: position 344,170 of record JAKTQZ010000003.1, read on the forward strand.
CAAGCATATATCATTCTGATTCTTCAAATCTGGTAATTTAATTGCATCAGCAGTATAAGCATATGTATTAAGATGATTCTCGACGTTATCTGAGTTGTTAGAAAAAGCAACTAGTTTCAAGTCAGCGTATGCATTTGCAACAACAGAATTTGATTTTCTAAATCTAGGAGATGGAGGACCCAAGAACTTCAAACAATCTGCGGTCTTCATCCACGCTAGGACCTTAACACCAGGCGATTTAAAAAACGATGCTCTTGTTTGATTGAAATATAAAAGGGCTCTTAACTGTGCTTGCTTGAATGAATCAGTATAAGATGCATGTATCAAAACTGATTGATTCACCTTTTTTGAATCTGCTTCTATTTTGAAATCTATTACTCCTTTATCAATAAATTCTTGCGTTAAAATATGCGTCGCTTGTTTCCCGTCATTTTGAGCCAAATGGAACCCTTTGCATGTTGGGTCTGTTTGGATCATAGACTTCCAGAATTTGTAAGAATAGGCACCATCTGCGAATAATAGATGGTTCTTGGGTTTCAACTCCTGTTGTAAATAATAAGTAAAACTGTTGTACCCAGTATTATATTCAACTATAGATAAATTCTCACTCGGATTCTCGTAAGTTTCTTTCAACTTGAGCTTATCCATGATGATAGCATTAACATCATTTTCAAACGACACTCTGGAATTGAAAAGTATCTCTGAAGAACCATTTTTAAGTGAGCCCAGAAATGTACCATTAGCTATGAATTTCTTCAGCTGAGAGTTTGCAGACATGGTTCTCGGTGGCACTTTTCTAGATAAAGATATTAAAACGTTACGCTGATTGATCTGTGGTTCTTGGAAATACTTGTCATGCGACATACACTCATCTCCCAGTACAGACCTACTCCAGGTTAATCTTATACATCATCATTACTGAAGAAATCAACTGAAAAAAAAAAAAAAAGATTTTTGAAGATTACGTAACGAGGCAGCGAAACCCAAGTTTTGAGGGTATGTAATAAATGTGTATTGGAACTTGAAATACAGATCCAGAGTCTTGATCTATACATTGGAGGTTTACAACAGGGTATTGTTTAGTTACAGGTTCAGCAAATTGCTAGTAAACAATACTGTGATCAGGGTAGGGGACTGTATATCGAAGTGATAGACCATTTTATAATAAGAAATGGCGAAATTAAAGATCAAACTTACCAGTAGAGACACGTCGAATGATGAACCTGGTCCCAACTCTACATTTGTAAAGAAAGAGAAATCACAAAAGATAAAGCTTAAACACAGTAGCAGCAAACAGTTCAATTCAGTACCACCGCCAAAGATAAAACTTCCGAATCGGACAATCAAATCAGAAACAAGTTCAGTTAATGCAAGCAGTATACCGACTACTTCGTTGCCTACATTAACATTATCATCAACACAGAAGACTCGTACGATCAGAGTCAAGCCTTCTAGAGTACCCGGGGAAGGATATGATTCTGAAGATCCGGAAAGAGAAGACGATCCACTTATAGAAGAAGGTATAATACTCAGGATGTTACCTGATGAATCATTGGATTATCTAAAGAGATGTGTAGAAGATGGAGATATGAGCGGTATTAATATCAAATGGAAAGATAAGAAACGAGCTATAGTTAGAGTGAACGGTCTGATGTATGGTGGTAAGTTAGTTGAATTGCCTACTGTTACAGAGGTTCATAAATCAATTGACAAGAAGAATATTTTTAAGACAATTGACATATGTCAAATGCTCTTGGTGGTTAGTAAGCTAGAAAACGAAAAGGATATCAATCAAATACATGTGAATATGGACATAGGAGAAACATACCCAGATGGATTAACGCCGCCTATGGAAAACTGTAAAAGCCGATTCAAGAAAAGGTATCAAAATAAAATAATACAAAGTGTCGAAGATAAAGTGGAGGAACTCTTGAAATTGGATGAAGAAGCAGAAACAAGTGCTTTTGAATTCATTGATTTGGAAGCGGTAGACAATGGTAGTAATTACTCGACCCCAACTCCTAGTCTCAATAATAAAAAGCATAAGAAAAAGAGTAAGAACAGTCATAATTTGGACCCAACTCAACAAGCGGGACTCGATAAAGGCCTCACAGACGATAAGATTAAAATTACGGAGACTGATAGTGTTATAGATAATGTTCTTGACGGGCTTATGGGTGATGAGGATGGTGAGGATGATGAAGAGAATGATATTGATATGGTGTTCGATGATGCATTTAATGACGACAGCTTGCCATCAGAGACGCATACAGCTATAGTCGAAAAGGAAGTTGGGCATGATGAACAGGAAGAAGATGACGAGGATGATGATGATGATGATGATGATGATGATGACGAGGAAGAAGAGGAAGAAGAAGAAATAATAGAAGGTGCTCCTGAAGATGGTGAACAAAATGAATCATCGGATGACGAAGATGACGAAGATGACGAAGATGACGAGGATGATGATGACGATGATGATGATCAAAATGCTGTCAATGCAATGAGATCAGCCATCAATGATGATGATGAAGTGAATGAAACCCAACAGCATAATGCTATTTTGAGAGAAGAAATCAGTGAATTGAACAGTACGATCGAACAAAAATTAAAGGATTTAGGAAAGGCAAATAATCCAATCATGAAGAATAGAATCAATGATGTTATATCTAGATTGAGACAAGAATTAGAGATCAAAAAGAATCAAATCAGAGAGGTAGAGCCAACAAATACAGAAGGCGGAGATGATATGGATGGTGACAGAGACGAAGACGAGAACGAGAAAGAAGACGACGAAGATGATGAAGATGATGATGAAGGGTTAGGTCTCGGATTGGATGAGGACGAAGAAGAGGGTGATGAGGATCAAGAACCAAATATTACTAAGAAAGAAGAAGTAAATCAAGACGAGCAAGAGTTAGGGGAAGCTGATGATGATGACGATGATGATGATGATGAAGATGAAGATATGGCAGATTTGTTCTGATGATCTAAACGTATTATAGTAGAATGTGTATCATGAATAGAGTTGCATATTGAGACCATAAACGTTAGCCGCAGGGCTGCTTAACCAATTACATAATACGCATGGTGTTTGTGTCTACTACACTGCCCTTTATTACCTAATCTGCAACTTCTGTTGTGCCTTCTTCTATTGATTATCTGGATTTCGAAGCAACCGAGCAGATTCAATTCTAGAGAGGTGGTGAGTTTGAGATGGTTTCATTTCATTATCAATATCTATTAGCTGTTATTTCTTTTTCTCTCTTACATTTTATTTGTGTACTTCTCCACTTTATTATATTACATTATACCGTTAATAAACATTTTAAATTGTACATCAAAACACTTTAACATTTTCAGTTTCTTACTGTCCTCTAATATTTCAACTGTATCTTACTCATTTATAAAGATGATGATCCAAAAACCACAAAGTATCCCTATGGACCAGCATGCTAATTACTCCAATAACATAAGTATTTCTTCATCAAACAGTAAAAAGGGGTCCAAGAAGAAATTCAATAACAACAACAACAACAACAGTAGTACGTCGAAGCTAATACCTCCACAACGTTCCCTTCCCGATGGTAGTGTTGTTGACTTTGGTAACAACAATAGCAGTTCGATTAGCGGCAATTTTAATGGCACTGCTAACAACCATCGTAATACTTCAGGAACAGGGAAAAAAAGAGCAACATTGAGGAAATCATCTGATGACATCGAGGCAACTACAAAGGACCTAAAAAACTTGTTACTCTCATCTATCCCATCATTGCCGACTGGCGAAAAACCGGATTTTGGTAATGGCAACTCATCTTCGTCCAGAGCCAAGAAGGCACCAAATTCTAGTGGTAACCAAGCATTACCAAATGGTGCTAAGCCACAATTCAATTCTAACCCCAATACGAAATCTTCAAGAAAATCAAGTTCAAATAGTGTGAAGATTTCTGATGTTCAAACTCTTCCTAATGGCGAAAGACCAAATTTTGGAAATAATAACCCATTACCTTCGTCTTCATCGTCATCAACATCGCTAAACTCCTTCAAAAACACTCAAAAAAGTACCACATCACATTCTTCAGGTGACTCTACTCAAGTGTACGCCGGTTCTTCTTTCCATAGTGCTCCATCTGCAACCTCATTGCCTAAGCCTTCATTCTTATCCAGAAAGTAAAAAAACGATTAGAAAGAAAAGGCATTTGATTGAGGTAATAGTACACAATACATGAACTATATTCCTTTCAGCATCGACCACTTTATTTATTATTAGAGGATATCATTCATTCATTGGTTTTTTCGCATAACTAAGAACAAATCTTGGCAAACATGAATCTGTTGTCTATCCTATATCATTGATTCATATAGATTTGTTCAAGTGTTTACTCTCGTCTGTTTCATGCTTTTTATGTTTGTTTTCACTATTACTATTACTTGATGAAACAAATCTTTGTTTTGTTTGCTTGATTTGCTTCATTTTTTTGTATGTCATAGAACTTCTTTCCAGTGTGATTGTTTCCATCTCAATATGCTCACCACTTTATTCACATCGCTAGTTGTTTATTCAAATTTTGGCGTTAGTCCAATTCAATGTTTCACTTTAGAAACCTTCTCCTTACAGGATGGCACTTATAATATTATCTGTGATGAACCCTAAAACTTTTGATATCTTATTCTACGCATAGCATCAAAGACAGTTTTCCTTAGCTTTTTAGATTTAAATTCTGCATCACGCATTTGTGTTTACAACTAGTTTACAAGTTTCCATTTCAGGGAAATCAACTGTATTTTGAAATTGTCAGTCTGTTTGGTTTTTGTTAGTTGTTCTTTGATATGTTTATTAGTATTTATTGTTTGAGTGTTTTTTTTCTTTTTTGTTATTGATCTTTTCACAGATCGGGCGTTATTTGTGTTTCATCTCAACTTTTGAGTTTCTTTCTGCTCTTTTTTTTTTGTTATTTGTTTTCTTGTTGTTGTTGATGTGCTTTTTTTCTTTTGTTTGTTTTCTTCGCCGGTGACAGGTCATGACCTTGTTTCATTCTTTGCTATAAGTTGTGTTATAGTTATTACGTTGAGTTTTTTTTGTTTAACTTGGTAGTACTTTTATGGTTATTCTGTTTGAAGCACATCAACATATATTCTACTTCAGCTTTAGATTTATTCTACTGTTATTTTTTTTTTTTTGGTTGGTCCATTCGATAAAGTTACTTAAGTATCGTTGGCCCTAGTTATTACTGCCATGTTCGTTTTTTTGTGTGTGCTTTCTTATTAGACAGTATATGTATACCCATTTCTTTTTATTAATCTTTTTTTTCTTATCTTTTTTACTATATGTATTTACTTGTAGACTTTATGGTCTGAGATCTGTTTGATTGGTCTTCAGAGTCGAGTTTCCCTTTTTGGAGAAGATATATCAAGAATTAAGCACAGCCTGCACAGTGATCACCGTTTAGCTGCCGGCTGTAGATACAGAATCCAGATTAGCATTGCCCTAAGTAATAAATATTTTCTTTACATGACAGGAAAGCAGCAGGCCAACATCAGAACAGAGCGATACTAGGTGATATCTTGTACTCATCTGACTTATAATTATCTTGTTCATAAATATACGTACAATTAACTTGGTGTACACATGCAAAAGTGCATTCGTTGATTGAGCAGTATCCAACGAGAATGACAAGTTCTCGCAAATATAAACATAGAGACTCGATCTCTTCATCCAATGCAACAAACAGACGAAGAGAATCATCAAGACACAGAGACTCAGTATCTTCAAATGCGCAGTCTGTCAGCTCTTCAGCTTGGTACGTTGATGAGAATGAGACGGAGATGTTTTCAGGTGCTGCGTCTCACGTTGTCCCATCGTCGATCTCTTCATTCCATCATCATATTCATCTTAATAATAATCACATTTATAGATCTCCTGCTTTATCAGTAGCTTCCAATCCTAGAAACATAGATGATGAATTTGAATTAGACGGTGATCAAATTGTTAATAATGATGAGCTAGGGGAGCAGGATTTAGCACTCCACATGGTTCATTCAAATACCTCCAATGCGGATTTCCAAGAACGTGCTAATTTTAGGTTTTTCACTACTGAAGAAATTGAAACAGCTAAAGGTACTTCCACTATGCAATTAGCACCAGATACAGACCATCCTGAAGGTATAACTGTTGATTATGATACCAATTGGAACACCTATGGCAGTGACTATTCACAAGAAAATGTACTTAGTAACGATAGATCCAACTCTTTAGATTCTCAATTACATCACTTTCAGTCCCTTCCTAATACATATGGTATTACGGGCAGATTTCCTAACCCTTCTTCGGTAGCATCATCAGTGGTGGATAGTTTGAATGATCGCAGCGATAGTGATGTTGAACCTGATGATGACCATTTCAGAGAAGGTTCTTCGTTATATGCAAATAGTGAAGATGAATTAACAAATGATCATGAATTCGACAGTAGGTCGAACATAAGAGTCGATATTAAAAGTCACGATAAATTATTCGGGCCCAATTTCTTAGCTACGAATCATTATCAGCGATTTTATATAGCAGAGGAAGATTTGGTTGTTGGTATAGCTGGTTATAAGACATCAAAATTGAAGTTAACTTTCTATTACCTCGTTTGCATATTTACCTTGGGAATAGGTTACTTGATTTTAAGATGGTATCCTAGATATAGAATCAAAATGATGGGTGACCGAATGCCATTAGCCAAGTCTGAATGGGTTGTCGTGGAAGATGAATATGGGGTCTTGGATATTCAGCCAGTGGAGAGAAACTGGTATAACAGAGTCTTGTCTAGTTATTTACCTAAGAATGCTAATTTGAAAAAATACGAAGAAGATTTCTCGAAAAATGATGGCTCCAAAGGGGATGAAACGTTTGATGAAGCGTATGGACTAGATAATATTGATCCCGTTGTCCCTGTTTTAATTTCTTTTGAGTATAGATATATGGTGTTGTTTTACGATCCTAGAGAGGACTTATTCAAGCTGTCGAACACTTGGATTGATGAAAAGTGGTCAAGATATCCGGACATCAAAGATGGAATCACTGAAGAGACATTCAAAAGTAGGCAGTTGATATTTGGTTCGAATTTGATCAATATTAAAGAGAAATCAATATTGAAGCTTTTAACTGATGAAATTTTACATCCTTTCTATATTTTCCAAGTTTTTTCAATATTATTATGGTTAGCTGATGATTATTATTATTATGCGTTTTGTATCCTCTTGATCTCGGTCTTTTCAATTGTTGAATCGTTGATTGAAACAAAAACAACCATGGATAGAATGAGGGATATCTCCAAATTTCAATGTGATGTTAGAGTCTGGAGAAATGGCTTTTGGAAAGAATCAACTTCTGATGATCTTGTACCGGGCGATATCTATGAAGTCTCTGATCCTTCATTGAATCTGTTCCCATGTGATGCTATCTTACTATCGGGTGATTGTATTGTCAATGAAGCCATGCTTACTGGTGAATCAGTTCCCGTTTCAAAAGTCCCAATTTCTGCTGATATTGCAAAAGATTTAGAACATGAATTCAATAACACTAAGTTATCAAACCAACTATCTAAATCTTTCTTGTATGGTGGCACAAAGATAGTTAGATGTAGATATGGTAACAATGGTAATGAGCCGGCTACTGCTCTAGTTGTTAGAACTGGATTCAATACAACAAAGGGTGCGTTAGTTAGATCAATGTTGTTCCCTAAGCCTAGTGGATTTAAGTTTTATGAAGATTCATTTAAATATATTGGTGTCATGACTCTTATTGCCGGAATTGGATTCATATTTTCAACTATTAACTTTGTTAAGCTTGGACTTGGTTGGAGAATCATCATATTAAGAGCTCTTGATTTAATAACGATTGTGGTCCCACCGGCGTTACCTGCTACATTAACTATAGGTACAAGTTTTGCCCTTTCCAGGTTAAGGAAAAAAAATATATTCTGTATTGCACCGACTAGAGTCAACGTTGGTGGAAAGTTAGATGTTATGTGTTTTGATAAGACGGGTACCTTAACTGAAGAAGGATTAGATATACTGGGTGTTAGAGTTTGTCAGCCTATTAAAGGTAGAAAAGAACGTGAATTTAGTGAATTACATACCGACGTTGAGAATTTGTTTGAAGGGGATAGTATATCCCAATCATTTGAATTGTTCCTAGCTATGTTAACATGTCATTCACTGAAATTGATAGATTATGAACTGATTGGAGATCCATTAGATTTTAAAATGTTTGAATTTACAGAATGGGATATGTTCGAAGATCCGAATGAAGATGAAATACTGGGTCAATATTTGTCAAATCATATCTTACCAAGTAATTTGAGTCCTATATTGATGAGACCTAAAAATAAATTACGAAATGACGGATTCTTTGTACAATTGAAAGAATATGAATTTATATCTCAATTAAGAAGAATGTCTGTGGTAGCTCAATCGGTGAATAATCCATCTATTTTGAATGTTTATGTTAAGGGGGCACCTGAAATGATTGAAAATATATGTACTCCTGATAGTTTACCTGTTAATTTCAAAGAGTTGTTACATCAGTATACACATAATGGCTATAGAGTGATAGCGTGCGCCACTAAATCAATCAAGCATCCGAATCCAACTAGTTTGAATGACTTATCATTCTTGAATAATTTACCAAGAGAAGCTTGTGAATCTGAATTGGAATTCGTTGGATTTATCATATTTGAAAATCGATTAAAAGAAAGCACTGCTGCTGCATTGAAAGAATTAAGTGATGCTGAATTAAGAACTATTATGTGTACGGGAGATAATGTCTTGACGGCAGTTAGTGTTGGTAGAGAATGTGAATTGATTCCACCTGATCATAAAGTTTATATCCCATCATTCAATCTTCAATATATTAATGATGATAGGGAAACAAATGGTGGTGGTGACGGGAATGACTTGTTACCTGATGTTCCTCCTATTTCATGGACAGAGGTGGATGATCCAGATTTACAACTAGATCCAATCACTTTAGCCCCGCTTAGTATAAATCAAGATGACAAATATTGCATTGCTGTGACTGGTGATATTTTCAAGTACATCATTACTGAATTATCTGATAGGGATATACTTATTGACATGATGTTGATGAAAGGTTCAATCTTTGCAAGAATGTCACCTGATGAGAAACATGAACTTGTTGATAGATTGAAATCGCTGGATTATACAGTTGGATTCTGTGGTGACGGTGCTAATGATTGTGGTGCTTTGAAAGCAGCAGATGTTGGAATTTCATTGAGTGAAGCTGAAGCATCCGTTGCAGCACCCTTTACGTCTCGTATCTTTGAAATCTCATGTGTTTTAGATGTAATCAAAGAAGGTAGAGCATCATTAGTCACAAGCTTTTCGTGTTTCCAATACATGTCGTTATATTCAGCAATTCAATTCATCACTGTTTCAATGCTTTACAAAGAAGGTACCAATTTGGGTGATTTTCAATTCTTGTACATTGATTTGTTCTTAATTATACCGATTGCTATTTTCATGTCATGGTCTAAGCCATATTCACGACTTTGTGTCAAGAGACCAACTGCAAATCTAATCTCACCAAAAATATTGATCCCATTGATGGGGCATATATTATCTTTGTTGGTTTTCCAATTTGCAATCTATAAAATCGTTAAGAATATTGATGAACCATGGTATCAAGCACCTGTTCCTGGAAACGATGATGAGGTTCAAAGTACTGATAACACAGTTTTGTTTCTGTTCACGAATTTCCAATACATAATGGTTGCCATCGTGTTGGCCAGTGGCCCACCATATCGTGAACCTGCGAGCGCCAATCTGCCCTTCATTGGTACGGTAGTAGGAACAATTTCAGCTTCTTTAGTGTTGATGTTCATGAACCCAGACGGTTGGTTGGGCAATTTAATGGACTTGACATGGATTTCCGGACCAATCAAGTTGAGTGTATTAGTTGGAAGTGTTTTGAATTATTTGGTTTTGCATTTGGATGAAAGATTTGTTTTGAAAAGAGTGGCGAAGTTGTATAAAAGGGTTTTTGGTAAAAAGGGTTCGAAAAAGAAGTTTAAAAATTTGAAGAAAGAATTCAAGATGTTAAACGGGCTTGTTTAACTTTGGAAGTTTTAAAAAGAGCGAGATAAATTAAGATATCAAAGATAACAGACAGAATCTGTAAATTTTATAATTTTATAAGTACTATAGCAATAAACCAATCACGTTCGAAGTACAGCGGAACTGGTCCATGATGATCTTGTGTAATATTAGAAGTTATATAAGAGAAAGAATCGTATCTAGTACTAAAAAAATTGGTAAAAATCAAATACCTGTTGCAATAATAGGAAAACACCGAGAAGAAAAATCTAGAGAAGCCAATAGCAGTAAAACAAAAATAAAAACGTTAAATCATCTCCTTTATACATGAAGGAATGTTGATCAAGCATAAAAAAATCCAGTCCTTTATACCGATGTAGCTAGAGTGATAGGTGGTTGGATCATAAACATCAACCAACGAGCCAATCAAAGCAGCATAATTACCAACGCTTGCCTAAATTCTGTTGAACGCATTTTTTGTAATTCATGAACTCGGCCAAGCAAGCATCTTTGGATATATTTTCGTAGTTCTTCAAGATGCATTGACCGTATAATACCGATTGTTGAGAGCATTTAGCACTAGCGGACATAAGCTTAGTGACTTGTCTTGTTGGTTTCTTTATATTGATTAAACTGGCTGACATTATGAGGGGATTATGGGTAAGACAAGGAAGTAAAGATAAAACTGTGAGTGGGGAGAAGCTTTGGAAATGCAAAAGTTGACAAAGAAGAACAAAAATAGATGAAGGTAAAAACAAAATAAAATAAAACAAAACAAACAGATAGGCCATTAAATATCAAACAGAGAGAGAGATAAGAATAGATTCTGTGCACTGTAAGATCTAGATAGATTAGATGGATGGTCACCAAATTTTGGAATGCGGGAATAATTAAATAAAATTAAAATTAATTTAAACTCATGTGAGTCGAAGATAAGAAAACGTTAAAGCGGCCGATCGACGGGGGCTGGCGTATACATGTGGCTGGAAAAGGATTAATGTGGCTTGTACTAGATCTTCTGTCTATTTCTAGCTGGGGCTCTAATTTAAGCTCCTTTTGGCCCTTGGGACCTTGTTAAAATTAACTCATTTGTTCGGTTGTTTCCTTCACACTAAGTACTAACCAGTAACTCTAAATACTACGTTACGCCTTATCAATCCCACAGAAATGGCAAAACTCAGCTATCTCCCTGCTTTAGGTGACTTGAATACCCCATTATCCGAACAGCAGTTAGCTATATTAGAACAGCAAGTTGAATCTGAGAAACCAGAACCAACTATACAATCTCAGTTTAACTTGGCCTGGGGATTGATCAAATCACAAGATAAGTCAGATAATAAGCAAGGAATCAATATCTTAACAGACATTTTCAAAACAGTTCCATCTAGAAGAAGGGAATGTTTGTATTACTTATCTATTGGATGTTATAAAATTGGTGAATATAAAGAAAGTAAAAGATATATTGATGCTTTGATATTGCACGAACCTGATAATTTACAAGCTCTGAATTTGAAAAATGAAATTGAGAATGAAATCGCTAAAGATGGTTTGATTGGTTTTGCTTTAATCAGTGGTATAACTGCTATAGGTGTGGGAATTGCGGGTGTTCTGATTAGAAATCATTCAAATAGAAAATGATTGGTCACATTCGTTTGTTCTTTGATTTTTCTTAGTTTTTATGGGTCTTTTGGTCTTTTTCTGTTTTTTTGTGTTTCTGATTATGTGGTCATGACCTTAAAACACTTATACAACTTGTAAATACCTACAGTTTGATACATACTAGATATCATAATATGTATTATACAATTTTTCATTTCCGTTTTCTCTTATTTATAACTCTATCCCCATGGGTGTCATATAACAAGTGTCTCTAATTTGAAACAATAACTTTTTTTCTGTAAATCTATTGATAAATATTTATAACTAAAAATCCATAGGGAATTCGATAAGAAAAATAAAAGAAAGGTAAACAATTACTGGATATAGTTATACAAAATGCTCCAATGGTGAAATGAGAAGACAAATCAATTGGTGATCCCCTCGACATCATCATCATCATCCACTAAACCACCTTCTTTACATAAAGAATAAAACAAAGAGTCTTTCTTCTTCAACAAATTCTCAGGAGTATCAAACTCGGCAACTTCTCCTTTCTCTAGAACAAGAATCTTATCACTATCAATGATGGTATTTAATCTATGAGCAATGGTTAGAATAGTTCTGTCTTTAAATGCTGTTCTAATTGTAGTTTGAAGAATAGTATCTGTTTCAATATCAACATTTGCTGTAGCTTCATCCAATATCAAAAACTTACTATCTGTCTTGACTAATGCCCTAGCAAGACACATTAGTTGTCGTTGGCCAACAGATAAATTCGATCCGCCTTCGTTTAACTTCGTCAACAATGGATTGTTATCAACTGATTCTTTATCTTCTAATTCATCGAACAATGATAGAATATGTGGCTTCAAATGCGATAACTCCAATGCATTCCATATTTGTTCATCAGTGTACAAATTAGTAGGGTCCAAGTTTGATCTCAATGTTCCTTCAAAGATCTGTGAATCTTGTGGAATAATAGATAATTTCGATCTTAAATCATGTAAACCAATATCAGTGGTGTTCACTTCATCAATAACGATATTACCTTCATATGCTTCTATCATTCGGAAAATGGCCAAAGTTAATGAAGATTTACCTGCTCCTGTTCTACCAACAATACCAACTTTTTCCTTAGATTGGATCGATAAGTTGATATGTTTCAACACCATGTCTAATTCAGGTCTATATTTAGTAGAATAATCATTGAAGTTGATAGCACCAGCGAATGGCCAATTTTTGGATGGTCTCTTATCTTCGATGATTTCAGGAGCTTCTGGTTTCAATTCAGAATATTCTATGATTCTTTCCACCGAAACAATGTTTGATTCAATTTCCACAGTCATTCTAACAATCCAATTCAAGGATTGAGTAACTTGCAAAGCATATGAAACTGATAACCCGACTAAACCTGGAGTCACTCTTCCGGATTTTAATGTTAAAATTAATAAACCTGAAGCACCCAAAATTATTAATGAACCTAAGAATTCTAATCTGACGGCCAACCATCTGTTAGCACTAACTGCTGGATGATAAGCACACATGTTGGTATCCATTTTATACTTATTCAATGAAGTGAATCTATCTAATTGATTATAAGCTCTAATTGTGGAAACACCAGTTAATGACTCCTGGAAATGGGCAAAAATCGGAGACCTAGACACTGAATCTAATCTTCTTAGTTCACGTGAAGTCGCAAGGTAGTAACGTTGATAGAAAGTATAAAGCACAGCTAATGGAACAACCATGAAAATAAACTGCCAGGTTGAATAGACAATAACAACAATTGTGAATGTAACTTTTATGGAGTTACTGAAAAACATTGTAAATGTTCTTGATAAATTCTCATCTATCTTATAGATGTCATTAGAAAATCTATTTAAAATTCTTCCAATAGGAGTTGTTTCAAAGAACTGCATTGGTGCCCTTAAGACACTATCCAACATTATTTGGTGTAAATACTTTGAACCTTGTATGGAAACAAGTAACCATTGAACTAAAGTCTGACATAAGATGAAAAATGTTGAACCGATACAAAGACCAAAATAAATTCCAAGATATTTCCAAGGATGTGGATTGTATCCAAGTTTAGTATTAATATCAGACCAATGTTTCAACCAAATATTAGCTAACACTGAAGCGCCCATAGATAATATAATAACGGATAATAAGATAACAACATTTTTGAAACCACATGCCTTAGCATAAGCAAGATAAACATCACTTCTAACTTGACCTTGTTCATGTGTTTCTTCTCTACCAGTATCAGCTTCAGCTTCCTTTGATCTAATAAAATCTTCGAAATTCTCAATCTCAGCCTTTTGTAATTCTTTTTCTGATGTCTTTTTAATTTCTTGATCTAATTCACTGGACTCTGAATATGTATCATCTGATGTATCTTTATCTAAAACTATTTCAGAAGCTTCATCGGGAACTTTATTTGTATTACTTTTAGACTTAGCAAATTCATTAATCAAACTGGATAATTGAGTACCACTTTGACTTTGACTAATAGTGGCATAAAAACCTTCTTCAGCAATTCTACCACCTGACATCATAGTAATATGATTAGAAAATTTTAAAACATTCAAGTTATTTGTAGCTAAAATTCTACATTTAGCATTCAACAACCCTTCAGGACCTAAAACATTATTAATGATATGTTTACCAACGTGTTCATCAACAGCACTCAAAACATCATCTAAGAAATATAAATCAGCTCTAGCATAAACAGCTCTGGCTAATGATAATCTGGCTTTCTGTCCACCTGACAAACTGATTCCTTTTTCACCAACTTGTGTTGAATCACCTTCAGGTAATATATTCAAATCAGGTCCCAATGCACATGCTTTTATAGTCATTTCATAGAAAAGTGGATCTTCTTTACAACCAAATAAGATGTTTTCTTTGATTGTACCATTCATGATCCATGGAACTTGTGGAACATATGCAACTGATCCATAACTGAAGACTAAACCTTTAGATTTATGTAAATCACCCAACATAGCTTGCATCATAGCAGATTTTCCTGAACCAACTCTACCAATGATACAATTCAATTCACCTTTGTGAGCTTTGAAATTGATATCCGTCAATGCAACTTTATAAGGATCTCTCGACCATAAGAAATCAGCTGATTCGATACTCAATGCAACTTGTCCAATATTTTTAGCTGCAGGTAATCTATTGATGCTATCATCTTCTAACTCATCACTTAATAAGAAATCAGTTAATCTTTTAACAGCAACTTGAGCTTCAATAATACCACCGATGGTCCATGGTAAAACAGCTAACGGGAAACTTAATAGATTGAAAAGTGCTAAAGCAGTGAAAACAATATCTGTACTTAATGGGGTACCCTTATAAGCAACAATGAAAACAGCAAATGTTGAACTACTAACCAAATATGGTGTCGAATTGAAAACAAATTGACCAATAGCTTGAAAGATACCAATTTTTTTCAAATTTTTCAATTCTTTTTCATTTCTAACATGCATCAATTTAGATTTGTATGGAGCTTCCCATGCATATAATTTTAATGATTTAATATTATTCAAAATTTCTGAAATGACCCCAGTTCTTTCATCTTTCACGGACATTTGTTGTCTCTGTAAAGTTCTTTGCTTTCTAAAAATAAAGGTATTTAAAGGCACTGAAACGACTAAGAAAATAACACCCAGCCACATGGCATTGCCTAATAAATTATACAAAGAGACAAGACATAAGACGATTTGGAAAGGACCAGACCAAATGATTTGTAAATTTTGAGTCAGATCTTGTAATCTTTGAGTATCAACCGACATTAAATTAACAATATCACCTGTGGATTTCTTTTGTTTGGATTCGACTGATAAAGCTAAAGATTTTTCATATATCAGAGATGTTAAAGAAGATCTAATCTTGATACCCATATCGAAAACTCTTAAGAAATATTGATGTAAGGCACCCGTTTGTAAAATTGATAAAGAGAACATAGCGATAACAATCATGAAACCTTTTGTTAAAGGAATGGTTCTATCTTCATTGTATTGATAAACGAATTTGATCAAGTTCTTCAATAGTTGAGGTTGAGCAAATGCAATGACATCCTGTAAGAATTTGAAAAGACCTGCAACAAGGAATGGACCACCAAAAGATTTTGAGACAGCCCATGATAGAGACGGATTCTTCTTGTAATTCACTTCATTTTTCCAATTTTTATCCAAGACCTTTGCTAATTGATTAGATTCTAAAAATTTAGGTAATGGTGGTAAATCTTTTTGAACTAAAAAACGGCGATAACCTTGTGCCATTAATGGAGATAACCAATTGAATGTCAATTTACTGAAAATATCAGCATAATCATAAACATTCACTTTTTGGGTTGGATCCAAAATCATCTTAGGTGGGAAATTAATTTCGATTAATAAAATAAAGATTGGGTTAACAGCTGTTAAAATTGTTAATGGTAATCTTGATGAATTCTCATTTCTTAGAGATAAATTTATAACTCTGAAAAACCCAAGAATGGCAATGAAAAACCAATAGATGATGAGAACAGAGCTTGCAACAAAAGTTTTATAATATTCGATATAAGTCAAAAATATTCCAACAAATAAAGAGATGAGATTGATAACTGTCGACCAAAACTTGATATCATTTATATAACTAACATTTGGTATATCATAATGTAAATTTTTAGCAGTTGATATAACTAAAGCAATTTGAAAAAGAATTTGAATAGATACCAAAAACATTTTAAGTGGTAACCAAAATTGAAATTTTGAATTTATATTTTTCAATTTTCTTAATTTTATAATTTGATTTAAACCACCAATAATCAAGTAAATAGATAATAAATTAATAAAGACACCATCAATTAAACAAGGGGAAGGATCAGCTAGTGAAGAAGAATAATTGAAGCCTTCTCCGTCATAACATGCGCATCCATAGGTAGGATTAGGAGGTGAAGTACTATTCTTTGAATTGATAGAAAATGGGGAAGAAAATAAATATTCAACGGCATCATGAATGTTAATTGTGTTAGGGGTCAAATAGGACCAAATTCCATTCACAGCACCTGCGGAAACATCACCAGTGATAACATCTGAACCAGGGTAATAATCCACCATTGCTTTGTTTAATGAATGAATGAATGAATGAAAGATAGATTGATATCCTATAGGTTTATTTATACCGTGGAGGAGATAAAAAAAAATATATTATATATATAATATATATAAAAATTCAAAAGAAGGCAAAAAAACCACTAAACCAACTAAATTCTTTAAAATGATGCTTGTTGAATAATGCTAATAATATTTATTATTCAATCAATATATTTACTTATATAACAAACTCTAACTAACCTCTCTCTATAAATTCCAACTAAAGAGTCTTGCTTATAAATGAATTTAATTTGATTATCTAATAACGAGATCGTATTACCTAAATCACGCAAATGTAATTGTAACGATCGATGTAACGCATATGAAGTCTATATAGTTACTAGTATGTATACGTTGTACGGTAACGTACGTACGTACTAATTCGGTCAAGTCAAATTCTTAGTGGATATATTGTAAATAAATTCGGGGCAGGGCCGCAAGTGGCTGTTGGGCCGTTGTAAAAAATTCGGTGTTGGCATTGCATTTGAAGTTTTGAACATTGGATCGATCTTGAGTCTAAATCTGAATCTGATTGAATCTTGTTACTGTGAAACTGTGTTTTTGCTTTACCTGGTTCTTCCATTTAAGGAGTACGTTTGGTTATTAGATCATTGTGTACATAATAGTAGTTCCATTATTAGTATCTACAGTCATAATTAGTAGTGGCGGCTTTGACATCAAAGCCCACTCACGTGATTGCAGACACGCAACAACGCCCTTTTCTTCTTATGCGTTCTTTCCCCCCCCCCCTGTCCTCATGGCAACTTCGCCACTTTCTGTCCATTTTGGTATTCTTTCAGCCACATTCCATTTGGTTAAAGAGTGGCAAATTCTGCAAACACTTACTATTCCAAATTAGGAAAATTTATGAAAAGTATAAACACACAGTTTAGTTGATTTATTTTATCGATATTTTATAACTTGCTGCTCTGGCCGCATATCTGTCTCATCCTTGTCAACACGTCAGTTTCGTAACACGTTCATAAGACTTAACTTTTATAACACTTCTATTTTATAATACTCAACGCTTGTTTTTCGATCAGACAAAGTTCTCAAGTTCCCAAGTTTAGTTTTCGCCATCTCGACACTTCTTACACCTCTTTTACCCACAACAAGTGACAAGAAACTCGCTTCTTCTTCTTCTTGATATATCAAAAGGTTTCCGATAGAATCAAATCATTTCTCATAAACTGTTCAAGATGAGTTTAGTAGCTTCCAAAGGTGTTTCGTTATCTCATCATAATACAAGAGATAGAAAAGAATTAAATATGATAAAAGTCAAACACGATAATTCGGTCATGAAACTAGAAAACCATGATCCAGAGGATGAAGTGGTTGAAATCGAGTTATCTCATATCAAAGAAGAATACATAGAAAAATTTGAACAAGAAGACGATGTGATTGAGATTGAATTATCTCATATTAAACAAGAATATATAGACGAATATGAACAAGATGCAGAAATCGCATCACAGTCTGATGAACAAGACTATAATAATACCAATAATATCAATCTTTTGAATAAATTTATAAAATCTCAACAAAAGCAAAATCTCGGCAAGTCATCATCATCATCATCATTCACAACTAAACCAAAAAGCAAGAGAAAACCTAAGTTACAATTTAGACCTCAAAATGGGACTATACTTGACATTTCAAATATAGATTTACATAGTGGTGAGTCATTAGAGGATCAAGTTGAATTGGATGACTTATCATTTTTACATTATTCTTTAGCATATTCTAAAAAAATGGTTGTTTTATCAGGTGCAGGAATCTCAGTTGACTCCGGTATACCAGATTTCAGATCTTCAAATGGTTTATTTCAAGATTTATCCTCTAAATCTACAGGTTCAGGTAAGAATTTGTTTGATTATAACGTATTCAGATCTTCTGAATCAATAGCCAAATTTGAAAAAATGATTGAAAAATTGCATTTATTATCTTCGACTTGTAAACCTACAAAATTTCACTGTTTGTTAGATGACATTGCTCAAGATGGTAGAATGCAAAGACTTTATACCCAAAATATTGATTGTTTAGATGTTCAACTTCCTAATTTACAAACTCAAGTCCCATTAAGTTTCAAAATGCCCTTTCCAAAAGCTATTCAACTCCATGGAAATATCAAATTGATGAATTGTTCCAAATGTAATTACATAACAGAGTTGGAATCGGATTATTTCATAAAGAAAGAACAAGAAAATGACCTAGATCAGACCCTTATCAAGAATTGTCCAGAATGTGAAGAACTGAACCAAATTCGTGAAATCGCAGGCAAAAGAACTCAATCTGCTGGAATTTTAAGACCTAGAATCGTCTTATACAATGAGTTTCACCCTGATGGTGAAGTGATTGGAAACATTACAGAGTCTGACTTGAAATCAAACCCAGACTGCTTGATTGTTGTTGGAACAAGTTTGAAAATTCCTGGTGTTAGAAGGTTAGTCAAAGAAATGTCTAAAGTGGTTCATGCCAATAATGGGTATATCATTTGGATTAACCTGGAAGAACCAACTCAAGCTATTGTGGATTACATTGAACATTTTGACTTGATCGTTTATGGGGACTGTCAGAAGATCCCTGAATTGATTCAAAGATACGACAAGGAGTATGTCCAGGTCAAAAAGCAATCAAAGGCAAAGAGATCAATCGTTTCAAGGACAAAAACATCGGAATTAGGAGTCTCCAAGTTAAGTAAATCATCTTCAGCTGACAAAATTACCAAACCTAAACCTAAGGCTAAGCCAAAAACCAAGGTAAAGCTGAAGTAACTGATTACAATTTAGTGACTTTTTTACTGTGAGATAAGGTCTCACCTATCATATTCGAATCTCGTAACTTTTTCATTATTATTGTTATTGTTCCCCGACTAGCTGGCTGGCTCCTCTTTCAACTTTACTGTTTTATCATAATGTAACTTTAATATTGCTATGCAAAACGAAAGAAATTTCTTCTATATTACAAAATTTTACAAACTGTTATTACATATATAAATTATCGTGAATACTAATTAGTAAATTCCTAGTGGCTTATGATTCTTCAAAATCTTCATCTGGAATCTCAAGTTCATCCTTTGGTTCCTTCGGTTCTTGTCCTTCACTCCATTGAGTGATATCATCGATATAACTTAATATAGTTTTCACGGACTCATTATTATCCTTATCTGAACAATCCAATGGTAAAAACTGCACCATTCCAAAATCATCAACCAAGTGAGCGATTGCTCTATTCAACTTAGCGAACTTTGGATTCGACGTGACGTAGTCATCTTTCGATTCCACTGTTTTTTCTAAAATTAGTGGATCAGGATTTAAAAACTTCTTCAATTCTTTCTTAGAAACGCTATCTTTGATTAAATCTACTTTTGATAAGATATTGATATGTGGTAATTCTAAAAAAATCATAGTTGACATAGCACTTAACGCACCAGAAAAAAATTTCGAATGATCAATCACAAATGACGCCTCTAATAAATATGTGCAACAAAGACTGAAGTTCATTTGTTGTTGTAAATGTTTCACTATCGTTGGTAACACAGGAACATGGTTATATAATTCAATTTGACCAGGACAATCAAAGATCAAATAATCATCATTATAATCTCCAATCTGCTCATCTAACCAGTCCAAATTCTCTAACAAGAACTCAAAGCAGTACAGTAGTGCACCGTTCGGACCAAGGTTAAGTTCCTCTTGGACATCCTGTAGGGATATCAAATCTCTGATATCAATACTGAACGAATATTCGGTCGGTTCAGCAGCTGGATCTAAGTTGACTATATGGGCCGTTCTTCCTATCGATTGCATATGTGATATGATTGAATTACAAAATGTGGTTTTGCCAACACCTGCTGGACCTAATGCTAAAACTCCAACTTTCGACATTATTATATATAATTATTGAATTTCTTTTGTTTGAATGGTTTCTTTCTTTTGTGAGAATGATCGTAATTTTCTTTCTTAGACAGATGCGTGCTTATTCCTCTAACCTTTGTAACTGATATGGAGTCGTATGCCTTGTGTAGTGCAGTATTTGAAGCTTGTTTTTGAATCGCAGTTAGAAACAAATATTGATTACAGTCTACTAACCTAAGACAAGAATTGGAGGTTTGGATCTAAAAATATGGCACAAAAAAATCAATATTTTTAAAAATCTTAATAATCATCCTTGCGCACTGAAATTTTTTCTGAAATATTTGTTTTGACTTTGACACGCCTATTCAAGAAAAAGAGCCCTTTTTTATAATTATATTTCTTATTTTCAGTGTAGTCTACTAACTTGCATATTCCATGGTCATTGCTGAAGAGTTATGATGCTTGGAGTAATAAAAATATCCAAAAGTCAAATTTGTAGAAATTGTAACACAAAATAAAAAGTTTGGCAGAATAAAATTATAGTAACATAAGTGAAAGGATAGAGAATTAGAAACAAATAAATGAAAGAATCGAATACTCGGAAGTAAAAAAAAAAAAGGAGTCGAAAATTTAACTGAAATACTGTACATAAAGGCAACTGTATAAAAATCGCAACACAGTCTATGATTTCTGTCTTTCTAAAAAAAAAATAAGCACAAGTTATAGAGCTTACCAACAAAACCAAAAATCAAAAATTCACAAGGACACTAGCTCACAAGCAAAAACATAAACTGGAATAAAAAAATGGTGAAGCACTTCATGTTTTAAGTAACTATAACGACATAGTCAACCAGTCCCAATTATTGTTCTCACCATCTCCATGTCCAGCAGCACCATCACCATTATTGTTTGGATTGGAACTCTCTTTTTCATCATGAGCATCAGAAGGACCATGACCAGCAGATCCTTGATGATTATGAGAGCTCATATTTAATATTGAATCAAAATTCAACCCTTCCATAGCATTCTCACCGGAGACGAATGCTTTCACAGTAGCGTCTCCATCAATGTCCTTATTAAGTTTTCCTCCGTCTGCATCGGAAGATTTATTAGCCTTTTCTGGATCTTCATCTTCATCATCTTCATCATCTTCATCATCATCATCATCATCATCATCATCATCATCATCATCATCATCATCGCTATCATCGCTATCGTCGCTATCGTCGTCGTCGTCGTCGTGATTTTCGTTTTTTCGTTCCTCGGCAGTAGCTTTTCCTTCTAGTAAGCTTGATTTCGATTTATCTTTAGCCCTTTTGACAGGGCTTGTACTGAGACTTTTAGCTATATCACCTAACTTGTTCAGAATAATAGGAGTAGGATGTAAATCATCACCATCTGTCTTTTTCTTTGGGTTCGTGGTCTTTTTAGTAGTTCCAGTACCTCTCTGTCTTTTCTTAATAACATCGGTCTTCAACGATAAAGGTCTCACAACACCATGTAACTTTAAGAACAACCCACATGCATTACATAACGGTTGGCCCTCTGGGTTACGTCTCCACAATGGAGTTGTCTTCGTATGACAATTGGTACATGCTATGGTTGCTTGGTCAGTACCAGTGAAACTGGCACCAGATGAATCGGATGTTGAGCTTTTTGGAGTTGGGGTGATACTGTTACTTTTGTTGTTCGAGCCGAAAGTCGGGGCAAATGATGTTGTTGGAGTGGTTGATGGAGTGTTATTAAGACTAGAAGCGGAAGTAGGAAATGAAGCAGAAAGTAAATTCTCTGATGGTTTTCTAGAAGCTCTTTTACTTGCTGGCTTGTTCTTATTTATTATGGATTGTCTTCTGACCATCTTTGGATTGGTATTAGAAGCACTGGATGAAAGTTTGGATGACGAAGCACTGGCTGGAGTTGTTGAAGTACCAGATTTCGAGGGAATAATTGTGGAAATTGATGATGAAAGAGGGGCAGATGAAGAAGGGGTGCCTGATAAAGAGTGAGGCATTGATCCCTGTTGAGGAGTTCCGATTGATATTTGTATAGGAGTATCGTGTTGATGTTGGGATGCTGTAGATAATGTTTCAAACATATTGAGATCCCCATCTATATCAAAATTATACTCATCTCTTAATGCATGAGGTTGTTTATCAAATGAAAATGGATTGAATTTGGAGGTAATTGATGATTGTGATGGACTATACATGACATCACGATCACCATTTCCACCACTATGTGGTCCTGGACCATTTCCAGGAAACATACCCCCATTCTGAGTAGCAATGTTGATCAAACTTGGATTGTGTTTCAACGAAGTTGGAATAGAAGAGGAAATATGATCAAGTCCAAAAGGTGATCCTGCTTGCCCATTTTCATCTCCACTACCAGAATTGAATTCTGAAACACCAGGATGGGAAGTCAATGTGCTTGGTAAAGACATTGGACCAAAATCTAAAGAAAATGATGATGGATCATGTAATGTACTATTCGACCTCGTTATACTTGGATTCTGACTATTTATGAAAGACTGGGAAAGTTTGGAATATTGAGGCTTCAGTATGGGAGATATTTCCTTTCTCTTAAAACTACCAGAAACAAGTTCTGGATTATTTGGTGTGTTGGGAGTTGTTGTATCTGTAATAGGTATACCCAACGCTCCTGATTGAGGTGATTTATCTTTCGGTCCCATAGAATTGTTCTGATTCAAATGATTGAAATTAATGGCATTTATGTCATTATAATTTCCATGACTTATACCATCATCATTTTGGTGTTCATTTATCTGTGGATTACTTAATGTTTCAGATGATCCAGTCTCCAACAGATTCAAGTCGGGGAATTGAGGCCAACTTGTATAATTGTTCTCGTTACCAGAATAAGATGGACCCTCTTTATTTTGTTTCAGTTGATTCTGTAATATAGAAGATGTATTGGATGGTCGTTTCTGGTGGCTGTTGTTATAGTTGTGATTATGCAAATCATGAGAAGCTAAGAAACCCGGGTTGTTCGGTGGTATGGATTTAGTAAGGTTAATGTACATCAATCTCCATGTCAAATTTTCCATTCTCGTTCTATAAGGTAGACTAGCTTTTGCCTTAGAATACATTTTCCACAATGCAGTAGCAGAGTTATCATCCACTGTACTACTATTATTTTGAGAACCTGAAGGAGTCTTGACATTTTTGGAAGAAACCATATCAAATTGTTGCGTTTGGGGTTGTTCTGATTGTGATTGGTCCCTACGATAGGAATGATCTACTTTTTGTATAGATTGATGAGAGTGTGGTTGTTGGAATTGATTTTGGAATTGTTGGATATGAGGTTGCTGGCTCGATGTTTGCGAATGTTGTTGTAGAGGGTGTTGTTGTTGAGGATGTTGCTGTTGTTGTTGTTGATGATGTAGTTGCATCTGTAACTGCATTTGGTGTTGTAGTTGCATCTGATGACTTTGATGCATCGTCAACGGTAATGGTTGTGGTGAAAACTGTTGTTGCTGATTATGGAAAGATTGCATCTGTCCTGACTGTTGAAGCAGATGCATTTGCTGGGGGTGAAGTTGTAATTGATGTTGTTGTATTTGTTTTTGTTGTTGTAATTGAGCTTGTTGTTGTTGTTGTTGCTGTTGCTGTTGTTGTTGTTGTTGCTGTTGAAACTGGAAATGTTGTTGCATGAGCTGCTGTTGTTGTTGTTGTTGTTGTTGTTGTTGTTGTTGTTGGATATTTGGTACCTGTGGCTGGTTTCTGTTACCATTACCCTTGAATATATCAGGGGATGGTTGTTGATCATTCATGTGATACATTTTATGATATTATGGAATGCTTGTCTAAAAAATTGTGGTAATTGTTATTGATGTAGGTCAAAAGTTCATAATATTTGCAGAGTAAAATCAATTTAGCTGAAAATGGTGTATTATTAAACTGATCGAGGAAATATTATCAATGATGAGTTGTAATTAATATGGAGAGAGTATGCTTTGTTTAATGGAGGGAATGATAATAATGAACTATGTGTGTGTGTGTGTGTGTGTATGTATGTGTGAATAAAAGTGATCTATTCCATAAAAAGCTTGTATTTTATGAGCTTCCAAATATTCAACGATTAAAGTCCTGGGTAAGATTTTTTTGGATGGGGGGGGAGGACAAATCTGCACAAAAGCAATAGAGATAAGTAGTCAATAAAATAAACAAAAAAACTTTATAGGGTGGGTGATGGTAATATAAAAGGAGTAGTAATAAATCAACGAATAATTTAAAGTAATATTAATCAAAGAAAAGTTATATTGAACAATCAATCAATGTAAATGAATACTCGTAATAAGGATATTCAATTTCGAATACAATACAATATAATGAATCCTGAATTCTTGGGATCTGCTGCATTAGCAATATCAGTTACTTCAAAAGAAAATATATATAAAAATTCTAATTAGTTACTAGGCTTCACTTCATCGAGGATTTCTGTTCCTGTGCGATTTTGAGATTCTGAGGTGCTATCCCGAAGATTGAATGTCAGTTCTCAGTGATTCTTGGTATTGGGCATCTACCAGTTGTTGGATCTACATGGTGGTGATTGGTGGATTATTACGTTCAGAATCCAATGTTACATTATAATATATGATTCTACTTTGTATATACCAGTTACCACACCATCGAATTGATGACTGTCGTTCGTTCGTTCGTTCAGGCCCATTCATAAAAGACAATATTATTATATTATATTACCCTTCTCTTGTCCTCTTCTCGTCTTGAGTCTTGACTCTCAAGAGCTCGCTCTAGCCGTGCATAATTAATATTATTATCGGATGTGGTCAATTTGGGAATGTGATAAGTGCGGTTTTTCTAATTCTTATTTATTTATCTCTTTTTGTGTTTCAATATTTTTGTCTCGTTGTTCTTCAACACTAGTACGATTATCAGTTTAACTAGATTTAGTAATCTTCCAATATCTATTGTATAACATACAACAGTAGTGATTTGCATTTGTATTCGGTAAAACCGTTAAATTGGTCTCGATTCTCGAACAGAACCTGCTGCCGCGGTCAGATTAATTCCTTATAAGTGTGTGTGTTTTTTATGGTCGGCGTATATCTTGAGACTAGTATCGCCCCGAGACAATTGTAAATTAGGGATATGATGTGTTAAATTACAAGGCTTTTTTCCCTCCCCGCCGCCATAGACTTGGGGGTTCCCATCTTATATCTGCAAGAAATTACATTTCGAACACCGGAGAGGGCGAACAGCCCATGCGGTGACGTTGGCAATTGATTGTTTCCAATCCTCGAGTAACCGAGAGCGCGCACGTTGATTGGTTGGATAACAAATCTCTGGCCCCTTTGTTATCAGTTTTTTTTGCGCGCCGCACACATTTGCTGCTCATTGGGCTAAGTTGACATGCCCACCCAGAGAACTGTGCAGCGGGTCCCAATAGTCCCAATAATAATCGTTTTGCCCAATTTTCTAGCTAGCAAAATGGCAAAGGTCGAGCTCGCCTAGCAACTACTTTCAGATTTAACAGGAAGATTCTTGTTATTCGCCGATGACTAGATTTCGATCCACTATTTGGATTTGATTGTAATTAATTAATTATATTTGGTTTCAGTTGTACTTTTACAGATTTTTAAATTAAATTAAGTTGATCTATATTATATGCTACTACTATTAAATTTTGTGTATAGTTGGAATATTTTTTCATGGACTGTGAATAAATACCAAAAGTGTACCTGTTTAATTGCATCTAATTTGCTAGTGATAATATGATATGTTCTGTGTGCTATACTTATAATATTCATTTATAATGAAAAATTGTAAGCAAACCCTAAAACTGTTTTACACCAGAGGGTAGTTCAAAGTTCAAACTTCAAGCCTACTGCTCGATTTGTCAAGTGGGACTTTGAACATCATACTAAGAATCATTCCCTAATATGAATATTGTGATAGTTTAACATGTATAGAAAAGATTTAATGCAAATCAGCAGTATGGTTACATAAATTATTGGTAATCTGCTTTTCAAGGCGGTTGATCCTGTTTGTTTACTTTTACAAACTTATTTGCATATTTGCGACAACATTTATGTTGTTTAAACTTTGAAAAATTTTGGTATCTTATTTTTCCTCTAGGTAACGAGAAGTTATTGAGTTACTACATTCATTTAGCTTTATACTTTATTTAAGATTTAGGATTTAGTAAGTTTTGAAGAATTAACTTTGCTTTTCTATATCAAACTCCAATTCCAGAATGAAACATAATTTTTATTTTCAAATTTTATATATCCTCCAAAAAATCCATAAACTTTTAAAAGGATCAACGATAACAGATTTTAACCACACTTTTAGCAAATAACCTTAATTTATCTATTCATCTATCTATTATATTATTCACGTACAAAGATCTGTATAATTTGTAAAAGCCAGAGAACATACCAGCTGTTATACAGGATACTCGTACACACCGAACGATGACCAACATATATTGAATGTTGCAGACTCCACCCTGTGCTCGTTACATATGCAGTCAAAACACATACAACAAGAGGCAACAAATTATAGCAAAACTATAGCAAGGGAATTTATCATTTATTGTGATTGGTATCACTGTTTGATCTCTGGATACTTCCAAAATTACTTCCATTGATACTAGCATCCGAAAGATTACGCTTTCCAAAGGCATCCATCTCACCATACCTACTAGTAGTATTTTCTAACATATTTTTGACATTTGCAAGATCAATCAACGAACTTTGACTTTTTGCAAGATCTTCACCTGATTGAATCGTTGATACGGACGATTTTCTGTACATTGAATTCTTAACAGGAATTATTGTGTGCTGTGATTTAAAGCTACCCATATTATCTTGGAATCTAGGGTGAACGGTAATCATATTCCCTGAACTAAAATTTGAATTGAAGTTTCCTTGGATAGGCACCAGAGTATATCCATTATTGGGAAAGGGACCAGAGGGCATAGGTGAATAATATGGGGTTTGCGCTGGGTACTGTCCCAATGCAATTTGCGGAGGTGCAAACATCTGTTGTTGATTCACCATAGGAAAATTTTGAATCGTTTGTTGTGTAAATTGCTGTTGTGGTAATTGCTGTGTTACTTGCTGTGAAAATTGTGGTTGATTTTGAATGTGTGTTTGATTGGAAAATTGCTCAACTGGAGGCTTGACTTTAAATGTTTTTGTGAGCCAGTCGAACTCTTTATTTTCCCTGATCCGTTCTATCTCACAATAGAAGCTGTAAATACACTGAATATAGGGAACATTTGTTTTGAAAGCAATCGCAAGTTTAATGATCTGTGACAAGGATAATGAGATAGAAGTGCCAAGTCCCTGATCAAAATTGTAATTACATGGAGTTGAGTTTTCGATCATTTCTTTGAAGTCCATTGATGTTTTCAAGGATCTCCCTTTTCCAAAGAAATTGGGATATTTTTGATTATGACTCCGAACCATTGAATCAAAAAGTGCATTTGAATTTTTGGTTTCAGATGGGTTGGGTAAATCCAAAGCTCCAGATGCTTTGCCAACCAAAATTAAGTCACAATAAGCACCCTTCACTATAGGAGAATGCATGTCATTTTCCAGATCTAAATTTGGATAGATCAATCCTAAAACCTCAAATATTATAAAGGGGATTATTCGTTTCCATGCATAACTGGTGAATGTTGGATTTATGTTTCTTGGGATTAAATAGCATGGATAGACTTCAGAAGTTTTTAGTACCCCAGTAAACACTCCCAATAAACTCCCAATTTTGCCAGCTCCTTTTAAAGCTTCTGATGTTTGTGAATCTTCGTCACTTGTTGAACCAATGACAGTAGTAACATTGTGATTTTTATGATAATATTTATCCATTTCTTTGCCTTTAATGATTAATATCTCTGCATCACAGATCACTCCAAACACATTGCTTGTATTCAATATAGGTTTGACTGTTTTCTCCAACCCCACTGCATACTTTGAATCGACCAGAACAATGGTCTCTTTTCCAACAAAAGGTTCAATTGCCTGAGCAGTTGTCTCAAGTGACTTATGATTATCAGCACCAATAAGGACCACGTCAAACAGAGTGAATTTTGATGTCAATGTATTCAGATTATCTGGGCTTTCAATGATATCTGTTGGAGTAAAAGTGCAATCAGTATACTTTGTGGAACTCCAATTGACGGTTTTATTCACCGAATTTATACAGTTTGATCCCACAACAACTGTCTTGCAACGTGCAAAGGACAAACGCCATATTAGAAAGCTACACGATAAAGAATCACCCACTAAACAGAAAAACATAGATACAAGCACGTTAGTAACCTGTTCTTATGGTATGCTCTTCTTCATTTTGAAAGTTCAAATGGAGCGCCATAAAGAAATAAAAATCGATCCAAAATGAAATTATACTTACAACTTATTATACTAAGGTTACTCATTAGACTAAGCCCTTTTATAATACTGCACTGAGTGATAACTATATGACTTAACTTGAAAATTCACAAGTTTTCTGAAAGACTTATGATGTCTTTGAAAGAGAAGGACTTATAGAAAACCGCTTTACAAGATAAGGCATATTTAATCACGGATGAACCTTCTTCGCCTTCATCCTCACTCAAAAATAAAGTTTTCCCTCTTTGTAAACATATTGAGGATGTCTTGTTTTTTTTTTCCTCCTGAGTTTATTAATTTCAAACTGTGAAGTATACATGTAGTAATGATTAAGCAGAACGTCTACATGGTATACAGTGATATAGAAACATTACAGATAACTTAGACTCATACACAAAGTACGAGTCATGATATATATATCATATATTATATATGTACAAGAGGAAAGGGGCACTTCTATGCCAACCCCCACAATATTATTCACATGATTCCTTGTATAACAGAATGAACTGCTCAGTACTTAATATTTATACTTCACTTTCTCTTTTAATTTTTCTTGTTCTTTCGGTTTGGACAGAAAATTATAAGCATCAATGTTAGCCATACGAGTGATTGTTTCTTCCAAATTTTCTGGTTTGGAATTCAATGCGTTTTTGTAATCAGACTTTATCTTTCTTTTCATCTTCTCAGAATCTCTTTTTCTTTTCAATCTTAGATTACGTTCTTTTTCTTCTAATCTTTCAAAATAAAAAACATTCTCCTTTGAGGATTGAACAACTGATTTGAAACCTAATGGCCAGATATCCCCTCTTTCCAATTTCCTAGCATCATGGTAATCTTGTTTACCAACGGATTTAGAGATATACCATTTTTCAACATGACCAGATGGAGCACACATATCGGCAATCACAAACCCTTTTTTTTTAAGTGGTGGACCCAAAACTCTTGGATGCTCTTCAAAAGTTTCCGACTTGTAACCCAGGGGTCTTCTTCCGACCTCGACCTCGGCCTCTCTTAACCTTTTCAGCAGCTCAGGTGATTCAAGTGCTCTTTGTACGATCAAATAGGAGTAATTAGCAGTTTCATAATCCTTTCCATTTGGCCTACCTTTTCCGGGCTTAGCCAATCCTTTAATTCCTATACCACTGTTTCCAGATGTCCACTTCGTTGCTAGTCTAGCGCCTCTTTTTAACTCAAACGCAAATTTGGGTCTAGCAACATCTATCGAATAACTGCAAAATTTTAACTTTTTGCCTACTTCTCCAAACTTATAATACTCAGGCTTAAAGAACTGCAATGGACATTTACCATGATGTGAGCAGGGTGCTACTATTTTCAAGTTGACCTCGTCATTTTCAGTATCTTCCACCAAATCATAAAGCTTAAGTAATTCAGGCTCTAGTTCGCCCCAAGCTAAACGATTTTCAGCTCCAGAAGGTGGAGATAACTTTTCGGATTCCTCAACTGACTTCTCAAATTCCTGTCTCTTTGACTCGATAATGGAACGCTTATATGGCCTTGGAATTTTAGAAAGACTTCCTTCAAAATTCTCTGGTCTTAGCATGACTTGTCTAGCTCTCGCTATAATTTCTGCTCCTAGAGGATTACCTCGCTCAATAATAACTAGGTGCCCCCCTGGCGCTAGTCGTCTCACAAGCATGTCCAGATTCTCATCTACTTGATAAGGAAAATTTGCTTCAGTAGTTAAGAGTTGGTGCTGAGCAATAATTAAATCATACTTTCTATCTTCCGGTCTCAGTTTATCCATAATGATAGACTTGATATGTAGTTTGCTTGTCTTAACTTTACCCACGTATTCATCTGCTTCATCCACTGATTCATGCTCATATTCTTCATTTGTCTGTAACTCCTCGGTATCACGAGCTGAGACCTGATTAGCAGGATCACTTTCATATGGAGCCGTCTGATGTTGCTCTTCCTCTTTTCCCCTTGGCTGATATTCATTAGCTTGTCTACTGAGCAAAATCTTGGCCCTTCTTTCCATAAAATAACTACCATTGACAACGACGTCCTTGACATCAGGACTGAATTCATCACCCATAAGATCGTTCAACGCTAACATACCAGTACCAGGTCCGTAACCAAAATCTAAGACCCTTCGTGGATTGAATTCATCCACTCTGGTCCTGAGTTCGCTTAAGACTTGGAACGAAGAAGCATAGTTCCGAATAAACGTAGTAGCAATATGGATATCTGCATCTAGCTCCGTTTCCGTCTTGGCATGTAGATTGGTTTCGTTGAGTAACACATAGTGATCTGCAGCTTTCATTTTGAGTAATCTTGGATCATGTAATAGCAACATGTTATTATTGACCGTTTTGGAGATAATATCGGGTATCACTACTCTTTTCCTATTTTGCCTTCCTTTAAGGGTATCCGGATGAAGTCTTGCATCTTTACTCGTTGCTGCTGCTAATAATTCTCCCGTATCCTCATCTCTGTATTTTGGATCAACTCCTTCTAGTGCTTCTTCTTGACTAATGACTCTTGAGTTGAGAAGAGGGTCCCTATCATGTAACACTTCGTTGACCAACTGTCCAAAAGTCTCTCCCTCCCTTCTATAGGCGTACTGTAAAGTTGACATTTCCGAAGACAAGTTCTCATCCGACGCTATATGCTCGTACCCATCTTCAATATGTATCTTATGTTGCTGATTATTCTGGAGCGAATTTTTTGAAGAGTGTAAACAGGCCGTTTGTAGCCGGCTTTTGAAACTTAAGTTTCGCACTGTGTACCTCAAACCCAACATTTTCGTATTTTATACAGTGTTAGTCTATTCTTTCAATTCTTAGCTCTAGAAATTAATGATTGATAAGGTTCTATTAAGACCAAGGCACAGATTACAGGTTAAATATCAATACTAAGTCTGAAAATTTTTTAGCCTCAGACAAACAGGCTAGCGCACTGCCTTCAAACGTGATTGTGGCTAAGCTGATGATAAATTTTATGATTATAGGAGCCAAATGATAGAAGGCCTATTTGTAATTATCTCTAGCCTTGTTCTTGCAGATACTTTGGCCCTTATTTCCTAACCCTTTCATGGATATAAGCAAATGACAGCATAATATACATGAACGAGCTGACCGATGTGCGAGTGAAGTATATCAGTAAGCATAAGCGCCTTAGGAGAGATACGCAAGGTGACAGTTACAGTACCAGCGATATCCACAACAACTCTGGTCCCAAGGGCCCTACAGCGAAAGAACTGCTTGACAAGGATAAAGCGTTAAGAGTTGATTGGAAGAAGAAAAGCAAGAAGAGAGGCTCGAAAAGATTAGCATTTAAGCTCACTCCAAGTGTTTCAAGCTATACCGAATCCATCCACGGGGTCTCTGATAGAACGGAAAACAATCACATTGAAGCTGATGACTTCGAAAAGCCTTCATTACAACAAAACATTGAAGATAATACCACAAGGCGATCGCCAAGATTTGGAAATCCATCTTCAAAATTTGCTGAATGGGGCCCTGAAATAAACGGTTATCGATTTTTGTCGAGAAATCCTGCTGACGACGAAGCGAGTTTTGCTAGCATGAACTATACTAAACATAACTCCAGAGTCGATCCACATACTGGATATTCCCAGGATTTACCAAATATTTACAACATTGAGGAAAGTTATTCAAGTGAAGACGAAAATTTTATCGAACGAGGATGGAAATATACAGATTACCTAAAGGCGTGGGACGAGTTCATTAAAAGTGATAGTATTCTTATGGATGCAATCCCCATTCCTGTACGATCTGGCTTGTTGAGCGACGTTAACGCGGAAAATTTGATGGAATTTTTGGCGACAAAAAGTAACATTAAGGACGAGAGAATCAAATGGCACCCAGATAAGATGGTGAATAAGTTTAAACTACTAGAGAAGTCTCATGGGACTATCAGCTCAGAATTCAAGGCTGCGGTCACACATGTATTCCAAGCTATTAATCATCTGCACGAACTCAGCAACTGTGGCTAATAAATTCCGTTTGTCTGAAGTTGATATATATCAAAACTACATTTTTAATCACAAAAGTTTTTATACACCTTAAAGCAAAGAAGTGGCACTGTAAGCAAGTATATCTATAAAATACTTATCAAACTATGGTATGAGTTCGAATGATTTTTCAATTAATCACTTATTCTTTTGTAGTAGTCTCCTAACCTATATACTTGTGGAATCGACTGGCGTCGGGATCTCAACTGGAGCAGTATTTCCCTCGTTATCTCCCTCTTCGTCATCTTCTTCAGCTTCTTCGGCATCCAAATCTTCCTCGTCATCATCCAGATCTTCGCCTTCTTCCAGTTCGTTCGCGTCTTCACCCTCCCCTTCTTCCACTTCATTATCAGCTTCTTCTTCTTCCTCTTCCTCGTCATCATCTTCATCTTCATCTTCCAATGCTTCTAGGTCTTCCTCCACGTCCTCTTCTTCTTCATCATCCTCATTCGTCTTCTCGACATCGAGTTTTCTTCTCTTAGTTTCTGGCCCTTCTGATGGTTCTTGAACGTCTTCAGTGGTATCATTTATATGCTCTGACTTCTGCGGCTGTTCTTGTTCACCGTTTCCATTCACTTGTTTGTTCTCTTCATCTCCTTCATCCTCCTCCTGCCCTTCCCGTTCATCGTCATCTTCTTCAAGTTCTTCCTCTTCCTCTTCCTCTTCATCGTCATCGTCATCGCCCACCTGTTCAGGAGGATATTCTTCTCCTTCATTTTCATTATCCCACACAATATTGAATCTAGTCACTCTTGGTTTTTCAGCCAAGATGTTTCTCACGATATGATCAACTTGAACTTTCGATGGTGGATTTTCTCTAAGCTCTTCTGAATCATACTCATTATTCACGTAATAGCCAACTCGAACAAATTCTCTTTCCTTGTAGGAACAGCTGAGTAATATAACAGTAACCGAGACCAACTCACTTGCAGGAATTAATTCGGGTGATGGAGCATCTGCTGTCAGAATGAACTTATTTATTCCAACGGGAACAGGTCCGACCAAAATAGAGTCCAATTCCTGGTCATGCTCTAGCGATCTGGAGGACCCGACGTAGGTTAATTTCCATTCTAAGTCTTCTCTCAATGGCTCTAGACATTCAAACGTTATTTCAAATTGATATGGATCTATAAATCTTGCTGGGTTATTCAACACATTGATACCTAAGAGTGAAACAATGGACATAATTTTGTTGATTTGTTTTATATTGTTCTCTATTGATTTCTAACCGGTTTAAACATGATCCAAATTGAATGTGACACCCTATAACTTGATATAGCTTCTATAAAACATATATTTCAATATAACGCGTTCAGTCTGGAGACACGATGTATTACTGACTCGGTTCTCAAAACTGGCAGAGAGAGAGAGATATATACCACCAGCCTCAAATTTAAGGGTAGGCGGAGCATAAGTGGCAGATTAGGGCGCTTTGTTTACATATTTCCCTTTTGACAATCTAATTACCTGCATCTTCCAGGAACCCAAATTTTTTGAGCGTCTTCAGAAACACTTTTGGTAAAGAAAATGACACTTAGACCTTGTCAATGTGATTAGGTTTTTACTCGTATAGCTTTAGTTTATTTGAGTTTTTTTGGTTTGTTTGATTCTATTCATCTGTGACTTTAGCTCACGTTAGATACCAAACCGGGAGATTATATCGCTTTTCATGACGACCGCCTCAGCACCTTTCTCAGCTCCACTGCAATACCAATCTGTGTTCTCTGCTCACAATCCACTTCCGTCTTTTTCATCACAGAGTCTACCACCAATTGAAAAGTCTTCTGATACACAGAGTGAGGAAAACGCAACCCCAAAGATGGATGAAAGATCAAACACTCGTTCTGTTCACTCATACAATAACCAAGATGATCAGGCACCAGCTTTGCAGGCTTTACTAGGTCAACATGTGACGAGATGGCCATACTCGGAAAACACACTCAAGCATGCTTTGATAGTACGAGCTGAGCAAGAAAAAACAAAGCAGGAGTTTTACAAAACTGAGTCACTCAACAGATCACTAGAATTAATGAGATTGGCTGCAAAAAGCAATGTGCCTGGCCATTTGATTCCGTTATTATTCAATACATCCGAAGGTAATTTACTAAAAATAAATCAGCAGCAGGTGGAGCTTCAAACAAGTTTACAACCTGAAACTAATCGCAAAGCATACGAAAAATTTCCACCAGAAAGTAAAACAAAACAAACACATGAGCGATCTAATTCTATTTCATCTTCAGAAGTTATTAGAAGGGAAATGGCTGCATCAAACGCTAATCCAATGGAAACATTCAAGTTCGGGGCTGGATCAACACCATCCATAAGAAAAACAAGCTTAAATCCAAGACATCAATTATCTCCCTCGAAGATAGGTGCTCACGCCGTCTCGTCGTTGGCAGGAAGACTACAATCCCCTGTACCACTCAGTAGTCTGCGACATGGCGCTCATCAAAGGACCATTTCATTACCACCTCAGGTGTCTATACCCGAGTCTGATTCAGTTCAATTTGCCAGAAGAAAACCCTATAGCCACCTGCATTCAAATCCAAGCTCGTCTGATTCAGATAGAATCGTAATTCCCGATGACTTCGAACAGGAGACACCGAAGAAAAGGAAAGCAGAAACTTCAAACCATACCGAACTAAATGACACAATGGCACAAAGTACCCCTATCAAAAGAGATCAGATTCCGTTACATAAAAGAGCTATATCTACAGACGTTACAACTTTGGAGTCAGAATTCGACCCAAGACATCATCAACGTGGAAATGAGCTTATCTATTTGAGTGATGATGATTCTATGATTTCACTTCGCAGTCCGACCCCTCAAACTCCTGAGAGTGATAATCAAAGAAGACCAGATTTCCCGAATGAGAATTCATGCTGATTAAGTTCATACCATGTTGTGAAAGGTATCATTGTTATAAATTACATCGGAATTTTTGATCTTCGTTCAGTTATTAATCAGATATGGCATTAATGTACAATTATTATATCTTTCAAACACTTTTCTTTGCATTGTAGAATTCCAACTAAAATGCTACAGTTGTAATCTATAAGCATCCTCAGCCAACGCCTCAATATCCTCTAAATTGACAAATTCTAATTCACCTTCCTCACCACTTGCTTGATCTTCAGTTGGCGGATTCAACACTTTCTCAAAAACGATATCTTTCTTGTTTAGAATCTCGTATTCTCTTTTGATCTCGTGGGCCAAATTTCTGACCACTCTGTCATTACACCCATCTCTTAAGACCCACGAGCAGAGATCATCAAACCAAATTTTGTTGTAAACGTAATACACATCATGAAATCTGAACAGTTCTCTGCAAGCTAGTAAACTTTTCAATATACCTCTCTTGCCGCATCTTAAGGTATAATAGACATCTTCCCACACTTTCATGACTAGATTAATACTTCTAACCAATGGATAACATAATGACCTTCTTGACATTGCAATCACAATCACTTTCAGCATATTAGACTCTGTCAAGTTGTTTGACTGTATCAACTGAACATCTAAACAGCTTATTTGTGGACTTAATTTTCCTATTGTCCAACCACTTTCAACGGTCAATTCACCCTCATTTGATCTCAGTTCATAACAATAGCTGTACAGTAGTGAGACAATAGTATAGTATAGCGGTCTTGGGTCATCTATCAAATATGATTTACGTGGAAGATTAGACATTTTTTCATGCTCATCGGGAGTGAAATCAATATTGATGGAGTCAGAAATGAACTGTTTGTTTTCAGATTTAAGTTGTTGCTGCTCTTTCTGAAATTTTAAAAATATTTTCTTATGAGGTTGTTTCCATTCCAGTATTTCTCTAATGGTTGATTCTTCTGGCATATATTTTTCTGTCAAATAATCATTGGCGTAATATTCTGGGTCAAATTTGATGTTCTCTGTTATAAGCCTTTCCATGACCCTTTCATCGCTGTCCATGGAGTCGGGGTTTGATAGGTCGTTAATGTCATTACCATTAGATAAAGATGTAGCCATCATATTAGAGTATTGGTTGTTGAAACCATAAGAGGGGCTTTTCAATGTTACGCCAGATGTTGAATCCTGCATCAAATCAGGAAGCTTCTGTTCAACTTCCCAGTTGAAATCTAATCCTTCCTGCTCAATAGTTTGAAGGTCTAGATTATTTGTATTCGTGATATCTATTCCAGTGTCATTTACTTCAGAACTACCGCTCTCAATTTCTTCAATTAATAACTTGTTTCCACCATTTTTTACTCCCTGAATCAATGTGTTTGCTTGACTATTTTGTGGAGCAAGAAGTGTTGGTTCATTCAATCTGGCCAATAACTTTGCGCTTAGGTCTAAATCCTCAAAAACCTCCCCTCTATTGAGTTTCGGTAGCTTTACTCTGATGCATTCTTCTTTAGACACAAATTCTGAATGCGATCTCTCATCGTCAACCAACGATTTGGGAAATCTTAATCTTAAATAATAAGGGGATAGTGCAAATATAAATAAGTTGTCATCTACAATCATTTCTATCGCATGGGCTGAAAATCGAATGTTGGAAATCTTGATCCTGATAAAGATAAATTCCTCATTTTGATCAACTGTGAAAACTGGTGTAATCATTTTGTCTTGTTATTTTCAATCAAACAAAGTATTTTTCAGCTCTTTGACCTTTGGTTCTCTTAGCTTAGAGTAAATATTTAGTCAGTAATCTCTGATATGTGAGATATATGGCTTACCATTTCAAATTTTTTCATTTGATCTCTCCTATATGTGCGGCTTTTAAAACTTTTTTTATTACTGTTTTACTCAAAATTTGTTTTTAAAAGAATTAATCAACTGTAAGTTGGCTATTCAAAGAATGATGCTGTTCAAAAAATTTAATCTACAAGACACCAACGTACAGCGACTGTTTATTAAATAATGCCGGTAGAAGAGCAACAGGTTGAAAGCTTACTTGAAAAGAAAGTGCCTCGCAGAAGGTTTGCTGGCTACAAATCCACCACAAAGGAATTATCTCCAACAATAGTAGATGCCGACTCACACCCTAAGGAAACTTCTAAGGAGAATTCTAAAGAGAATTCTATTGTCAGAAAACCTAAACGTCCAAGGGCCTTAGGTAGATTGATGAACCAAATACCGGCTGAGATCACAGAAGATAAAGAACTAAATGAGGCCATAAAGCTTTTACCATCCAATTATAATTTTGAGATCCACAAGACTGTTTGGAACGTCAAGAAAAGTAAAGCCAAGAGAGTATGCTTGCAGATGCCGGAAGGTTTGTTGATATATTCTTTAGTTATTTCAGATATAATTGAACAGTTCTGCAACTGTGAAGTTCTTGTTATGGGGGATGTTTCATACGGTGCATGCTGTATTGATGACTATACTGCCAGATCATTAGATTGCGACTTTATCGTTCATTATGCACACTCCTGTCTAGTTCCAATTGATATAACGCTAATCAAAGTTTTATATGTCTTTGTTACCATTGCAATCGATGAAACTCACTTACTGAGCACAATAAGGAAAAATTTCGCAAATGGTTCAAGATTGGCCGTTTTTGGTACAATTCAATTCAACCCAACAATTCACTCTATCAAAAACAAACTAGAAAATGCATCAACACCGGAGGAGAAGTTGATATATGTTGTTCCTCCTCAGATATTGCCATTATCAAAAGGTGAGGTTTTAGGATGTACTTCTGCAAGACTGGATCCTGGGCAATTTGATTCAATGATATATATTGGAGATGGAAGATTCCATTTGGAATCTGCTATGATTCATAACCCCGCCATTCCTGCTTTCAGGTATGATCCCTACTCCAGAAAATTTACCAGAGAAAGATATAATCAAAAGGAAATGGTGGAAGTAAGAAATGATGCAATTGATCGTGCGAGGGGTGCTAAGAAGATTGGTTTGATTCTCGGTGCCCTAGGAAGACAAGGAAGCGCTACGACTTTGAGTCAGTTGGAGGAACGATTGGAAAGATCAGGCAAAATAGTTGTTAAGATCATTCTCTCAGAAATTTTCCCTTCCAAGTTATCGATGTTTGATGATATAGATGCATTCGTGCAAGTTGCCTGTCCCAGATTGTCTATTGATTGGGGTTATGCATTCAGTAAACCTTTGCTGACGCCTTATGAAGCGATGGTTATGCTAGGAAACGAAATTGGGTTCAGCGAAGATTATTATCCAATGGATTACTACGATAAAGAGGGTTATGGTAGGGGCAAGCTGCCTCCACATGCGAATACGTGATTACAGGAAAACACAAATGTACTCATCTCCTTATTTATTTTGTAATCCTTTTTTATACAAATGTGTTATCAGTATGACACCACTTAATTATCTAAAATTATTCTTTGATCCATGTACATTTCTTCGATACCCAGTAATGTAGCAACATGGTAATCGTCCCATTTGAAAGCACCGACATTATTTCCATTATCGTCCCTGAGATAATGCTGTATGATAACAAGTAGCTTATAGTAGAAATTAACAAATCTCACAGCAGAGTTGACAAAAATATCATTCAAGATCAAGGGCGATATCAATTTATTCAACTCGTTCGAAATAATGTAACCAATTAAAAACTCCTGTAGCTTTAGATCTGCATTTTGGAATGTTGTGATATTAAACAACTTGTTTTCCGTAATTGGTTCGTATATGGAGACATCAAAAAAGTCGTCATCTATCTTGAAAATCATGTTGACTAAATTATGGATATCATATAATCCTGAGTTGTCTAAAAGCTCATTGAATTCATCTGTGGTTAAATCTTCAACTAGCTGATTAAGAGTGCCACCAACCTCTTTCAACTTGACGGAAAGTAGCGGAACCAACTCAATTTTGGATTTAATGAACTCTATGCAATTAATCTTAAAAATCTTTTTAGATTTCTTAGAAATTGGCAAAGTCTTAGTTAGTGACAACACCAAATCAATCGGTTCATCAATAATCAGTTTGAATAACTGTTTTTGTTTTTCTTCTTCTAATCTTAAAAATGTTATATCGGAATTATTATGATAATTGAAGACCGGCAAGAATACCATATAAAACTCCATTACCCAGTCAGGTAAACTTAGCAAATCTTCGTCGACGTCTTCTCCTTCGGACTCGATCTTTGCTTCTTTCAACTTCAATGAAACCAAATTGAGTAGTTTCTCAAATGTATCAGTCTGCAAATCTCTTAAACAGACAATCAAGTTGTTTTCTTGTGTTAGTTTGTTGAACATCATTTTATAGAGATCCAGTAACTGGTACAATTCAACTATTATCCCAGGCTTCGTCTCCTGCCTTAATATACTTTCGTAGGCACCTTTGAAAGGCCTACTCAAAGATCCGAGGACCTTGTTCACAACAGATTGAATCACAAGTGAAATATCGCTGTTTATCATTTCGGTCTGATCAAAGTTGAATAAGCTCTCCACAAGTTCCAACTCATTAACAATGACACTATGTAAGTATGCGAGTATGTCACTAATGAATCTTTTAGATTCATATGATGCCGAGATTATGGGCCTTTTGGAGTTGCTCCTAACTTCATTTGTGTAACCATTGAGTTGGTTCATAAACTCTTCACTGACAATTCTTGATCTGCTCTCTATGATTTCGGCTACTATGGTATCGAATGTATCTGTATTTTTCTGTAAGATGTAAATTAACGACTTTTGGAAGTTATCAATGGATGTTTTGTCCTTATTAAAATCATTTTGGATGTATATCAAATTCAAGTTTTTCTTCAAAGATTGAGAGATTCTTTCAGTTG
This sequence comes from Ogataea nitratoaversa, assembly GCA_030579435.1. Taxonomy (NCBI): domain Eukaryota; kingdom Fungi; phylum Ascomycota; class Pichiomycetes; order Pichiales; family Pichiaceae; genus Ogataea; species Ogataea nitratoaversa. Next base: position 385,005 of record JAKTQZ010000003.1, read on the forward strand.
CTAGATCCATCAACGTGGACATCTGATTCATAATTGTTACTCCTAGCTGGTCGTTGTTCATGCTCAACAATATATCACAGTTGGCATATATTTTCTCAACTTTATCCAACACTACAAAGAAATCCTTGTTAATGGGCTCATTTCTCAAGATGTGATCTTCATAGTGACTCAATGTGAAATTGGACCTAAAACTAGTCAGTAAGTTCTTCTTCACTTTAATCAAATCTCTTTGGTGAATTAGCCCTGTGACTTCTTCTTTAAATTGTCTGGAGTCTTCCAGACTCTGATGCAATTTGTCATCTATCTCATCAAAACAAGTATTCAAATCATCTAGGTCTTGTTTAACAAGATTTAACTTTTTAACAACTAATTGAAATAATTTCAATGATTGAAAATGATGCCTTAGTAAATCATTTTCCACATCCCCTCTTAGTTTACGTCTAGCAATGGATCCTAATATATTGGGACTTGTTAAATATTTATAATCCATTCCTACTTCTGATCTCTCCTGCTCTGTGTCGTCTGTTCTGGATTGTAAAACAAGTAAAGACTGCCTGATGGAAGAATCAAAATTTGCTTGATTAAGCACCCTACTCAGTCTATTAGCTAAGCTACTAGTATCATTATGGTCCACGGTATAGTTAGATGCAGGTATAAACGACGCCGAAGTAGAAGTTGAAGATGAAGTTGTTAAGGATATCAAGTCTAGCGAAGCTTTTGCATATTTGAAAGCCAATGAGCTGGATTCGTCCTCTTCGGAACTCAATTCTGCTTTCGGTCTATTGTTGATATTTTTCAGTATATTCAAATTGGAAAACTTTTTCGTTATATCGTTCTGAATTTGGAAATTGGGAATTTTAAGAGGTGCAGAGGGAATTGGTAAAACACTAGCAAAGCCAGATGCTCCATTATTGTCAGAGTTACCAGTATAGTTGTCATCATACGTGTCGAAAACGAAATCCATATCGATGGAATTCCAACAAGTTGACTTGGTGGAGATACAGCCAGTTGAGTCCTTTGTTGTTTCAAAACCAAAATAAACGTTTGACTGGTACCAATTGAAATGTGAGGGACTAATTCCAAATATCACCGTCATCAGTGGTTTATTCATGTAGCCGAGAATCGATTCTGAATCCTTGACACGGGTGCTCTAGATTCTGATTCTGGAGACATTATGTTAACATCCCTATATGGTGCAAGGAGGTTTATTTGGTGGGAATAAAGTGCAGCAAAGTGTGTTTGAACCTTGGATTAATCAGAATAAGTTTAAAAATAGGGGGCTTTTTCATGGTTGATTCTGGAGGAATACGAGGGCCTCCAATAGTCGATATCTCTGGGAGCTCCAGGTTACAATTTAATCAAGCAATCCTTAAAGAACTTCTCAATAAGTTGATATAACGACGAAATTTATAGGTTTATGGTATATGTTATATGTATATTGTCTCATACACTACAATAATGCTATGATCCAACACGTAAGTAAATCTATTTATATAAAATTACTCATGCCTTTTGCTCTCAGATGGTTTACAGTGATACTCAATCTTATGGTTTTGTTCGACTATGGTGAGAAGACAGACGAAATGAGCACCAAAAATGGCATCGTTGGTGTATATAATCAAACAATAAACCTAGGTGTGAGTAACAATTCGAATATTTGTAATCTTAGCTTACGCAGCCATAAACGCAGCCAGAGAATTATCACTATACCTTAAAAATTTGCCATTCAACTCAATAGGAATTCCCTTTAATGCGAGGTTAGCATATATAGCAGCTGGAACTTCTGGTTTCAAGAGCTGAGAGTTTTCATGCAATTTAAGGAACTTGTCCAATGCTTCAGGTTTCATCTCCGATCCAAACTTCTCTCTTATGTCCATTTGCATCTCTGTATCCACAACTCCTGGAGCAATAGAAATGGTAGTAATTGATGGTTCTTCAAAGGCAACAGTTGAAGCAAAATGATTCAATGCAGCTTTAGATGAGCCATATGCGGCCCACCCATCATAAGGATTGGAAGCAGCACCCGAAGAGACAAAAATACAACTACCTTTTGAGGAACGAAGATGAGGGATTGATTTTGACACCAGGTCAACCACAGAAAAGAAATTGATCTCAAACAAGTTTCTAACTTTGGAAACGTCGATTGAATCTACATGTTTAACTGGATCTAACACACCAGCATTGAGAATCAGTGAGTCTATTCTACCAAACTTGTCGATTGTTTGTCTCACTATCAGTGACGCAGTTGAATGATCTCCAACATCTGCTGAAATGGTCAACACTCTATCAGAACCGAATTCTTCTTCTAGTTTTTTGAGTTTGTCCTGGGAACGTGCAACTGCAACAAGCGACGTATCATTTGATTTTGTCAAGATGAACTTTGAGATGGCCAATCCAATTCCACGGGATGCGCCCGTAACAATGACGACTTTCGACATTTTTGATTACGTTGTAAAATTCTGTACTCTTATGCAGCGAGACAGAGATAGAAGTGGTAAACTTTGTAGGATTATAACATACAATACAGTAGTTCTAGGCTACATAGTATTAGTGTTCAAGATACAATTGCACAAGAATTCGGAGATAATTAGTTGATATTGAATAATTATTAAATATTCCATACGGCTTACCTCATGCTAACAATTTACCCGGACTCCTAGTATATCTCTTTACGTTCATCAAATACGTATTAGAGTAACATTCAGGAACATAAGCTCAATCTAAGAGATTATATTTTGTAGGGCATGGTTTCCTTGTAGATGAATTGCCACAACGTAAGTTTTTCAACGGGCAGATCAGATAGTGGATTTCCACTTGCAATAACCAACAGTAAAGTAGGAACACCAACATTGAAGAGACAAACCGTTCTCTAGTGGCTGTAGACGCTGAATAATATATTATGTAATCATCTGAAACAAAAATAAACGAATCTCCAGAATACACGATTATTATCGATGTTATTAAAATAGAGATAAATGACAGTCTCCAGAAATGTTCAGTCAACGGATTAATTACCTCTGTTATCTTGCCGTGTTCATCGTTTGTTGAGAAACTCTGTATTAGTGGTATTATACCAGTTCATTATTTGCTTCTTACAAAGAACTTGTAACGCACAACTATGAGTAACTCTGGAACCCAGTTCGAATGGGCCAAGAATATTCCATGCAGAAACATCCAGAATTATGGTTTTTGCAAATGGGAGGACAAGGGATGTTCATTCAACCACGAGCAGGTTACTAAAGCTCCTTCAGAACCCTTATCTGCCTTGACTTCTGCCACGATATCATCCTCTTTAACAACACCAGCTTCAACAACTACTTCGGCAGCAACCACGGCGACCTCTGCTTCTTCCACTACTTTACAAAGACAGAGTAATAATGATCTGACAATGAGCTCCATGTCAGCTAATCCAATTGGTCTATCTTCCAACGGTGGTATAAAACCACAGGTCACTATCTCATCTAAGGAAAATCCAGATGTTTCCATAGTGTTCAAACCTAGTCACGAACAAGGACCACCACAGCAAACAGACTTGGGACCATCGGAGTCTGGCAAAAAGAAGTTCAATTTTGATACACCGTCTTTTACACCGATTGGACCACTTACAAACAAGTTTGCGAATATGTCTCCCAGCTTGAATGATGTCGCTGTTTTTGAACCCGCTGATGTGCCGAATAATGTTTTCAATAGCGGACAAACTGGCTCAACAACAAATGGTAATGCACCATTAACTGCAGGCCTAGCCGAGTCTGGATTATTACAATTATCATCATCAATAAATCATAATGCACCTGCGTTTAATCCAGAGACGGCACCCGTGTTTGCTCCTCGTCCTTCATCTTTCACGGGCTCTTTGGCGGGGGCGTCGATCCAGCCAGCGGGCACCACACAGTCATCTACTCAGCATATGTCAACACAAATATACCAGTCTCATCCTGAGGAGCCATTTTATCAGCAGACGAATCTATTTCCCACCAACTACCATTTATATGCACCTCACCCACCCCCTCATATCCAATTGAATATCAAACCCAATGAACGTACAGTCAATGACCTATTCATTCCAACAAATTTAAGGGAATTAATTCAAAGTAAAAATGAAGAAAGTCTAAAGTCTGTTCCAATAACTCAGTCCGGACTACCTTTACATGTTAATCAATACCACTCTCTATTCCCTATTGATCAAAATTATGAAAGAACGAAGAAATCGTTTGGTTACACTTCCTCCATTTATAAAGCACAGTCGAACACGGATGGTAAACTTTATACCATGAGACGACTAGAGAATGTTCCTATCACTTCTGAAAGTTGTTTCAAGACAATCTCAAAATGGAAAAAATTGGACAGCGCAAACACCGTAAAGTTAGTGGATGCGTTTACAACAAGAGCTTTTGGGGACAATTCTTTAATTGTAATGTATGATTATTTCCCACTGTCATATAACTTGATGGAGACCCATTTCTATAAGATTGGCAACAGGAATCCTGAGCTAATCACCGAAGAGCTTCTTTGGAACTATATGGTGCAATTAACAAACGCCGTTGCGGAGATTCACAAGTTGAACTTGGTCTCAGGCAAGTTCGACCCGACAAAAATCATTTTAACAAATAAAGGAAGAATTAGACTCTCTTCTTGTGGCGTCACTGATATAATCAAGTTGGCTACATCAATAAACGGAGAAAAATCCGATGAACTTCAAGCCTTGAAATCTCAAGATATAAAAGAGCTAGGAACTTTGTTACTTGATTTGGCTAAGTCAACAATTTTTGTGAAAACACAGAATTTGGAGCCCCTTGAAATTATACAACAATTAAATTTCTCTGAAAGTTTCAAAAATGCTCTAAGATATCTTTTTGAAAGTGGTGCAGAACTAGAGAAGTTTCAGCAGCTGATCGCTCCAAAGATTATGAATATTTTGAATGGTTTACAAAACTCTTCAGACTTTATGGAAAGTTGTTTAAGTAAAGAAGTTGAAAATGCAAGATTGGTGAGGTTATTTGCCAAATTAGATTTTATCAGCGAAAGGCCAGAATTTTTGAAAGATGGCTCTTGGTCCGAAACAGGCGAGAGATTTCCAATCAAGCTATTCAAGGACTACGTTTTCCATCAAGTTGACGAAACTGGAAAGCCCGTGCTTGACTTGACACATGTCATCAATTCCTTAAACAAATTAGATGCGGGCATTGATGAAAACTTATTGTTAGTGAGCCCAGATGAAAACAGTTGTTTAATCATGAGCTACAGAGAATTGAAAGAACTGGTCGAGAAAAGCTTTAGACAGTTGCGAGGCCAATGATAATAACGATAGAACATTTGAAAATATTATCAGGGCTTTTAGTCAATAACTGTTTAATTATGTGGCTGTGCGATGTCGAGGATTTCAAAAATCGTGGGCGCTTATGGTTTTCAAATTTTAATTCATTTTAATTTTGTCTACCTTCTAATGGATATCTTGTGGGTCTACATAAATACAAAGGACCTTATTCGAACTGTTTAATACTTTGTAATTGTAGCTTATATAGTTACTTTGAATATAACAGATTTATTACAACCTACAGTGATATTAACTCCTTTTGTTGCACTTATAGTAACAATCAATTTTTTCTGTTTCCAGAGCGGTGTATACACCGACTATCTAACCAACTGATAAGCAATGAGTAATTATCAACGTCAAAAAATTCAGTACAAATACCTCAGACTAAAATTGGAGTTCTATCATTGGTGGGACGGATATAAGTCTGGTTCAGATTCGGATAGAGACGCATATATGCTTACTCGACGTCCCAGAAATCTCCCCTTAATATCCTTGAGAAATTCAGAGTATGCCCACTATTTTGGAAATCAGGATAATGAACAGCACAACATAGGATTAAATCCTTCAAATGTGAAACAAGTATTGAAGTCAAAGCAGGATGCTATTAATAAAAGCTTACGTCGAATCTATTCAACAATGAGGAAAGAAGAATATACTGAAGCCCAGAAAGAAGATAATATAACTGAAGGGTCACAATCTCAGCTTACTGCCCAACAAAGAGAAAATATTGGATATCATCTTAACCTTGTCAATATGTTAACAGCAGGAAATGATAGTCTGGATTGCTACTATACTGACAATCTTGTCGAATCAGTGACTTCATTGGAGGGAGAGGATTTTCATGATCTAGAAAGAATAAGTAACGTATCAGGACCGGAGGATTGTGACTCATCTCTTATTGAAGAACTCAGAGACTTAAGTCTTAATAACGGTGATACAGAAGAAGCTCAAACAGGAGAATCTGATTTAAGAGAACTTTCATTTTATGACCCATTTAAATTTAATGCTGAGAGAGTCACTAACAAGAAAGAGCACTCTCCATTGGCCAAACTATTTCCCTTCAGATCCAAAAAAAAAAAATCTACAAAGACTACTTTGGTGGACAAAGAGTTACAACAAATTGTAACTAATCAAAAAGTTAATGACAGTTTGAGTCATGAAGTGAAACATCGACAAACAACTCAGCCAGGCAAAAGATATAAGAAGGTGCATGTTTTATCACCAGCGAGAAGCCCTTCTGCATATCATCAGCCTTTTCAATCACCAAGAGAAGAGGTATATAGCAAAAATCAAAATAAGTCACACCTACAGAGACCTCAAACCCAAGATACCGAGCAGGTATCAGAAAGAGGTATCCAAGATTTGTCTGTTATAGCTAAGCCAAATCCTTTCAGAATTCACTTACTCAGAAGATTTTCGGATTTTTCTAAATCTGGTCAAGTTTCTCTCCGTGGGTTTACTTTATCAAGAGAAGAAACACTATCGTCAGAAATATCTAGTAAAAAGATTTTAACAACAATAATCAATGATATTTCATTGAATGCTGCTCTGCAAGCAAATGGAATGAAACCTAGGATAAAGGTTGACCCCAGAAGAGTTAATTCTGGGTTGACCAAGTCAAATAACTTCTCTAATCTATTCAATAAAGAGAACACCAATAATAGAGTATGGAAGTATCAAGAAGAAATGGGGAAAGAAAACTCCGTACATTCATCTACAAATGAAACCATATGTATCGATCCTATGCCAGAGCATAAATCACAGTCCAATAGGGGCCCATTAGCTGTTGTTCTACAAAGCCCTCACAATGAGAATTCAAACGAAGCAAATGCTTGTGAAAGTGGTGATTATGCCATGTCCACCATAGGCTACGCTTCGAATATAATTGCAGGATATGAATGTGCATCCCCAGAAGAGAATTACCAAGCATTAGCTTCCAATGAAAAAGCCAGATCTTCGAGTGTGAAATCCACAGCAATTGATTTTGAAAAGATAACTTTGGTTAATACCAAGAGAGAACCATCGGTTAGGATCACAGAAAAAGATTGGCATAAAACATAATGTTGAAGAATTCTTTCAAGTCATTTCGCATATATTGGCACTTTCTAGCTTGATGTACAATTTCCATGTTTGTGTTTTCTTTCTTTGCCTTTATGAACCAATTTTCACCAGTAAGTTTTACATCTTTACCGAGCTTCGTGTGATCAAAAATCCGAATAAATAACTATTTCATACCTTACCAAAACCCTGAAATAGTTCAGTCAACTTTATAGATTTTGTGAAGAGTAAATTAATTGATTATCTGTAATTCACAACCCTGACTTCAAGAAGTTATTTTTGTTGCCTATTTCTGCCCTTTGTACTAGTGAATTCTTCACTTGAGTACACCATCCTTCTTTTCTTAAAGTTTACCCTTCCTAACTTTGATGTTGACGCCTATTGCCCACTTTCTGATGCGGCGTTTACTTTTTCAAATAAAACCCCCAATGTGTGTGCGGCTATTGTTAATACAAGTTTCAGGTTTTTATTGTATTTGGGTGTTTCAGATTCAATTAACCACTTACAGATTAGATTGAATTCATCATCAATTTAAAGCTGTCTCTTGTGAGTTTTATAAATTGTGTGGTTTTAGTAATAGTCGATATTTGTTCTTACAGCATGAAGTGGTTGCTTACTATTTGCTCCAATATATCACACAGTACTTCAATTATAGAAAGGTAGACTTACGCAGCAGCAGCACAGTTCCATATCACATTTGATTATATTTGTACTTTCTCAAATATCACAAATACAACCCCAGTTTACCACTTTTGATAATTACAAAATCTTATATTATTGGATTGTGTCAAATAATCAAAACAAACAACAACAAAAAATGGGTTGTGCATCAAGTACACTTGTGGATGAAACGGATCCCGAATACCTTGAAAAGCTTCAAAACTCTCAAGTTGAGCAACTCTTACTTCAATTTCAGCAAAAGGAAAAAAATCAAGTCAAGATGTTGTTATTGGGAGCTGGTGAATCTGGAAAGTCAACAGTGCTGAAACAAATGAGGCTGATTCACAAAGGTGGTTTTGCAAATCAGGAAAGACTCCAATATTCGAATGTTATTTGGGCAGATATGGTTTCATCAATGCAGACATTAATCATTCAAGCCAGAAAAACGGGGATTCAATTAGATTGTGATTTACCTGACTCTGAATTGAATGTATTCAGACAAAAAATACTAAGTTACAAGCCATTGAGTAACATTGATGCATCAGCCGCTGGAGGTGTTTCGTTTTTAAAAAACTATGTTATGAAGTACAGTGAAGTTGGAGCAGCTAAGAGAAGACAAAAAAGTACGGGCAAAATACATACTGGATGGCATGACAGTTCAGGTGATGGCACTGATACAACTGTTGGATCTATAAACGATAAAGATGGGATTTTCAATGATGAAGATGACGAGGATGTGTATAACGAAGACAATGATATTGATACCATGACAGGAGCATTAGGAAAGAGTTTTGGAAAAGTTGGTGTTAACGGTAACTCTTCAAAAGTGTATACAAAAGAAGAGATTGCTGAAGCTATTCAGATAATATGGCATCAAGATTCGGGGATTCAAAAGTGTATCACGAAATCGAATACGTTTCAATTTGAAGGTTCGGCTCCTTATTATTTTGAGCATGCTCATTTATACGCACAAGAAGGTTATTTGTGTAACGATGAAGATATATTGAAAGGAAGAATCAAGACCACAGGAATTACAGAAACAAATTTTGATATTGACAATATCAAATTTAAAATATTGGATGCAGGTGGTCAAAGATCCGAAAGAAAAAAATGGATTCATTGTTTCCAAGATATGACTTGTGCGTTATTTGTCTTGGCTGTTTCTGAGTATGATCAAATGTTATTTGAGGATGAGAGGGTGAATAGAATGCACGAGGCTATAATACTTTTCGAATCACTTTGTAACTCCAAGTGGTTTGCAAACACACCTTTTATTCTATTTTTAAATAAAGTTGATTTACTCGAGGACAAAGTTAGAAGATCTCCTTTACGTAAATATTTTCCAGACTACAAAGGGAAATCCAATGATGTTGAAGATGCTTTACAATATTTTGAAAAATTATTTTTAAGTCGAAATAGAACCAACAGACCAATATATGTTCATCGCACATGTGCAACTGATACCAAATCAATGAAATTTGTTTTAACTGTTGTTACCGATATGATTATTCAACAGAATTTAAGAAAGAGTGGGTTGATCTAACGCTCAACATTATTATCTATCCTTTATAATTATAGTATACTCTATATAGTAGTATATAATGAACAATAAACAATAAATATTAAATAATATAAATGCCGTATACTAAAATAGCTCCCTCATATCCTTTCTTGGCCGCTAGCGAACAATAACGGCGCTTAATCATAAATTAACTTTAAAGCTCTAGATCTAAAAAATGAGCAATCCGCTGAGTAATTATAAGCCACATTTGCCACATCTACCAAGTTGACCAAATCTGTTCAGCCACCACCGCAACATTTTATATATTATATAATTAATAATCAGATTCGGTCTCGCTTCTAGTCTTTCACACTCTTCATTGCCTAATAGACTAGCAAATTGCATTTTCTCTATCTCATAAAGTTATACTCTCCTCTCCTCTTCAAATTCATATATAAATTTGCCATTCCCCAAACTAATTTGATTTGTTTAATGAATATTGCTATCATTTTATTAATCTTATTTATTCTTTTCAAGTTGAGTTCCACTACTACTATATTTAGAAGATTTTTTGGTCAAGCGCTACCGTCTAGAACAATGTCAAAGCAATCCGTCGAGAAGGTCCAAAAGTTAATCAACGAAAACCCAGTGTTCGTTGCATCCAAAACTTACTGTCCATACTGTTCCGCAGCTAAGAGAACATTGGCTGATGCCAAGATTGATGCTTATGTCTTAGAATTGAATACTGAAGAAGATGGTGATGATATACAACAAGCTTTATACTCCATCACTGGCCAAAGAACCGTTCCAAACATTTTCATTGGAGGAAAGCATATTGGTGGTAACTCTGATTTACAAAGCTTGGGTGCTTCAGCTCTTTCTCAAAAGGTTAAGGCAGCTGCTAAATAGAGTTTTTTTTTGTCTGATGCTCCATCACAAGGGTCAAGCTCGTGTTATATTGTACGTTTTACATATACAACTTTATAAAGTGGTAGATTGACTTTTTGAAAAATTCGTCACTATATTACTATATTAATATATATTTTATTCATTCAAGACTCATTTTTTAAAGCAATTTTTGCTCTCTGTTGATTTACTGTCTTAATCGATGTAGTTAGTTAGCCTGTTCATGTTAACAAGATCTCTTTGTTAAGTTTATATCTTAATCCAAAGTGGTTTGTCTCGCACAGTGCACACCCCTGCCTGGCCTGGGTATATCTATTTACTTTTAGTATTTAAAACTTAGCTAGCTGGTCCCTATGCCGGCAATAAACTGGCTGTGTAACTTCAAACTAGTGCGTCATGCCGAGTGTTGCCAGCCCCAGCTCTAAAAGTGAATCATGTGTAGGGTAGGACCGTACTACATTGAGTAGTGTTCAGATTTGATGATAACCTGAAGAGGATGAAACAGGACTGACTAAATTTTAGATTCTCTCACCATTTATTTAACTTAATCATCTCTATAATTACAGATTGTTTGAAGTTTCAAATACATTTAACATTGAAGTTACAAACTAAATAGATAAATAAGTGGGATGGGTATCTTGAATAATCACCCATACACTGCAGTCACTGCAATCACAAATCGTATCATAGAAAACTCATCCACCTCCTCTGATGATGGATTAATAGAAACTGAACTAGGAGAGTTATTGGAAGCTATCAGACTTCAAAGAGATTTTTCTGAACCTGGTCCTACAGAAGCCGCGAGAGCTGTTAGAAAGAAATTGAAGCATGGAACAATCAATCAACAGTACAATGCTTTGAAACTTCTTGAACTCTTGGTTGCCAATGGAGGTCCAAGTTTGACCAAGTTTTGGAACGATAATAGATTAATAGAACTTTTGAAACAAATTATTACTTCATCAGATGTCGAATCAACAATCGATCCGAGAATAAAGAAAAGAGCAATTGAAATGGCCATTGGCTGGAGAAATGAATACTCTAATGATAATGATAAGCACAGATTGGCTCATTTAGCTAAAAAGGTACCAACGCAAAAACGAAGAGCGAAAAGGGTTGTCCCAGACTTCATGAATGATGAGGCTGATGAATCGACTCCATTTGAAGAAGTGTACGAGGACAATAGAACGGAATCATCTTCATCATCTATTTCCACTTTACCTCAAAGATCAAGAACAGATAAGTTATCCAGCCGTTCTCATCATCTTCATCGTCATCATCATAGCTTAAGTTCAAGGGCAGGTCCACAAACTAATAATGAATTAGACAAAAAATTCAAAATACCAAGGATTAACTATGAAAAGGAAACACCTAAAATATACGAAACTATAGCTCAATGTAACATATTATCAACTAACTTAACTAATACTTTGAAATCTTTAGAACCCGGCGAGTTGTCTATTCATTCGGTTAAAGCAAATGAAGAATTTGATAACTGTCGTAACATTAGAAGAAAGGTTTTAAGATACTTACAATTAGTTAATAAAGAGGAGCTGCTAGGTGCATTGCTCAAGTCTAATGATGATTTAGTGGCCGCATTGAAGTTATACGAAGAAAACAGTGTGTCTCGTTCAGCTGATGACGATAATGATGATGATTCCTTAGCATACTATGAGACTGATAACTCGGCCAGTTCTGGATATGATGATAATGACGACGAGGATGATGATGATGAAACTTCTAGTAGTGGCTACATAGCTGAACCTGTTCCTGTCGCCGCTCGTCATAACAGATCTAACAGCCACACAGAAGAGTTGTTGAAAGGGAAGAAAAGCCCTCCTCCTATCCCACCAAAGTCTCCGAGTTTGAGGGTTCCTAAGAAGAAATTAGAAATTCCACAAATCACTAGATCGAACAAACCGGAAAAATCAGAGGCAGATTCCGACTATGATCCATTTGCTGATGATAACGAGGTCAACAGTCCAGTCGTCTGGAGATAGTCTACAAGACTAGATGATTGGTGCCATTTCTGATTCTTGAATTAATCTAGATCACGCTTTTACTATTATTTTTACCAGAATGGTGTTCTTTTTTTTGTATTATTGCTACTTTTCTTCTTTATTTAGAGCTTTCTCCTATCAAGTGTTTCAACTTACGAAACTTATCCACTAATATGTTATAATACTGCACCTATAAATAGCGAGATAACAACTATAAATGGGGAATCTCTGATAAGTGCAACACACCCTTGCACCTTTACTATGTCCACTAAAATAAATCAATAATATGATAAATAATAAATATTAAATTTTACTTGTATTTGAATTTTGAACTTAACGTTGAAGTACCATGGAGACATGTAGATATATATAAGTTACGACCACCAATCATAGATACAACTCACTGTCATATTTTACAAAAGCTGAGTAAGAGAAAACAGATCTGACATCATATATATAATGTTATCGCGTATTTTCAAACCATTTCAAGACATGCCGACCATAAGGTCTATGTCCAGCATCCTAAGACCCCAATCAATAGTAACCCCAAGAATCTATCACCAAACACTTCCCCGTACGATTCAATCAAGACCTCTATCGTTCAAATCGTTCAAACCCCGTTTACCGTCCTTACCAAAACTCTCTGATTTCAAACTGAAAGAAGAACCAGCAGGGATCATCATAGGAACCGTCAACGAAGCATATGTTCCACCACCGCCAGATCATTATCACGGTTCGTATCATTGGGCATATGAAAAGATGGTCACTATTGGGATGATTCCATTAGTCATGGCGCCATTCATAGTTGGGGTGGAGTACCCATTGTTAGATGCAACCTTGGGAGTGTTGCTGTTGTGGCATTGTAAAGCTGGCTTGGAGAGCTGTATTATTGATTATATTCCAAAGAGGGTTTATGGTGTTTGGCATACATTTGCAATGAGGCTACTAAGTTTTGGTACATGGATCAGCTTGTATGGTATTTTTGTTATTGAGACAGAGAATGACGGGTTGGCTAGTTTAATCTTACAGCTCTGGAATATTTAAGTGGTGCTGTTTGGGTATAGACTAAGGTCATGCATAACGTTGGTTTACGTTAAAACAGTATTTCACTTGTTTATAATTATGTACATAGCTATAGAGTGATAAAATCAGAAGTTTGCTACTCCTTTTTTCCTTACTACTGTTCAAATACTCTTAAAATATAAAAAACGTCTTATATTAGAAAAAGCAAGAAATTGTCATTAACACTAAAAACGTGCAATCAAATCATTAAATATTGCTTTTTGATAATAGCATTTATATAAAATACAAGTAATAATGGCAAACCGAAACAACACACAAAGAGTAGCTAAAATAAATATAAAGTGCAATTCTGTTTCGTGATCTAATCAGACCACTCTGGAGATCTGGTCTGTCTTTGTGGAGATCTAGTAGGAGATCTTGATCCATAATTGTTATTAGACTCATCGGCTCTAACAGGAGATCTTTCCCTACGATAATCTTTATCAGAACTATGTTGATACTGCTGCTGATGTTGTGAATGTTGTGAGGACCCTCTTCTATTTGCTCTATATCCATTACCACCACTGTATCCATTTCTTGACGGGCCCGATCTGTAACCACCTCTATAGTATGGCACCGAGCCGGAAGGCGCTCCTTGGTAATATCCACCAGCACCCCTTTGAGGTGGAACACTTCCATACCTACCACTATCGCCGTAGTATGAGTCAGCAGGTGGCGCATAACTTCCGTATTCGCTGTATGGAGCTGGGCGAGAAGGAGGGTAGTAACTACTTCTTTCAGGTGGGTAATTGGCGGCATAGTAAGGATCGTACCTGCTTCTGGCACCAGAATAAGCAGAGCGAGAGTTCTGGTAGGAAGATCTATTTGGTCTTGGTCCACCTCTGCCTCTCGACTTAAAACGAGGTCCCTGAGAAGAAGTGGATTGAGAAGATTTGTAACCAAATGTCTTGTTTGGATAGTTTAACATTTTGTGAGTAGCAACTAAGAAATCAGATCCTTTTTGTTGCTTGGATGGTAATTTGGTATAAGAGATTTTCCAAACTGCATCTTTAGGTCCTTTGTTTTCTTGGTCGATCCAATGTTGAGTAGCTTTCACAGGAATGAAATCCACAAACAACTTATGTATTTTGATTTCATCTCCATTTTCATCAAATTCTGGCTCTGGTTCTTCGTCAGTCCCATTGAATGGGAACCATTTACCATTTAAATTCCTTTGAATAGAGACTGCGCCAGCTATATCTGATACTATAACAATACAGTGTGTTCTTCTGGCGTTCAACCATGCCCTCTCAACAGTAGATTCTGATTTAGCAGCTTGATCATTGAGCATATCTTGAAAATCTTTGTTATCAAATAGTCCACTTAAGTTGGCAACTATTAATGCCCTAGTTTCCGTGAACTCTGGCTTTTCTCTGATTTCGTAAATCACATCTTCTGTGATGCTCTTATCGTAAACATCCTCTTCAGGTGCTTGGTTGCCGTTGAAGTCAGAATGAGAGCTACCTTCTTGTGGATACAAATCACCAGTACTAGAGCCAGCATCGTTCATATCTTCATCGACTTGCTCAGACTGATACTTTTGATCCTCTTCGAATTGTTCACTCTGTTGTTCTTCATACTGTTGTTCTTCAACTTCTTGTGATTGATGGTGATCTTCATCTTGCTCAGTCGTAGCTTCTTGATACTCGGAGTCGCTCATTGTTATACGAATTGCTTCTGTATATAGTATCTCTTCTATATATAAACAGGGCAGGAATCAACAAATAATCTACAACCTAAAGATGAGGTAATTGGAGCTGATTAGTAGCAAAAACTCTTAGTCTAGATTCTCAATATCTCTGGACCATCAGTACCTCTAGTCTATACTTTGGGCTTTTTCTCAAAAATTTTCAGTTGTCAAAAAATGTCAGATCTCGCTCACTACATATTACCTAATATTTTAGTCAATGGTTACAAGTTGCAACAATTACTACACATATCGTCACCTTCGTTCGACGATTTCAAGTATAACTATAAGCTTAAAAATGGTTTAAAGATATTAGAATTATATATACAAAGGGGACAGGGAGAGTGTGTATGTAGTCAGATGGAAAAAACCTAGAATGAATATGATAGGCTCATAGGACGGCAAATACCCATAGAGTCGGTCTGTTAGGCTACAGATTGAGACTAGTGATTAATGTTCAGGACAGTAATTGAAGTGCTATTCAACAGACTTGTTACGGTGTTCAGTCTTATAATTTCAGGTATGATCTATTAGCGATAGCCAATTTATGGTCCAACACTCTTTTCTCCAAAATTTTGGATCTACCATTAGCAACATTCAAGATTTCTTCAGCTAATCTAACTGGGAAGTCAGTGGACGCTCTCGAATCACTAGCTTTCAAAATCCATAAGAAGGCCATTCTATTTCTTTGTCTTGGTGTAAGTGGCACTGGAACAGTATAGTTCTTGGCAAACCCAGTCTTGACTGTCTTTGTGATAACTAAAGGAGCTGCTAAATCTAATGATTTCTTTAATAACTCAACTGGGTCTGATCTAGTCTCAAGGTATATCAAATACAATGCTCTATTCATGTACTTTCTTGCTCTTTGTTTCAGGCCACCTTTCATAATCAAATTAACACACAAGTCAAGAACTTCATCCTTGGCGCTAGGTATGAATTCACTATTCGCTTGTGCTAATTGAGACACTTGCTCTTCAGTAGGTTGAAAACCTAATAGTTTTGGAGTTTCTTTGAGTGCTCTTGCATCTAAAGAGTCTAATTTATTGTTTTCCAAGTCGTGTTGAAGTTCTTGAATTGCTTCTAAGACTTCGTCAAAACCTTCATTGATCACTTGGACTTCTTCCGACAATTGATTCTTGTCCTCCTTGATCAGATGCTGAATTTGCTCCTGTAATGGAGAAAGAGTAGTTAGGCCTTGTGGCTGTTGTTGCACAGGTGGTTGTTCTTCGGTGCTTGGATATAAAGTATCTTGCAAAAGTTTATAGTTTAATGAAGATGAATCATTCAATGCTTCATAAATCAAAGACTCTTCATCATTTGCTTGAGCATCTAATTTCTTAACAAGTTCACCTTGAGTGGTTTCATCAGTTGTATTGATTAACTCTTTCAAGTTTTGGGAAAACTCTGAATCAATTTTACTCAACAATTTATACCCATCGCTTTCTAAACCAAACTGATAAGTGTATTCCAAGACATCATTCAATGGGACAAATTCATTTAACTTTTCTTGCTCTTCAGAAATAATCGATCTCAAAGCATTGTAATCTTTAGAGTCGACATCATTTAGCGCTTTATGTATTGGTGATTTCTTGTCAGCTAAGTGAGCATCAATTTCATCATTTTTGATATCTAATTCGCTACCTTCTGGCAATGATTCTAACTCTGTTAAAAATTGTGCAAATTTAGGATCGACTTCTTTCAAGGTTTTGTATAATGTAGAAGAGAAGTAATCTTTATAATTGTCAAAAATTTCATAAATTTCGTACAAATCAATTGGTTGAGGAGCTTCTAGAATCTCTTTCAATTTTGTGAATTGTTCACTAGATTCATCGCCAAAGGCTTGTGATATTTTTGATTCTTCATTTGAGATATAGTTTAGCAATTCGCTATATTTACCCTGTAATGCAACTTCATCCTCTTTGTCTGCATCCTCATAGGCTTTAAGCAAATCGGCAAACTCAGTATCAATTTCTTTGATCAAATGGTACAATGGTGAGCTTTCAATTTGTTCGAAACCGTTAAAGTTATCAAAGACCAAATGCAAATATGATTCCGCATCGTATTCGGCAGCCTCTTCACCTGATGTGCTTTCAATCTGTTGCTGTTCTTCCTGAATGACGTCAGCTGGAGGCGCTTGTTCAGCTTCTGCTTTAACATTGGCGATGTATTCAACAATAGGATCAATATTCGCTTCTTTTGGATCTTGTTCAGCATAAGTCTTGATCAATTCAGTAAATGTAGAATCAGCTGCGGCAAACTCCTGGTATAATGGAGAATTTTCATAACCCTTTGGATCGTTTAAGATGGTGTTCAACATATTCTGAATTGGAGTACTTGGAGATGATGGTGCATTCAACTGATCATCAAAGTTTTTCAATGTTGATTCAATGACATGTCCTCTTTCAGCTTGTAAATTCAATCTATCATTAAGCTTTTCATTCAATTTAGCTTGCAGTTCTTTGATAGGGATGTTGTTTAGCTTAGATAAAAGCTCTAACTTTTCGTTTATCAATTTGTCTTGTTCAGATGCTAACTTACTGATATATTGAGAATAATTTGAATTTTTGAAATCTTCTTCCGTGTAAGTTGGGTTTTTGATAAAATAGCCAAACTCATCAAGCTGATAATTTTCAACTGATTCTGGAAATTCTTCAAGGTTTCTATATTTCTCAGAGTTTTTTGGAGGTGTCGATGAAGATGAAGAATTGAATCTAATAGTTCTTGCTGGTCTTGAGACAGCAGCGTTCAACAGAGTCTTGGACTTGGCGCAGGTTCTCAGCACCCTTGATAACATTCTTGGAGTGTAATTTTGCTTACTTGTGATTGTTCTTGAAGTGAGCAGGTGACATCAACAGTGAACCTTCTTGTATTCAACTTCTCATATACTTCTTTTTTCTAAAGATTCTCAGTTGTAAATTGGACTGAAAGGTGGATAGTGCTCACGTAATCACTATTTTCTTGTCAACAGTTGAAAAATAAACTGATGAATCTGAAAATTTTTAGCTTCTATTAAATAAGTTGCAACATCTGTGCACCTGTAAGTAGATTGGTACACGTGATTTATTCGTTCCTTACGTAGATACTATAGGATACTACATACAATTCAAACTATAGTCAAGAGTTTGGTGGGTAACATGAGATATTATGGAGATCAGACCTAACACTGACTAATCTTTAAATTTTTCGGATAGATACCTGCTATATATTGGTTCGTCTCTTAATGTCTTCTACTTCTTTCTCAAGTTCTGGGAATTCCTGCTTTATCTTATCTCCTAACAGATTTCTGAATTTAACAAATGCAGCAGATTTACCATTCAAGTACTGATTAATTTTCCTCACAACTTCAACAAACTCTCTGGTATAAATATCTGGATTTCTCCCATCTTCAATATAATTAATAATCTCTAATGGGATAGAAATATCTCGTAGTTCATCTTTATTCGATAATGATTGTAATTGAGTGATAACTTTATTTATATTGTTTGATAAGCCCGTCTTCGCCTCTTCTGTTCCTTGAAAGTCATGTACTTGAACACCCAAATGAATAAAAGTCTCTATTATATTCGATAGTTCATCTTGCAATGACCCTAAGGGACTCGTCAAGTCAGTATATGGTTTCTCCGTTGTCATGATTGTAGTTGTAGTATAGTATAGTCAGGTATAGTATAGTGTAGCGGAAGTTTCAATCTGTTTTGTCGTATTGTTTATAAAAATTACCTCCTAAATTACATTGAATAAGGCATTTTATTAATCAATTGTCATTGAGGTAGATTCATTCGTTCTTAATGTTAAAAGATCAAAATAGGCTGAAATCAATAGAATATATTCTTTAGGAAGTCAAATCTCTCTCTCTCTCTCACAAAAAATATTCCAAGAATTATCGACCTCTGTTCAAACTTACTCGATCGACTTTTTTTTATCACGTGATATTGCACCACTATTCCAAATCCCAGATAAGGGCCGGTTACTAGCAAAAATGATTTATTGTTAACAATAATTTATAATTATTATATAACATGTTATATAATCTTCTGTGCATTTTTTTTTTTTTTAGTCAAAGCCAACCGGTAATTGTCAGATCTGTCAGCAAACTTATATTATGTTGAAAGATGTAGTTTAGTTGAAGGTATTATTAATCAAAGATTTATAAGACTGACTATTCCCATTAAAATATTACATCTTTTGATTCAAATTGTTTGGGCTTTCGATTGTGAATACAATATTCCAACTTTATTTCTAATAATCATCTGTACATAGACATAAGTCAGCCAAGATGACGATCATAGATGGTAACTCCAAGACGAATACTGATGTTATAATTACTGATTTCCAGCTGGATCATCTGAATAAAACACTTGCCAAATTGACGCCCCAAGAAATTCTTAAGTGGACCCTAATAACGTTTCCTAATGTGTTTCAAACAACAGCTTTTGGCTTGACTGGTTTATGTATACTGGATATGCTTGATAAGTTAGACATCGACCAAGACCCATTGGATTTGGTTTTCATTGATACCTTGTACCATTTCCCCCAAACCTTAGAGTTGATAGATAGAGTTAAAACAAAATATCATAGGTTCAAATTACATATTTATAGACCACGTAACAACAAAACGGGGGAAGATTTCAACGATGAACAAGAATTTCAAGCCCAATATGGGGATGAATTATGGACTACAGATGATTTGAAATATGACTATTTAGTCAAAGTGGAACCACTAAAAAGAGCTCATGAGGAACTGAATATCAAGGTTGTTTTCACAGGAAGAAGGAGATCCCAAGGAGGAGCCAGATCTCAATTACCAATATTGGAGATTGATAAGAGTTTGAACGCCATCAAAATCAGTCCTTTAGCATCGTGGGGATTCAATGAGGTTCATGATTATATTAAAAAAAACAATGTTCCATATAACGAATTGTTAGATCTAGGTTACAGATCAGTTGGTGACTGGCACTCCACAGAACCTATCCAAGAAGGTGAGGATGAAAGAAGTGGAAGATGGAAGGGTAAGGCAAAGACTGAATGTGGTATTCATCAAGTTTCAAAATATTCTGAGCTTATTAAAAATGGTGAGGCAACAGCTTGAATGTATCTGTATTAACTCACTCGATTAATCAATTATTAATTATTTATTTATTCATTTATATATTCTATAACAAAAACAGTTATCTGATCATGCTCTAGTGGGATGCCACTAGCAAGAACATTGAAATTTAAAATTAATCCTCCTTTGGCATTTCTTTTCTTTTGCCTTAGATAATTCAGTCTACATTTTGTTTTTGTTTTTTTGTCTGAAAACAAGTTTATAACTTTATAATATGTTAAAATCTCAGTCTCCTTCGCATGACTATTGTCACGTGATCTAAATTTGACAAAAGTTGCTCGCCTGACAACTTTGGCGAGCTTGGAAGCTAAAAATAGCTGTCGATCTAACTGCACTGCCAAGTTCTAACTTCAAACTGGTAACTGTACTATGTAATATGTATGTACTATGCGGCGGAGTCGCAAGGCCCCCCGCTGGATGGTAATAATTCTATCAGGAGAACAGGTGGAAAAAGTAGGGTAGAAAATGACGCGCGTGTGTTTTAATCAAGGGGACACCAGGTGGTTGCAGGCTTGCACTGGTAGCTAGCTATAATTTGTATGTGATATCAAATCACGATTACAATCAAGAAGGATCAAACTATGTGATTCCTGATGATTTGGTCCTGTTCACTAATGGGTTGGGATTGTTTTTTTTTTTAGAAATCTATTGTATATTTTGATTCATGTCATTTCTTTGTTTACTAACTCTTCACTTCCTGTTTAACCCATACGCCTGTAAAGCTAAATCTACATCTACATCTACATCCTGTTCTAGTACACACATCAATATAACGTATGTTATTTCCTTTCACACCAGTTTAGACATTCTGATATGATAAACAATCTGTGAGAATATCTACCCGTTATTGTCTTTTGTTCCATCTCCCCCTCAACCCAACACCAATAGTAGTTTTACAATATGTGCATCACATTCACCAGCATCTTATAAATCACTCCCACCGCTCTATTATTCCGTTATAATTTACTCAACACAACCAGTCAAATACCAAAATAACAAAGAGACAAACTTTCTCTCCATTAATGTGTCACTTATCTTCATTAATTCAGAACTCCTCCAGTGCGCCTTATGTTCCGAGAGTCCTCCTTTCTGGCAGGGTGCGATTAGGAGGATTACGCGATGCATTACCTAATACAATGTATTATAATGGAATTTGCTGTTTTTTTTTTTTTTGGCAGGTGAGCGACTGAGCGAACGAACGAGACACGGAATTGGAGATATTCACAGATCGTTTTCAAGCTGGCTAAAATAAAAACAATTTCTAAAATCATCCACTACAAACGTATCTTAGTTATTTGATTTTACTTTTGACTCTTGTACTAACATACCTTATACTTATATATATTATATTTATTCATTGTAATAGAAAATGGCCGGTTTAGCAGATATTAGAAAAAAGTTAGTTATTGTTGGTGATGGTGCCTGTGGTAAGACCAGTTTATTAATTGTCTTTTCTAAAGGGGCCTTCCCAGAAGTTTATGTCCCAACTGTTTTTGAAAATTATGTTGCAGATGTTGAGGTTGATGGTAGAAGAGTTGAGTTGGCGCTATGGGATACTGCTGGTCAAGAAGATTACGATAGATTAAGACCTTTATCATACCCAGATTCAAATGTTATTTTGATTTGTTACTCAGTTGACTCACCAGATACTTTAGACAATGTTCAAGAAAAATGGATTTCTGAAGTGTTACACTTCTGTCAAGGTGTTCCTATTATCTTGGTTGGTTGTAAGATTGATTTAAGAAATGATCCAAGAACTATTGAGAAGTTGTCACAATTGGGTCAACAACCTGTCACTTCTGCTGAAGGTCAATCTGTTGCTGAAAAGATTAAGGCTATAACTTATTTAGAATGTTCAGCAAAACTAAACCAGGGTGTTAGAGAAGTTTTTGAAGCTGCCACTAGAGCTGCATTAGATACCAGAGAAAGAAGAGAAAGAACCAAAAAGAAGTGTGTTATCTTATAAGATAATTGCACTGATTCACATATTCTATTCTCATTTGAAGTTAGCAAATCAAACTGATTTGCCCTAATGCCAAATCAGCCTTCTTTAAGTTATTTTCAAATATTGCAAATCTGATTATACGGTCTCTTGAAATGGAAAGCCAAAGATTTGAACAGGAATATCGATATCATTTTTAAGTAACAGAAATTGCATGTCACCTAAATGAATCAAGGTATATTAATTGTACATTCCGTTTTTCTATATTATAACTATTCTTATTGTTTTTTTATTATTTTTATTATTAGCTTTATAATTTTAAGGGTGTTTTCATTTGTTTTAAATTAATTCGGATTTTTTGTTCTCTGTTTCACTGTTATGATGCTGTAATTGCATGTGTTCCTTTTCTTAATCTCATAATTTTGATCTTATTTATGCAAAAATGGTCACTATCATCTTACATACTAAGCACAAAGAAGCGAGAACCTGGAAAAGGCAAATAGGTTGTAAAGTCAATTGGTTGTGATCTAGAACATGAACTATCAAAATCGATTTGCATCGCACTACTTTCATACAGGCCAATCACTATCAAAGTTAATTCACATATTATTTATTTGAGTTGTAACTTTGTAGAACAAGTAATTAATGAAGTGTCGTCTTGGGAAATTTCCGTTTTTTTTTACTATTTATTATTACCATTTTTAAAAATAGGCTGAAAACGCACTTGTATCTAGTTGATCCCTTCCAACACAACTCCTCATGATGGTTAGATTGCACAATCATCTTTTCCCCTAGAAAAAATTCTCTTTCAATTCACTATCCACATTTGGAATCAAATTTTCAACCACTTACCGTTATGTAGCTCAATTCTGGAGGTTTAGGCATTTATTTGTCTTCATTAACAAGGATTTCAGAATACAGTAGATGAATTTATGAAGGCTGTGCTTAGATTAATATTTTTTTATAAAAAAAATTGTACAAGTTTTATCAGAAAGTGTACCTGAAAATTTTCAGATTTGGTATACACTATGATGGTGTAGAAATAAAGTTATTGAGATGTTTTGAGATTGTTAGAAGTTTAAAGCGCTGTCAGTATAAAACTTAGAACGATATTATAACTTGAACAAGAGACATGCGTAAAAAGGTGCACACATCTAAAGTTGTGGCTAAAGCAATGTCGTCGGACATTCCACCAATACTGGAATTAAAGTTTTCCACGGATCCTTTGTTTGCCATGAGCGCTCATCCATCACAAAACATAATCGTTACAGGATCTGCCACAGGACATTCCCGTTTGCTCAAATACGATACAGAAAGTTTAGAAAATCGAGTTTCAAATTATTCTAACGAGAAAAAAAAGAACTGGAAGTCGATAGAAGATTCAGAGACCGACGATGCAATTACAGTTGGATGGAAGACCAAAAGACACAAAGGAAGTGTCAGGGCATTGACGTTTGATTCAACTGGTGAACATATATACTCTGCGGGTTTAGACAAGTGTTTGAAGAAGGCTAACTCGGAAACAGGTCAAGTTGTTTGCAAGGTACAAACTGAGTTGAAATCCAATATAACTAAGATTCTAACCGTTCCCAATAAGAATTTCTTATTAGTTGGTACTGAAGGAGGTAGTGTACACTGTTATGATACTAGATCTCTCTCTGAAGTTTACAAGATTCCAAAGATTCACGAGGATTCAGTCAATTCAATTAATCATTATGTCCCCAAATCAGACTATCAATTCATAACTACAGGCTCTACAAATCTTGCGCATTTTGATATTCGTAAAGATAAAGTGATTAATAAAAGTGAGGAGCAAGATGATGAAATTTTGTGTGCTACATGGCTAGATCCAACCAATCCAAAGACCATGTTGTGTGGAATGGGGGAAGGTATAGTAACTATTTGGAAGCCAGAACTGAACAAATTCAACGATCAAATATCGAGAGTTAGATTAGGTACTGAGTCAGTTGAGTCTATTGTTTCCGCATTAGACAGTGATGGAAATTATGTTTGGGGTGGTAACTCAGAAGGCTTGGTTAGTAAAATTGATGCTAAGTCGGGTAAGATTGTTGAAACAAGATATCATAGTTCGACTGATGAAGTTGCCAACTTGGATCTTGACTTTGATTATAGATTGATCACTGCAGGTATGGACAAATTAAAGATTTGGTCTAATAAAAAGGAACAGGAATTGAGTGATGAAGAGAGTGATAGGGATAGTGATTCAGATGGTGATTTTGAAAAAAATAGCTCTGATGAAAGTGATTATGTGGATTCAGACGATGAACACATTAGCAATGATAAGATTAAGTATGAAGAAGATGAAGAGCTAGAGGAATGGAAAGGAATCTCTGACTCAGATGATAACGAAGAATGGGAGAATTTGAGTTCTTCGAAAAGCGAACACGAACACGAACACGAACAAGCAAATACAGATGCAGAGTCAAATGAAGATAGTGATTCTTTAGATAGCGACATTGACGATGACGAAGTCTCAGAGTCATTTGAAAATGAAAGAAAGGATGTTGAGGAAGATGAGTATCAAGAGAATGGTGAAGAGAGGGATGATGACGCTAGAGAAAAATCAAGAGAATTGATGAAAAAAAGATTCGCTACCATGGCATCCCAAATCAATGGCACATCTCAGACAAAGAAACAAAAATTGAGAAATTCTATCAACAATCTCGAAGATTTGAAAACAGAAGAAATCGATGATTCTGATGATGAAAATGAAATTCAAAATGTTGACAAGAGTAAACTTGTTCCATTAGAGGATGTGAGAGCAAAGTTACTAGCTCAATTAAATAGTACGGATGATGAAGAGGATGATCCAGAGACAGGAGATGGAAAGTTGGAAATAAATCCAAAACAGGAAACAAAATCTAAGAAATTGACAAAGAAAGAAAAACAAAAACAAAAAAAGGAAAAGAAGTTGAATGCTAAACAACTAAAAGATTTACAGACTCATGAGCATGGTATTCGAAAGTTTGATGATTTGTAAACTTAAGTCATTAGACAACTGTTGCAATTAGTATTAACAACTTAAAGTAATACTTATTGTTTATAATTTATAACTTATATATCTTGGTTACTTTGAAATTTAAGAGCAAGTACATATATGATACAACACAATACATAATAACATGAGGCGTATCACACGGATTTCTAAAAATTTGTGGGCCGAGTGAGATCCTTAAACCACATACCCCACCAGTTCGGTAGTTTCAATGAGATTGTAAATCTAGATTTCTAGAGTGTTATTGTATTGTAATTTCGGCTGATCCCTACTATTTTTTTTAAACTCCTTTTCATTATATATTCTATTCTCCATCGACTGAAAGGAGTAAATGAATCTTGAAAACAGGCCATGCCAGTGCTGGATCTACAAAACAAAGATTTAGTTTTAGTTTATTTTAATCTGATGGACCAATCTATCCCCAAATTACTTTTATATATATCATGACATCTTTTGACCCCAATGTGGAGGCTTGATAATAATCTATAAAACTTTTCCAATTTTAAAATCATTTATTTGCCTTTAGAAATATTTAATAAAAGTACGTACAATGGTTTTCACATGCTCATTTGAAAGTGACAATATATTAAGGTGGTACTTTCAATTATATTCAACTTTACAAATTCTCAATCTCTCATGTGATTTTCTTCTATATGATCTACGAATTGTGTGTCATACAAGGCAGGATTGATTCTCTAGTGAACTGTGTTACTAAGCATTAGCGCTCGTCTGTCAGTAATCGCTGTTACTATTGTGCCCGGTGGGGGTTTGTAATTCGTCCTCTACATAACCCTTAGCAATATATTGGTTTACATAAACCTAGTTATGTAATATATATGTCTCCGACTCACCACCACACATATACTCATAACACACAGTATCATATTAAATGTTAAAGATTAGCATATAACACTTGGGAATTGTTTGAGCTAAACACACTATAGTACATTGGTTCAAATTTCAAACCCTCATTTTTGAGTAGTAGTGGTTCACCCAATCCGGATTATCATTTTTATATGCAAGGTCACAGAAAAAGAACAATAAAACGAACAATGTACCACAAATAGTTTGGCACACTATGTTGACATCAAATGCGTCATAACAACGTAAGCTTTAAATGTTCAAGAGGAACCAAAACACGATTGTTTACTTGGTCAGCCCTTTGGTAAACTGCGTGGACTCTAGGTGGCAAGATTCTTAAATCCACCGAGTAGCCAAGAAAAGTATTATAGTTATTTTCTTAGGTGCAGTACTTTTAGACATGCATAAAACTTTTGCTACGTCTTTGCTTTTCTTTTTTCCGAAAAAGGAGCATCTTTTCTTTTGCTCTTATTCGTAATAGTAATAAAAGAAAGAAAACTGCAAATCCTTCAATGATTCTTCTTCAGTAATGTTATTTGATCAATCATATAAAAACAATCAAGTTTCTCCTTTGGTAGGATTTCAAATTCCAACTATATATATATCCAATTGAATTTGAGACAGAAGAATAATAGTTTAAACAAACATCATTATGAGTGCAAGTGTATCATCAAGATCTTCGTCAGACATTATTGTCGATCAAAATATATATGAAACAAAGTACTGGGACTTGAAGAGTCGTCACTCTACTTTTGGTTTAGAAGGTAGAAGATTAAGATGGGCAGTTACATTTTGTGCAGTCATCTCTTTCTCCTTGTTCGGTTACGACCAAGGTTTGATGTCTGGTATCATCACCGCTCCACAATTTATTCATACATTCCCTCAAGTTGGTGGTAACACTAGTCATTCCACTGTTGTCCAAGGTGCAGTTACTGCCTGTTATGAAATTGGTTGTTTCTTTGGTGCCCTTTTTGCCATGTGGAAAGGTGATCGTATTGGGAGACGTCCATTGGTTATCGCTGGTTGTATCATCATTATCATTGGTGCTATTGTTTCTGTTTTCCCATTTAAAGGTCATTTTGCCCTAGGACATTTTGTTATTGCCAGAACATTCACAGGAATTGGTAATGGTATGAATACCGCTACTATTCCCGTTTGGCAATCAGAAATGTCAAAGGCAGAAAATAGAGGAAGATTGGTCAATTTAGAAGGGTCTGTGATTGCCGTTGGAACTTTTCTTGCCTATTGGATTGACTTTGGTTTATCATATTCTCCAGCCTCAATTGCTTGGAGATTACCTGTCGCTTTCCAAGTCATTTTTGCTGGTATTGCCCTAATCGCCATGATTGGTTTGCCAGAGTCTCCAAGATGGTTGATTGCTAAAGGTAAAATCGGTGAAGCCAGATATATTATTGGTAAATTGGATTCTTTGCCACCAGATGATGATCAAGTTGTCGCTGAAACTACAGTGATTGCTGATGCAGTTAATAGATTTGATAATGCTCAGTTGGGCTTTAAAGAAATCTTCTCGGGAGGAAAACATCAATATTTCAGAAGAATGCTTCTAGGTGCTTCATCACAATTTTTCCAACAATTTACTGGTTGTAATGCTGCTATTTACTACTCTACAGTTTTGTTTGAAAAAACAATTGGCTTGGATAGAAGATTATCTTTGGTCTTAGGTGGTGTGTTCGCTACAGTGTATGCTTTATCAACTATCCCATCGTTCTTTTTGATTGATAGAGTTGGTAGAAGAAAGCTTTTTTTAATCGGTGCTTTTGGTCAAGGTTGTTCTTTCTTAATTGCATTTGGATGTTTAGTTCACACTACTCCTGAAAATGCAAAAGGAGCGGCTGTTGGTTTGTTTCTGTTCATTATTTTCTTTGGTTTAACTATTTTAAGTTTACCTTGGATTTATCCACCGGAAATCAATTCATTGAGAACAAGAACTGTTGCTACCTCAATTTCCACCTGTACAAATTGGATTTGTAACTTTGCGGTTGTTATGTTTACTCCAATTTTTATCAATAAATCAGGATGGGGTTGTTACTTGTTTTTTGCTTGTATCAACTTGCTATATGTTCCATTCATATACTTTTTCTATCCTGAAACTGCTGGTAGATCATTAGAAGAGATTGATATCATTTTTGCAAAGTCCTTTACCGAAGGCACTCCGGTCTACATTGTTGCTAACCGTATGCCGAAGTTGACGAACAGCGAAGTTGAAGAAGAAGGTACTAAATTAGGTTTGTATGATGGTGAAGAATTCAAAGGTAGTTCCGAATTGAAGGAAGGGCCTTTGTTTAAAAAAGATGACACACCTAGCGGTGATAACTCTGTTTAGATTACTACTATATACTATACTATATCTCAGAATTTTTCATTAGATGATTTTGAATTTTTCGTTGTACTTTAATTCATTGTTATCTTGATTTTATGTTGATTTTCAAACCGTCGTAATATTAGTGATCAAATAAAATGAAAACACATTCTGGAACCCTTTTGTGAGCCATATAATGTATAATATATAATATATATAATACACAGAAATGATTCATTGGATGTATGAAGTCTCATATGACGATAGGCAATTACAAATTGTCATAGTACTGAGCATTATAACAATGGGGGCAATCCTCATCCCTGGTACATAAGTATATAATATATATTGTACTGTTTATTATAAAAATGCATAAATGATAATTATTAAATAGCTTACTGATGTCAGAAGGAACTTCATAATAACATGAAAGCACTAATCGGCTTTAGGCTGACCCAATTCATAATATGTTTGTCTACAATCACATGCGATTCTTCTAACCACTCTTTTATTATCGTCTAAAGCACTAGCCAAACCATTTATAATGGATAGCCTGTAAGGTATTAACAAAGGTAAATCAAAATCAACTAACGAAATCAAGCACTCAATGGCTTTCAATTTAACTTCTTCGCTTCTATTGGTATTTAATAGGTTTATCAGGTTTGGAATCACTGTAGATAGTTGTCTAGTTATCAGCTCTGGTGTCTCAGAGATTGCAATTCGTAAAATAGTCAAAGATGACGCCACGATTAGGTTGGATTTCAAACTTAAAGAAGTCAACACCAACGGTAATATAGATTCTAGGTGAGGGAGAATAATTTTCTTATCGACGTATTTCAATATTAATGAAAGTGCGATCAAGTAATTTTGATTATTGGGGGATTCTTTGAATTTAAGTATCAATATAGGTAAGACGGAATCAAAGAATTTCTGTTTGTAAAGCAGTCTGACATTAACATTGAATACGATTGGTTTGCCTAATGATCCAGTTGCCCTTCTGAAAGGAGTGAAAACTTCAGCGTCAGCAATCAAGATTTCCAACACTTTAGGAGCAACATTTGAGAATCTCTTATTGTTGAGTAGCGCAACTAAATAGCTTTGAAATTTCTCAGTCAGTTTATCATTCTTCAATATTAACGCTTTGGTAATCCAAGTTAGAATTTCTAAGACTTTCAATTGATCAACTTTGGAGATAGTACTTTCTTCAGACAAACTCTCGGTAAGTTGTTCAAACTTAGTCTCAAGATATGATTGGTAATCGTTGTTGGAAAACCATTTATTGATTATCAACGAAAGTGTGTGCAATGTTGATTGTCGTTCAACCAAGTTATTTTCTTTGTCCAAAGTGATTATTATTTTGTCAGCAAACTCAAAAACATTGACAGGCAAATTGGTGGACTTATCAAATGCTGACAATAATTTGGAGAAAACTGTGAATAGAATGAAATCCTTCTCTAAAACGTGTAAAGGATGAGACAAAGTCTTACCCAACAATGTACTTTCTTGTTCTCCATTCAAAAAAATGTCAAAAAAAGAATTAATCAAGGACTGATGCAATGATGTATCACAATGTAAAATAAGGCTTTTCAGTATTCTACCGGAGTAATCTAATGATATTTCATCCCTGTATATTATAGAGGTGGGCTTGAAACACACTTCCTCAAGAATTAAATACAAAAAGTGTGGAACAAACTTCTTGATGTAATCATTCGTCGAATCTGGAGCACTGAGGTTGTCTAATATCTTAGATAAGTTGAAAAGTACTAGTCGGAAATAATGTTTAGAAGCATGATTATGCACCAAAATCTCCAATTTATTCAACAATCTGATCAGTATTGAATCTGCAATAAGTTTATTTTCGGTGATTGACAAAATTGTATCGAGAACCTTTTCCTTTGACAGAGATTTATTGCCAGTACTCTGGATTTCTAGAGACTGGTCATTGTCGGGAAGTAACAGCAATAGCTTGGGAACAGTGAACTCTAGTATTATGATCGGATAAGACTTGGATATTGACTTCAACGATGCTAAAGCTTGATTGAAAGTAGTCGGATTGTCATCTGATAATAAAACATCTGTTAAAATTTGAGCAATCAATTGACATTCCTGAACTTCCAAAAACGATTGTAAAGAAAAGAGTTTTGTAATAAGCTTGATGGCCAAACATCTCAAAGAGACTTCCAGTTTGGATGTTGAAAGTAAAGCTTGATTAACGATCATTAAAATATCATCTTTGTAATCAAACATTGGGTTTGACTGCAACACCTTCAATCTATCCTCGTTGAAGAGCTTATGATAGGAGTCCAAAATGAATGAAACGTTGGTGATCAGAGACCTTTGACCTTTGGTACTGATAGAAGCTTCAGACTCATGGGACAGGATCAACGGTAAAACCTTAGGAATCAATATGTTATAAACGCTCAAATTAGAAGAAGCAAATGCAGTTAGAATAATTGTAGATGGTTTGGCCTTAGAATCTTCTGCAGATTTCAAATATTTAGATAATTCATCGACAACTAAAGTTAGGCAATCCTTCAAGTTTTCACTATCATTATCAGTTTCAAACTTATTGCCCAACGATTGAAAGACTTTCAAAACTAAAGGAATCACTCTTTCTTCTTCACTTTCTGCATTTTCATAGTATTTGAATAAAGAGATTAAATCCTCGGTCGAGAGTATTTCGTTATGTAAGATATCAAACTTCAAAGAGTTCCATAAAGTAATCCAATATTCTTCAACAGTTTTTGTATCGTATTCAATAATGCACTGGTTTATAGTAGCTAAAACATCTAGTTTAACATTCGGTGCGGGTGCGGATAGTTTTTCGATCAAGTTTGGGAAAGTATCTTTAGCATACAAGATGTTAGCGCTCAGACAGTTTCTTAAGCCTTGCTTCAATTGATCTGCCGTAATTTTGTATGGATCGTTTTCAGGAGCTCTAAAAGAAATTGGGAAATAACAGAACACAGAATCAAAAAGATCCTCTGCAAAGGAATCGATCTTGAAACTACGTGAAATGATAGCATTGATTTCAAATGAGATCAATAGATTCTTTGGGTCTTTCTCATTTTTGGAAACATGCAAGTATGACTCAATTATTAGATCATTGTTATTGGTTAATGAGTAATCTAAGTGTTGGGTCAAAATTGATTTCAGGATTTGGAAACCAAGATATCTAATTGATGCCAATTGGCCTTTGGGAGAATATCTTTCATTTAGCTGACCTAATAATTTGCTGTTCCATTCAGGATCGAACTGTTTCATTGTCACCAAAGTGCTCAAGCCTCTCAGAGTTTCCTTTAAACAACTATTGTCATCTAGCTTTGCCAAGTAGAAATCTAAAAGAACTCCAACATCTTGAGCAAAAAGTTTCTTTTTGTTAAGATCCTCTAAAAGTGAGCTTAAAAGAGACAAGGACTTAGACCTGATTGTATTCGATTCCTCCGTTAAATAATCTCCTAATAATTTAATGAAGCCTAATAGGGTCAGCTTGTTTGTTTCGACTAGCTCAATCAAGGATTTGACAGATTCAGCAGCCTGTTGTGAGCTTGGGTCAGAGGCCACCATGTACTGGTTGATATAACTCTTGATATCCAACGACATTATTCCGCAAAATCGATGAGCAAAGAAGCTGAAAACTATCTGAAAGTGTACAAAATGGTTACAGGCCTTTTCTAATGCTGAGTCTTTGTATCCCCGTTGTTGAAACTTATACTCAAGAAGAAGTGATTAGATCTGATCAACGTTAGGATTTGAATGAAAATATCTCTGAATTGAAGAATTCAATAAGATTATGTAATATTCAAACTTGATCGATCTTTATAATAATAAGGCTGTGCGCAAGTAACGAATATTTGCTCCGCAATTTTGATTTAGTTTACAAGCTTTAGGCTGTCGCTGGTATTTGGAAGATGGTCGGTTCTCGAAGTTGATTAACGCATTTTGGTTTGTTTGTTTGTTTGTTCTTCTTCACCATATTTTCTTGTATTGTTCAAAATTCTGCTGAAAGTACACACTATTAAGGGAATTTTAAATACCAAAATCAGAGAAAAATGCCTACCATTGACTCATCATTCTTGACCAACCACACAGCTATTCATGTCTCAGACTTGGAAAAGTCTTCAAAATGGTATATTGATACCTTCCAGTTGAAGCAAGTCAAGCAATTGGAGACTTCAAAGTACAAGTCTATTTTTGTTGTTTTTGACTCAGAAAAGCAGCCATATCACGGCAAACCATTGTCTCAAAGAGACGGTGTCATTGAATTAAGACAGTTGAAAAACTCAAATGCTAAAATTTTTGATGGTAATTCTGATCCTTATAGAGGTTTTGGCCACTTATGTGTTGCCGTTTCAAACATCGTTGAGGCGCAAAAGGATTTATTGAGTAAGAATGTCAACTTCAAAAAGAGATTGGAAGACGGTAGACAAAAGAATATAGCATTTGTTTTAGATCCAGATGGATATTGGATTGAGTTAATTGAAAACGCAATTGGGAAAGAAGAAGGCAAGCTAGACTTTTCTTCATATAGATTGAATCATTCGATGATCAGAGTCAAGGATCCTGTTAAATCTTTGAAATTCTACAAAGACATCTTAGGTATGAAATTATACTCAACCAGAAAGTTTGATGCTGCTGAATTCACCTTATACTTCCTAGGTTATGAACATGACCCATCTTACGTTGAGAACCAAGAAGTTTCTGTTCCTCAAGCCAGAAGACAATCTATTGTTGAACTCACTCATAATTGGGGTAGTGAAAATGATGATACGACCTACTATCCATTTGGAAAGGATGATAATGTTGTTGGTTTTGACCACATTGCCATCTCAATCAAGGATGCTAAGAAGTTCGTGAACGAAATTGACGGAGAAGTTAACTGGAAGGTCAAGTATAATGAAGATCCAGAGTTGCAGGATACTGCAACTATATATGATCCGGATGGATACAAAGTCCAAATACAGTCATACGAAGCACTAAATTAGTAAGTAATTATTCTCCTGAAGAAAAAAACGCACCAGGTCATTTTCCACATTGAACGTATACTAACTATTTCTTTTGTATCGGTTCCCTACTCGTTTATGGAATTGAATTGATGATCGAATTCCGAAGTGTATCAAAACTGTAAATTCGAAGACAGACCGTTATCGGATCACTGGTGATCCGATCTTGATCCTGAAAGCTGTTTTTTTTCTTCGATTTATCTACTATTGTTCGGCTAATTGAATTGAACGTTTGTTCCAAGAACAAACTCTCGTTACGAAAAGTTCGTTTGTTACTCTTTGACATTACTAAGTTGCTATTCATTATAAAAAGTCTTCCGTTGTTGGAGAAAGAATATGAAAGGTACATGCTAAGTAGCGTGCTTAAACTATAAACCAAAAGAACTGTGTAAAAAGTGTAATTTTAAAAGCGTATCATTGAAATCAAATGAAATTAATACTTTTCATTTGTTGCCAGGTTGAAACTTCAAGCTGATAGAGTTCACACAATGTCTTTCATCGGTCGGAGTATCGTAACCTTCTCCTTTGAAAATATGGCCCAAGTGGCCACCGCATGAATTGCAAACCATTTCAATTCTCGACATTCCTAAACTTTTGTCTTCGATTGTATTGATTGAACCTGGAATTGCTTCATAGAATGCAGGCCATCCACAACCGGAATCAAATTTAGTAGTCGAGTAGTATAGTGGATTATCGCAACCAGCACAGTTATAAACACCTGTTTCATCGAAATGGTTATATTCGCCCGTTCCTGGGCGTTCTGTTGACTTTTGTCTCAATATTGCAAATTGAGCAGGGGATAAAATTGCCTTCCAATCTGATTCTGATTTTTGTACTTTAAAAGCAGGCGAGTTCGAAGCCATTTTCTTTTTGAGTTGACTGCTTATAGCTGAAAATGGTCTTATACCAATGGATCTACGAAACATAAAGCGGTAGAATCATGTTAATAACTATTGTATGAAAAGGGCAAGTGATCCAAATTCTTGGGGCTATCAGGAATGGCCATAAATTTATTTTTGGTGAATTGCGCTTCACTCTATAAAGTTTAAACTTTAAACTATATTTCAGTACATTCTAATCTTTTGTAAGTATTTTTTCGTGAAGTTCGGTTTTGACTACGCAAGCTTAACTGTGTTGTTTTTGTTTATACTCATACATCACTGTTGATCTGAGATATGCTTATAAGTAGATGAGAATCAGTAACTGAATAGAAATGTCCTCCATTGATATATCTCATCTAATAGACGGTATGTAAAATATCTTATCATAACCCTACGTGTTCCTGTGTGTTTGCTTCATGACTAACATTCAATGTTGAATATTTCCTTAAACTTCTACAGACCAACTTCAAAACAGCATAGATGTAATAAGCCACGATAAGGATTACATTGAAGAACATCATGAAGTACCATGGAAAGTCATCCTACCTAAATTCAACAAACTAATCACAGACATAGTGGAAAAGGTATATGAAGCTAATCTTGACTATAACTACCGAAATCCCTTAGACAACAACGAAGAATCAATACGAGAAATCATAGCAAAACTCAATGATAAACTTACAAACAGTTTTGCTGACTCTCCCCCGTTCACAATATATTACCTGGTCTCCATCTTGAGTTTAAAGACGCCTGGATTACAGCTTCCTCCTCCGGCATCTGAATCAGACGAAAAATCCGAATTAGCCAGTAAACAGAGAAATGAATGGTTGAATTTGGAGCTAAGAAAATTCAAATCAACGGTAAGAAATATGGTGTCAAATGAGGAAACTATACAAGAATTTGTCAATAATTACTATCAACCCTCTACTGTGGTTGAATCATCAAATGGTGCCACCAAGAAAAACGAAGTGAGGAAGACTCTCAACGAAGTGTATGCTATCAAATATCTAAGATCCTTGGAAAGAACAATATTTGTAGAAACATCAATCAATGAGATTAACACCGAAATTGAGCTATATGGCTCGGAAAATACCACTACATTAACTAATCTGAAGCGACAACAAGATGCAGATATTTCGAGTACAGACCTAAGTGGCTCTAACGGGGAACTACATGATTCCATTCAAATGGCCAAGATAGAATGGCTTGATGAACGTTCCGACCTCCCCATAGAAGAAATAGATGTTATCTCATCGTCTCCAAAAATTGAACCGCATAAAGAAGAAAATGTTGAATCCATTATATCGCTAAAGGGCTCACAGGAAATCATATCGCAGAAGGACTACCAGAAACTTAACTCCAAATCAAATAGTAGTCAAGAGAACGAGATCAATCCTAATGTCAATATCAACGAGGAGAACAAGGAAAATGACGAATTGTTGGACACTGAGTCGCCAAAGAGAGCGGGTGCATGGCATAGCGATCAAGATCAAGAAAGGGTTCTTAAGCGCACAAAAAGCTTGAGTAATATTAAGGAAGAGCTACAAGACGAAGAAATGAAAAGCCATGATGATCGAAAGGACAGAGCCACAGAAATTAATGAAGGTAGCGAAGAAAATGGCAAAGAGTTAGTAGTTAACACCGGGCTGACTAATATAAGTTTAACCTCTGATCGTTCTGAAAAGGAAGTCTTTAATGAAGATGAAAGCAATATGAGTATTGATTAGTTGCTGATCCCTCTTTATTCTTCATCCCTGGACACTAAGCTGTGTTGTATCTCTATGTATCGCTTTATAACCGCAATCCTACGTATATCAGATGATTCGAATTTAAAGAACCTGATTAGTTTCAAAATGCAAAGAAAAGTATAGGATAACGAGTTTACCATGATCGGTTCAACTCTCTAAAAACCTATGTGGGCCATTGCATTACGATGCGGAACTCAATTCTCGAACAATTTCTATCACGATCGTTAATGGTAATGAAAAACTGTGCTTCGACAGTAATAGGTAGCGTACTAATATTAAACAAGGTAAATCAAATATTAAATAAAAAAAAGACCCCAAAAAAAGACCCCAAAAAAAAGTTAAGCGACCAGGGTGAGGATTGAACTCACGATCTCCCGATTAACAGTCGGATGCCTTAACCAGCTTGGCCACCCAGTCTTAGTACACTGATGTAAGAGATCAAGCTTGTATAAAGGATGAAGCTTAGGATACAGAAAATAGCAAGTATCAAGCTTGTATAAAGGATGAAGCTTAGGATACAGAAAATAGCAAGTTTGCTATACTTGCTACAGAGTTTCAGTTTGTATTTAAGTATTTAGGATGACCTTCGAGATAGGATATCTTTAAGAGTTTTAAGGATTATCTTAGAAGAAGAAGGATCGAAATATATAGGAGTTCGTGTGTACTGTTAATTGAATAACTTGAAGAGTTAAAAAGACTAAACCCAACGACATTAGGAAATAAGGTGGATCAACAGCGTTTGAGAACTTTATAATAAGGTGGATCAACAGCGTTTGAGAACCTTACACTTGGTAGCACCGGATTCGTTAGTTTAGAGGTATAATTATGGGTGACACCGAACGTGAAGGCCTATGGCCTTCAAAAGATATAGATCCTTATGATTTGCCAAAAGCAGTTTTACACCTTCCAATGTATGATGGAAAAGAAGAAGATTACGATGGTTCTGGCGCAGCATATTCATTCTTGAGTAGAATGGAAAGTTATTTTGATGTAAGAAAATTGCAAACCGGAAAACCATTAAGTGATGGGGCAAAGATTTTGGAAATCAGCTTGCGTTTCGAAAGGGAGGCTTCAAAATGGTTCATTAACTATAAGGCGGCTCATCCATCGGAAACACTTTCGTATGAGAAGTTCAGATTTGATTTTGCTGGAAGATTCCATCCAGGAGATTATGACGATCGCATTATGAACAGGATTCGAAAATTCACTCAAGGTGAAATGGAGACGAAAACTTACACCAGGAACATGATGAGATTATATGAAAGTTTAACCGACCCTTTTGCTAATAAAGCGGAAACTGTACGCTGTATGCTAGATAATTGCAACAAAGAACTCCGTTATTGGCTGGAATTTCAGCACTCAACAGCCAAGGAACCTAATGACATGGCAGTATTGTTGAAGACTCAAGATCAATTGTTGTCCAGGGCTGGTTACTTACCAGGTTTAACCAAAAAATCAAATGCTTTCCATTCATCCCGTAAGGATTCGGAAGGAGATGTCATTATGGATGCAGCA